>CM026398.1:34722904-34877736 GCA_014843695.1 Archivesica marissinica
TCCGAGTCCCCACCCAATCAGTCTTCAATGTGAGACATCTTGGCAGATAAAGTCTGATTTATTTTCCAAAATGTGAATAGGTCCTTTCAGTTAGAAACCTTTGTTTTTACTGTTGTTCCCTAACCAGATGTTGCGGTATGATAAATGTGATTTTATCAAAATCGTGTTAATTAACTGATAGCATTCTTTTTAGAAATAAGTACCCTGTGCATAATTATACTGTATGAGATCTGTCGAGATATAGCAATTTAATATTCATAAGAAGCGTTGGTGATATAAAAGTGCAAGCATGTTGTGCAAAGGAAACAACGATAAAAACAGAGGAAACACGTAATAGGACCTATCTACTTTTAGGGAGTATTCAGGGGCAGTAACTGACCGATGTCTCTCATTGTTGTGTAAGGGTGTAATACAACCTCTATTGGTATATCCATAGGTAGAAGGAGATCCGGTGTCGGACGCCTACGTTGTGTAAGGGTGTAATACAACCTCTATTGGTATATCCATAGGTAGAAGGAGGTCCGGTGTCGGACGCCTACGTTGTGTAAGGGTGTAATACAACCTCTATTGGTATATCCATAGGTAGAAGGAGATCCGGTGTCGGACACCTACGTTGTGTAAGGGTGTAATACAACCTATATTGGTATATCCATAGGTAGAAGGAGATCCGGTGTCGGACGCCTACGTTGTGTAAGGGTGTAATACAACCTCTATTGGTATATCCATAGGTAGAAGGAGATCCGGTGTCGGACGCCTACGTTGTGTAAGGGTGTAATACAACCTCTATTGGTATATCCATAGGTAGAAGGAGATCCGGTGTCGGACGCCTACGTTGTGTAAGGGTGTAATACAACCTCTATTGGTATATCCATAGGTAGAAGGAGATCCGGTGTCGGACGCCTACGTTGTGTAAGGGTGTAATACAACCTCTATTGGTATATCCATAGGTAGAAGGAGATCCGGTGTCGGACGCCTACGTTGTGTAAGGGTGTAATACAACCTCTATTGGTATATCCATAGGTAGAAGGAGATCCGGTGTCGGACGCCTACGTTGTGTAAGGGTGTAATACAACCTCTATTGGTATATCCATAGGTAGAAGGAGATCCGGTGTCGGACGCCTACGTTGTGTAAGGGTGTAATACAACCTCTATTGGTATATCCATAGGTAGAAGGAGATCCGGTGTCGGACGCCTACGTTGTGTAAGGGTGTAATACAACCTCTATTGGTATATCCATAGGTAGAAGGAGATCCGGTGTCGGACGCCTACGTTGTGTAAGGGTGTAATACAACCTCTATTGGTATATCCATAGGTAGAAGGAGATCCGGTGTCGGACGCCTACGTTGTGTAAGGGTAACAACTCTAGGTTATCCAAGGTAGAAGGAGATCGGTGCGGACGCCTACGTGTAAGGGTGTAATACAACCTATTTGGTATATCCATAGGTAGAAGGAGATCCGGTGTCGGACGCCTACGTTGTGTAAGGGTGTAATACAACCTCTATTGGTATATCCATAGGTAGAAGGAGATCCGGTGTCGGACGCCTACGTTGTGTAAGGGTGTAATACAACCTATATTGGTATATCCATAGGTAGAAGGAGATCCGGTGTCGGACGCCTACGTTGTGTAAGGGTGTAATACAACCTCTATTGGTATATCCATAGGTAGAAGGAGATCCGGTGTCGGGCGCCTACGTTGGATAAATAAACAATTTGATGCATATTGTTACACATTTGTTGCAAGAACCTTACAGGAAAAAACACTATTGATTCTATTAAGCACTTTCCCCGTAAATATTATAATAACTGGTACTTCTACACCTCTTGCATGTTCGAGAATGTTCTTTAACCCTTTCAACCCCAAGTAACTGACATGGATTGGTGCATGCTATTTTTAGACCAATAAATTAATAAGAAAATTACATTTGGACAAGTTCATTTATCAAAATGGGTAATTTTATCTAAAAATAGTAATAATTATTACTGGCAAAAAAGTGCAGATCCTGATGAGACGGCTCGTTACGAGCCGGCTCATCTGGATCTACACTTTTCATAAGCCTATTTAGAGGCCTGTGGGGTTGAAAGGGTTAATATCGTGATTGTAAAATGCTTTGCATATATTTGTAACTCAAAACCATCAATTAAATCTATCTATCGATATGTGGTTGAAATAAACTATGGTTTGTCACTGGAGACACTGCATGGAGACAGACACTGCATGGAGACACTGCATTCGGTCATCTTGTGTTTTGTAATATTTGGTGCCATTATTTAAATGTTCTCATAATGTTATTTAATGCATTTTATTTCAAATGATTATACAGCAATTCAGTGCATTACAGATCTTCAATAAAAATGTATCAAATACGAAGATATGAATATTGATAGTACATGTACAGGATTACTAGGAATATCGATAGTACATGTACAGGATTACCAGGAATATTGATAGTACATGTACAGGATTACTAGGAATATCGATAGTACATGTACAGGATTACCAGGAATATTGATAGTACATGTACAGGATTACCAGGAATATTGATAGTACATGTACAGGATTACCAGGAATATCGATAGTACAGGATTACCAGGAATATTGATAGTACATGTACAGGATTACCAGGAATATTGATAGTACAGGATTACCAGGAATATTGATAGTACAAGTACAGGATTACCAGGAATATTGATAGTACATGTACAGGATTACCAGGAATATCGATAGTACAGGATTACCAGGAATATTGATAGTACATGTACAGGATTACCAGGAATATCGATAGTACAGGATTACCAGGAATATTGATAGTACATGTACAGGATTACCAGGAATATCGATAGTACAGGATTACCAGGAATATCGATAGTACAGGATTACCAGGAATATCGATAGTACAGGATTACCAGGAATATTGATAGTACAAGTACAGGATTACTAGGTTTATAGTTTGCTCCAAATACTGTAAAACATCAGTTGATCGATTAGGACTTTTGTTTTGTTGACAAGTCGCCAGATCGGACAGGTGGGTTTTCTCCGGGTACTCCGGTTTCCTCCCACACGAATGACCACATGTACGCTTTCATCCGCGCCAACGAGAGAGATTAATATAGTTTACACTAGGACTGTTGTTGAGTGTAGCACGTCATTCTTCCTATAAAACGTGTTTCATTTCCAGTTTAGCAAGTATTAGTATTTAATAGATCATTTACAACATGTTATGTACCTGTTCAACTTCCGATTGCTATTATATAGTCTGTTATCATTGTATGTTATGTATTACTATACTATTATAGCAATCTACTAAGCATCTGGTAATATATGAAATGGAGTTATAGACATCATGAAACTGAAAATTGCGAATACTTAATTTCTTGTATCTTCAAAATCACGTTGCCCTTGGTTGTTGGTGCATAGAGACAAATGCACCATTTACTTAAAACATTATGTTGCGTACGTCGTTCTCTGCATATATCTATCACGTGGCTTCCTGGACAAAACGTAGGAATTCATGCGCGGACAGTTTATTTTAATCCGCGGACAATTGATTATGGTCAGTAGGCTGACGACGACGATCATGCCGCTAACCATGACGACCATGTCGATGATAACGACGACGACGATGTGGATACTAATGATGATGATGATGATGATGATGATGATGGTGGTGGTGGTGGTGGCGGTGGTTGTGATGGTGATGATGGTGGTGGTGGTGGTTGTTGTGATGATGATGATGATGATGATGATGATGATGATGATGATGATGATGATGATGATGATGATGATGATGATGACGATTGAATAGTATACATATACATTAATGTGATTGAAATAGTATCATGATATATGACGTCCAATGTATTAATTAATCAATGCATGCCTTTAACTTGTGTCCATGAGTATTAACTCGTGCTGATTTGATTACAGAAATGCATGTTGCTTTTGTTTTCAGTTACGTATTCAGAATATACCACGAATAATTATTATCTAGCTAAAATAATAGAAATGTTCACGAAGCTTGAATAAACCAGCCCAACTGTTGGAACATGCAATTTCCTAGTCAATTCCGTACATTTCCCCCGCACGTTCCATTGATATTTCCCAGAGTATCTGTTTATTGTAAATACGTGAATTGTATTCCACAAATACAGGCATAGGGTTACAATGAAAGGCGAATGTAGATTACTACGCCTCTGTTATCAGTTGTCTCTGTTCTTTTATCTGCAGTATTAAACTAGGAGTGTGACACTGCAATTGTTGCTGCCTGATTCACGGAGTTTACACTATATAAAACTATATGTACTGGAATCGTTTAATGTGTCGTGTTTAACTGGATTGAAATAGCAAACACGATTCAAATTAGATCTTCGCTGCGCTAAAATCATATACTATATAGGAGGAATAATTATTACCTGTGATCCTATTACCAGATTAGTTGATTCTTCGCTCAACATGCACATATAATCTGTGCCCGTGGGTTTGAGTAAACGTAGTTTTTGTTTTCTTCTATACATGGACGTACGAATTCGTTTTACAAACTAGCTACCGCAATGAATGCATCTGATGTATTTGTGATCTGCTTTTTTGCCGGGTTACATATCGAGTTAATACAAGGTAAGCCGGGTATGTCGCGGGGGTGGGGAGCTTGGTCAGGTTTTACTTAATTGATACATTTTTCGACCAGGCTCTTAATCATGGATCTATCATGATGCATATTTTTAAAGACATTTATAAATTGCTATGTATAATGTAATGCTTATATTGATGGTAAATTTAGGAATATCATATCCATGGTTCAGTGGTAGCTCATCAGATTTGGGATCAAGGGATCTCGGTTTCCATTATCGACCATGGTACATGTGTACGTACTGGGTAACCTGTGTGTGTTTTACGTTTATTTATCGTCGCTACCGGTTTCCCATATGAGCGACGCCTCCTGAAGAGGTTAGTCATTTTAGATTTTTGGAGGAGAGTGCAATGATACAGACAGAGACCCATTCCAGAGTCTCCTCTGGTTCTTTTTCGTGCACAGTGTAAAGCACCGACACGAGACCTCGGTTTAACATATAGTGTTTGAGTAGTATGCCGGTGGCATTGGAACAGTGATGCATCTATATGTCTCATAGTATCATTCTAATAGTAGTCACGTTAATAGGCCGTACACTGTTATATAGTTTATAAAATGTTGTAATTATATGTTATGTGTACATGGATGATACGTTGATGATAAATAAGTAAAATAACTAAGCTTCAAAACTATATACATGTAATCATGAGTGCACGAAATAACCGTGACTGTCCGCGATAGTTGCTAAGAAATTACCCACACTATGCGTGACGGTCCGCGATAGTTCCTTAGAATCTACCCACACTATAGGTGACTATCCACGATAGTTTCTAAGAAATTACCCACACTATAGTGGCTGTCCAAAATAGTTCCTAAGAAATTATCCACACTATGCATGACTGTCCACGTTAGTTGCTAAGAAATTACCCACACTATGTGTGACCGTCCACAATAGTTACTAGGAAATTACCCACATTATGCGTGACTATCCACGATAGTTGCTATGAAATTACCCACACTATGTGTGACCGTCCACGATAGTTCCATAGAATCTACACACACTATACGTGACTATCCACGATAGTTTCTAAGAAATTACCCACACTATAGTGGCTGTCCAAAATAGTTCCTAAGAAATTACCCACACTATAGTGGCTGTCCAAAATAGTTCCTAAGAAATTACCCACACTATGCGTGACTCAGAGACTTGAATGTTGGAACAATCACCACTCAATAGAACCACTGTTGTGTAGTGGATTCGGTGTTCACCTTGTAATCGAGAGGTTGTGAGTTTGAGCCCCATTACACGCACGGTGATGGTGACCTTGTGAAATACACTTACGGTCACACATTGTCACTTCTTTCTCTATGTGATTATAATAGGAACGAGGTCTCCAAAACGGTAAATCTAATGTTGTAGCACCTTGTTTCACAATCGAGCTAACATACATGTGTATAGAACATATCAGTACAGCCTTTAAACTGTTATCGATATGCTACTTGTAGCATGGCTGGGCGGAGCCACCAGACGCATATTGGTCATTTTATTATTTAGAGGATAGTAACAGATACAGAGGCCTCCCCAATTCCAGGAGCATCAGTGAGTCTTAAAATTACATTACCGGTGAATATCATCAATGCACAGAACCATGATGCATTGGTTAATATCAGATTACATAATCGTGCTTTACGCCCATTTCCTTCACTTTCCAGTCTAGCAGCTCTTGTAGTTCAATGTTGTCAGAGTGAGCTTATTTACCCTCGTCACCGGCAAGCCATATACTATATAATTCTGAAAATAGTATAGCATACAATTGCGTAATGAAATAGTTCTGTGCAAGGATTTTTCTGTCTCTGTGCGATGGAGGGTAAAGTGAGGTATTCACAGAATCGACTTGTCCATGGTTGTGCATGTGGGTGAGTGGATGGGTTGGGGGTATTTGCAGAATCAATTATCTCCAATGGTGTACGGTGGGCGAACATCCCCACTTGCTATTGTGAAGACTTACTTGCCTATGCATGTCTTAAAACTAGTTTAGCAGAGGGATATTTTTAACTTGCATATGTAGTGCACTATAATGCTCTAGAATTTTCCAATTAATGTGAACACAATATTAAAGGCAGAATATAGTAACTGGATCACAACGCAATAAATAGTCCATAAACCAAGACCACATGCTGCTCATGGCAGGCTTTATAGCCGCAATCTCTCTGCTCATCCAGGGATTATGTTGCTATTAATATGTGTTAATGTTGCTTCATGATACATAAACCCAATCTGATCTGTTCTCACTGTTAACATACTACTCTAATATAAGTGGCGTGTTTATGATGCAATTCCATATAACATTACTACACTAATATGCATCAACCAAGCCAACCTCAACGGGAGGTCTCCGTGGTCGAGTGATTCAGGTTATTGACTTCAAATCACTTGTCCCACACCGCTGCGATTCGAAACTCCACTTGGTGCGTCGAATTCTTTCATGTACAAATGCTATCTAGATGACTGGCGGAAGGTCGGTTGTTCTACTCGGGTCCGTGCCTGAAATACTGCTCATAGGAACACACTGGTCTGTCTTCATCCACCAATCATAGCTGGAGATTCGCTATATGACATAATTAAGCTGTTGGTGCGATTTTACACCTAAAACAAACAAAACCAACATCAACTGGGCATTAGGGCGGAAATACTTGATTTCTAGCGTTAGTCCTAAATAAAACGCATTCCTTTTGCAAATCTATCTTAAACTCATTTACACTATGATTAATAATTCTAGCGCGAGTCTCGCTCACTGCTTTTATCTTGATGGCATGTGTAGCACCGTTAAACGTCAAAAACTCCGCTAAACGTCAAAAGACCGCTAAACGTCGTAACATATCCGCTATAGGCCAAAAGACCGCTAAACGTCGTAAAAAATCCGCTATAGGCCAAAAGACCGCTAAACGTCGTAAAAATTCCGCTATAGGCCAAAAGACCGCTAAACGTCATAAACATTTCCGGTAAACGTCATCATTATTGTGAATACTTTACGCAGGCATAATTTGCTAATTGCATTGTTCTTAATTTTTGTTTCATTGATAACTCAAATGCTTGCAGTTCAGGCAGGAACAGGTACAGAAGCGTAAATTAAACTACGTCGGTCGGTAAATACAACTAACACGAAACCATTATACGTAGTTTTTGATTCGATGTGCGGTAGAGTGAACCATGCAGACAAAACAGATCCATCATTGGTTTCTGTAAGGGTTATCTTACAGAACTGGTTTTATCTTTTGAACATTTGATATGCCAGTGGGACTTCCGTTGTTTCGAGAGATAAGCGTCTCGTATTTGTAATCACTTACCGCAAGCGCTTCTCGCCAATGAAACCCGAGTTCGATCCTCGAACCGGGAAATATATCAGATGGTACGGTGGTCGCCATATCGAACAGGTGGGTTTTCTCCGGGTACTCCGGTTTCCTCCCACACGAATGATCACATATACGCTTTCATCCGCGCCAACGAGAGTGATTAATATAAGTTGTTAAAACTTACTTCGCAATCGGTGTAAAATAAATAAAGTTTAAATTACTTAACCTCAACCCTCTTTTGGTTCGGTTGTCATTGGCAACGACCAAGTGTATCATCGAGATTCCTGGAAATATTCACTGACTGGGCATGAACATGAAGCCACATTCATTTAAAACTAAACTAACGAATAAGTCTTTTGTTTATGTTATGTTCTATACATGCTGATATTTATGTCTTAACTAAACCACATACAAAACTCAAACTCGGTTTGCAATGGGCAAGACTTGCGATCGTTTATTCAATGTAATGACGAGGTTAATTACAAGTACAAAACAAAACAGAGGTAAAAAATCATAAATAATTTTTTAAAAACTCTGGAAAACTGTATCCAATGTACCCCAGGGATGTTTCATATATTTTACTAACAATGGAAAACTGTATCCAATGTACCTCAGGGAAATTTCATATATTTTACTAACAATGGAAAACTGTATCCAATGTACCTCAGGGATGTTTCATATATTTTACTAACAATGGAAAACTGTATTCAAAGTACCTCAGGGAAATTTCATATATTTTACTAACAATGGAAAACTGTATTCAAAGTACCTCAGGGAAATTTCATATATTTTACTAACAACATATCATTGATTGTTTGTAGATTCAAATAATATTTTCCAAACGATAACATATTCGTACTCGATTTTACGATATACTGCATGCTACTCATAACGATAACGAATCTGAATTCAATTCGATTTTAACATTTAAATCAATATGAAAATCCGTTCATAGATCTCATTCCCGAAACAATTCGAATTTGAATAGCGAAATTGCTTGCGAAACGATCTAAGCCTAGCATAGAACTGACGATCAATCGAACCATATCACATGACCAAGTACGCACTCACAGTCAGGTGATCATCTTTATATGCACCAATAATTCGCACACATAATGTGTGCCAAGTATTGTTAAGACATACGTTTTGATTTATACTAACGTACCGCACATAACATGAAAGTCTTAACTAATTAAACTCAAACGCTGTCTGCAATGGGCAAGATTTGCGATAGAACAAATACAAATGTTAGTAGTCGATGCTATTCAAATTCGAAATTCTCTTCACAATAATGACATCTTATAAATGTACCGTTAATCATAAACAATTTATAAAATAATCTCTGTAACCATCTTTTGCTAAATCACTTCTCCAATGACCTTGCCGTTTCACACATCTACCGGTAATGCTTTAGTATTTACTGCAGTAGTAGCACCACTGGCTCTCAATTAACGTTAAATCTGATACAAAGGATTTTAACTGATATAAGACATGCTATAGCTCTGATAAACGTAGCTAAGCTTTTCCACCCGTCCACAGGAACATTTAGTACCAGACCTATAAACTGACAAACAAATATGTGTCTTAGCTCGAGGACATACCAGAAACATTAAATATATATGAGACAATTTTACCGGGCACGCAGTGATCTCCCCTTGGCTATAAATACTTTGAACTATACCCGGTATATGTACGTTACCTTTGCTTTCCTTAATGAACAAAGCAAAGTGAGTCGTCTTACTTACAACAACGTAACCAATCACTTCATCTGTAAACCCCGGCATAACGAAGCATGATCATGTTCAAATCTCTCAAATCGATAACATCTGTAGACTTCTTAAACATATCATACAGGTCAATTATATGTTAATTTTTCACAGTGTATTTTGAATTCGAAAGTGTTTCTAACATGCTTTCTAGACAAGGCGTTGAAAACGTTGATACTGTGATGCCATGTTCTTCCGAAATTACATTGTCTGATGTTCCATTGTCTCTCGAAATGTAAATACATTGCAAATGTGAATTCAAAATGCATGTAATCGCTTTAATCCCCTGGTAATACACCATGCATTGAACAAGTCCATCTGTTTATCACAGTATTAACTGCCCTTGAAGATATCATTCGCCCAATATCCATATTGGAAACATCTTTATGTACACAAGCCTCATCGAGATTTCCTTCCAAATTGCGTCTTAGGCCAACACCTGAAAATTAGTTCGTGTCGATTATATAGTTTCTCTATTTTTCAGCTTTTACATTACTATATTATTCCAATGTGCATTCTCACTTATAGTGCTATCTTTTGATTGCATTTGATTGTATATATGTTGAGGGCCTCATGGTAGATTAACTTTTGTTAAATGAGTACTCTCGTTAAATAAAGCCTTTATTATTATTATTATTAATTTATAAACGAACAATTATGATGACTTATCACTAACCATATACATGTATGTCAATAATTTGATACGTCGATATCTCGATATCACCACTCCGTGACAATAACTGAAAAATAATGGTTATTTAACAAACATTCCGTTGTTGCCAAATTTCATCTACACAAGATCTGTCCTCGGTAAAACAATAACACAATTAAACATGTGTTTATCTTTCCAAGGCATCACAAACAGGTCAACATGACACATACTTCCATTGTGGTATAACTTTTCAGTTTGCCTAAACAATGTATGACACATCTTGTCGATGGAACGATCCAGTTCCCCACACCGGGTTCAACGCTGACTAAAATAAGCAAACGCTTCACTTCTCTATCACGACTCTCATCGAAAGAACATTGAAAGCATTATGCATCGTATTGACATCAACTGTGAGCGTGACATTTCCACGAGTGTTACAACACAAATTGGACATAGTGTTGTTGATTTGGATGTTTGATTTGTAAGGTTTATATTCTTTTTCATGTATAGTTTGTGTCTATAGGAGGTATAGCCCAGCCTAATAAAGCGATTACTCAGCAAACAGAACAGTAGTCCAGTGGTTAACACTCTGGGTTGTGAATCCAGGATCGTTCCTGATCTGACCCTATTAAGAGGACTATCTGAGTGGGCCACGTCCGCTCAGGCTTGTACCGCATATAGATAACATGTACGTGACATGTGTGCACAAAATATACAAGGCTATAGAATCAACATTAAAAATAAGCTGATCATATGTATATGTCACAGTCTGAAAGTTATAGATGTGGTGAATGGTTAGTTTATACACATTTATTTTAGCTCGATTGCGAAACAAGTTATTTCAACTTATATAAATCACTCTCGATACCTCATTCCTGATGGAATCCATCGCCACGAGGGAGAGAGAAGAGGCAACGTGGAATTTAAATGCCTTGCCTAAGGGCACAATCGTAACGGCTCCAGTGGGGCTCGAACTCCGGACCGTTCGCACCTGAAGCGGTGAATGGTTGCAGGATTAATTGATAGTTGTCGTGCAATACAGCGACAATAAACTTTATACAATACAATACAATAAGTTTATTGCATAAAACCGTATACATGTTTGTAGCTATTAAGTAAAAACAGGCAGTGACATGGAACTTTACAATAGAGCACACTCACAAGTTCAAATATATGTGTAAAATATGCGTTAGTTTCGTTGCTTATTTGCAAAATATATAAATTATAAACAGATACAAACTGCAGGCACCGGCACGAACAAAACCTTAATTTCCACTTAAGTTATCGTTTAAGGTGAAACCTAAGTAAGTAAAATATTATGAATAACTTAAGTTATGAGAGACATCTCTAATTTTCTATTACCTCCCTTGGCAGATAACGTCTGATGTATTCCAAAATGTGAGTAGGTCCTTTTAGTTAGAATCCTTTGTTATTACTGTTGTTCCCTAACCAGATGTTGCGGTATAATAAATGTGATGTTATCCAAATCGTGTTAATTAACTGATAACATTCTTTTACAAATAAGTAAACCTTGCATATACTGTATGAGATCTGTTGAGATATAGTAATTTAATACTCGTAATAAACGATAGTGGAATACAATGCTAGCATATTGTGCAAAGGAATAAATGATAAAAACAGAGGAAAATACTTAATAGGACCTATCTACTTTTAGGGAGTATTCAGGTGCTGACCGATGTTTTTCATTGCAACAGGATCCATTATCAAAAGGGATGTTCCACCCAATCCCAATTCCGTTTTAGGACATATACCGAACTATGTATGCCTCATAATGCAGGTAACGTTTACATGCTGCCGTCTCCATGGCCTAGTGGTTAAGGTGTCCGCCTACGGAGCCGGAGGTTCGAATCTCGTCAGGGGTTCGTTCTGATATGGCCGGTTGAGGAGCCGCCAGCTAGTTAAATAATGGTTACTGATTGCCTACCAGCCTGGTATACAAACATAGGATTCGGGAAGTACTGATGTTCATAAAAAGAGGTGTCTCATAAGTTAGAAATGGCTGGCCTTTTAAATAGGGTGAAACTATAATAAACACTACTGCCTAATTAAGACTCTATACAGGAAGGAGTATAACTGAAGATACAACAAATAATTGCGCTAAAGTAGCTCATTTATTTTGCAAATATACTCAAATGTGGACATACATGCATTATATGCAACACTAGATAGCACACACACTAGCGGTGCATACCTCTCTATATGTGCAACACTAGATAGCACACACACTAGCGGTGCATACCTCTCTATATGTGCACCACTAGATAGCACACACACTAGCGGTGCATACCTCTCTATATGTGCAACACTAGATAGCACACACACTAGCGGTGCATACCTCTCTATATGTGCAACACTAGATAGCACACACACTAGCGGTGCATACCTCTCTATATGTGCAACACTAGATAGCACACACACTAGCGGTGCATACCTCTCTATATGTGCAACACTAGATAGCACACACACTAGCGGTGCATACCTCTCTATATGTGCAACACTAGATAGCACACACACTAGCGGTGCATACCTCTCTATATGTGCACCACTAGATAGCACACACACTAGCGGTGCATACCTATCTATATGTGCAACACTAGATAGCACACACACTAGCGGTGCATACCTCTCTATATGTGCACCACTAGATAGCACACACACTAGCGGTGCATACCTCTCTATATGTGCAACACTAGATAGCACACACACTAGCGGTGCATACCTCTCTATATGTGCAACACTAGATAGCACACACACTAGCGGTGCATACCTCTCTATATGTGCACCACTAGATAGCACACACACTAGCGGTGCATACCTATCTATATGTGCAACACTAGATAGCACACACACTAGCGGTGCATACCTCTCTATATGTGCAACACTAGATAGCACACACACTAGCGGTTCATACCTCTCTATATGTGCAACACTAGATAGCACACACACTAGCGGTGCATACCTCTCTATATATGCAACACTAGATAGCACACACAATAGCGGTGCATACCTCTCTATATATGCAACACTAGATAGCACACACAATAGCGGTGCATACCTCTCTATATGTGCACCACTAGATAGCACACACACTAGCGGTGCATACCTCTCTATATGTGCAACACTAGATAGCACACACACTAGCGGTGCATACCTCTCTATATGTGCAACACTAGATAGCACACACACTAGCGGTGCATACCTCTCTATATGTGCAACACTAGATAGCACATACACTAGCGGTGCATACCTCTCTATATGTGCAACACTAGATAGCACACACACTAGCGGTGCATACCTCTCTATATGTGCACCACTAGATAGCACACACACTAGCGGTGCATACCTCTCTATATGTGCAACACTAGATAGCACACACACTAGCGGTTCATACCTCTCTATATGTGCAACACTAGATAGCACACACACTAGCGGTGCATACCTCTCTATATGTGCAACACTAGATAGCACACACACTAGCGGTGCATACCTCTCTATATGTGCAACACTAGATAGCACACACACTAGCGGTGCATACCTCTCTATATGTGCAACACTAGATAGCACACATACTAGCGGTGCATACCTCTCTATATGTGCAACACTAGATAGCACACATACTAGCGGTGCATACCTCTCTATATGTGCAACACTAGATAGCACACACACTAGCGGTGCATACCTCTCTATATGTGCAACACTAGATAGCACACACACTAGCGGTGCATACCTCTCTATATGTGCACCACTAGATAGCACACACACTAGCGGTGCATACCTCTCTATATGTGCACCACTAGATAGCACACACACTAGCGGTGCATACCTCTCTATATGTGCAACACTAGATAGCACACACACTAGCGGTTCATACCTCTCTATATGTGCAACACTAGATAGCACACACACTAGCGGTGCATACCTCTCTATATGTGCAACACTAGATAGCACACACACTAGCGGTGCATACCTCTCTATATGTGCAACACTAGATAGCACACACACTAGCGGTGCATACCTCTCTATATGTGCAACACTAGATAGCACACATACTAGCGGTGCATACCTCTCTATATGTGCAACACTAGATAGCACACATACTAGCGGTGCATACCTCTCTATATGTGCAACACTAGATAGCACACACACTAGCGGTGCATACCTCTCTATATGTGCAACACTAGATAGCACACACACTAGCGGTGCATACCTCTCTATATGTGCAACACTAGATAGCACACACACTAGCGGTGCATACCTCTCTATATGTGCAACACTAGATAGCACACACACTAGCGGTGCATACCTCTCTATATGTGCAACACTAGATAGCACACACACTAGCGGTGCATACCTCTCTATATGTGCAACACTAGATAGCACACACACTAGCGGTGCATACCTCTCTATATGTGCAACACTAGATAGCACACACACTAGCGGTGCATACCTCTCTATATGTGCAACACTAGATAGCACACACACTAGCGGTGCATACCTCTCTATATGTGCAACACTAGATAGCACACACACTAGCGGTGCATACCTCTCTATATGTGCAATACTAGATAGCACACACACTAGCGGTTCATACCTCTCTTTGATAATTTATAATAGGGTTGCCCTTTGGCCAATCAGTGCCACAGTTTATGTTTTCATTAAAAGTACATAAAATCCGAAATATACTTTATTTGCAAAATATACAATAAACAGAATGAATGTGTTTCTCAAAGGGAGGACTGTTAAATTATAATTTTTAATGTTCTCTATACTAATATCTTTTTCTTCAAGTGCTCCGATTTGATAGTTCATGTTCTTGAACTTTCTTCATATATTCCTTTAAATATTAACCATTTTCTTTTTTCCATCCAAAATTATTGACTCACTAATACATTACGTTCTGAAGTTCTTTAGCAAATACATAGAATAGATTTCACGTATTTTCATTGTTATATTATATATTATTTTCCTGCCTATTGTATATCAATCAATTGATAGGGAGAAGAACTATATAAGTTTTCTTTTGTTCTAATCCCTTCCAGTCTACTGCTGTTAAATTATATATAAAGTGTTCATTTCTTGATTACATGTACAAATACTGAAATAAATAATGTTTAAACTAAAGGGAGGAACGTCCCACCCTCTGATATAGCAGTAGCAAAATCCGGTCACGTGTATATACCATTGTGTCGCAGTTCTCAGAGGGTGTAACGTTCCCCCCTTTATCAAGCAATGCAACACAGAAAGGAAGGAATGTCAGAGTACCTAAATATGCATCATGTTTCCTCCCATATGAATGCCCACATATACGCTTTCATCCGCGCCAACGAGAGTGATTAAACTAAGTTGTTAAAACTTGCTTCGCAATCGTTGTAAAATAAATAAAGTTTTAAAAAAATAAAACAATAAGGAGGAATGTCAAAGAGTATTTTTTTCCATCAAAAGTAAGCAGACACTGAAATCATGTCTTTCTATTTACAGCAAATGTACCAAGTTACATTTTCAAAACAGGCAATTTGTGTATTTCTCGAAGGTATTGTTGCTCCCTTGAACAGTACCGAACTATATAGTTCCATCAAAGATTAGCAGAAACTGAAATCATCTTTATATTTCCAAATGGAGAAATGTTCTCCCTTGGCCAAACAGTGCCAAAATGTACACATTCAAAATTGTCATGTTAACAAAAACCGAAATAATTTATAAACACATCAAAGGGGGGAACGTTCCTTCCTTGGTCAGACAGTGCCAAAATGTACACATTCAAAATTGTCATGTTAACAAAAACCGAAATATTTATAAACATCTCAAACGTTCCTTCCTTGGTCAGACAGTGCCAACATATACATGTCCATCAAAAGTTGAGACAGTGAAAAAGAATACATCTTTATAGAAAGTTAACATATTCCGAAATGATGTATAAATATTCATCCCTTTGATATAGCAGTGCGAAAATCCAGGCATCTAATGTATATACATATTTTTCAGACAAAAGTTAAAACCGGAATTATAGCGTTCCACCCTTGCTCAACAGTGCCAAAATGTACACGTTCAACAAAAGTCCATATAATCCAAAATCATTTATAAATTCACATCATGATGGGAGGAGAGTTATTTCCTGTCAAGTACCATACAATTCAATCAAACAGTGTGCTATGTCTGCTGCTGCTGCTGCTGCTGCTGCTGCTGCTGCTGCTGCTGCTGCTGCTGGTGGTGGTGGTGGCTGCTGCTGCTGCTGGTGGTGGCTGCTGCTGCTGGTGGTGGTGGTGGCTGTTGCTGCTGCATACTCCTTCGCTGAAACTCATCTTGGGAGTGAATATTTCAATATAACAGTCAGTGATTACTACTTTAAACATTACTGTCACGTATCCATGCCTAACTCCTTGGAAGTTCATATATGTTCTTTATAATTATGTTTTTATCTTTATTTGAGTCTCATCATTTTATAGATACATAGCACTATCCCAAAGTATAATAAACAACATATTGGGAATCTGGAAACTGGCTACTTAACCCTTTCCCTCATAGAAGCACCTCTTGACGCCATTACCAATATGACATACATTGATAAAGCCAAATCAATGTTCATAATAAAGGCCAACATATCATGTAGTCCCAGTAATATCTATGGAGGTGGGATATATATGGCGACTACTTATCCACTGCATGATAGCTAAATGGTTGTCGTTTGTATGGAGATATAATAGTATATTAACCTAGATCTCATGTAGTCCCAGTAATATCTATGGAGGTGGGATAGATATGGCGACTACTTATCCACTTCATGATAGCTAAATGGCTGTCGTTTGTATGGAGATATAATAGCATATTAACCTAAATCTCTATGAAGGAAAGGGTTAGCACATTGTGGCTGCTTAATGGTGGTGACAACTAACACAGGTTCGACCAATCCATAAAGCGCTTTAATTAAGAAATGTTTTAAAATAACAATAGAATCTCTAGTCTGACTAGACAAGGACACATTAACAATCACCACTAACATATTACTAAGATGTAATGATGCCTTATTTATGTGTCTCATTTATATAAAAAAGTTGGCAGTTTCTTACGGAGGTTGGTGCACCCAAGTACTGGTTAACCGCTGGAGCCTGCCAATGAAAGGTGTTGTTAGGTAAACTGCCCGCCGGCGATATAGCCCAAAATGGTGCTGATGCAGGCAGGTGTAAAACCCGAAATATAACAATAATAACATAACATTATTTACAAAGAAAACAGTTCCTTTTCATTAAAATATTATAACAGGTTTTGGCACGCTGCCGTACAATATTAATATTGGATAGTAAAACTATAAGTTTGTTCTCAGTTAACATGATGCTGGGATCAATAACAACTGCCTTATTAAACATATCTTGTCGCAGGTCATTCATTATACATATGGCATTCCAATAACACAATCATGGTGTTCATTTCCCCACATTATTTGCTTAAACCGTTTCACACAATAACCAAAGCAAGAACTTAATAATAAGAATATTTTCTAGCCGAAAACGGGTTCGAATCCAACATTAGCGAAGGATGTTTAGTAAATGGCATGTTTTTCTTTGCATACACATACTTAACGCTATATATACGTACATGTGCGTTTTGTGTTTATTTATCGTCGCTACCGGTTGCCCATATGAGCGACGCCTCATGAAGAGATTATAAATTTTAGATTGTTGGAGGATAGTGCAATGATACAGACAGAGACCCATTCCAGAGTCTCCTCTGGTTCTTTTACGTGCACGGTGTAAAGCACCGACAAGAGACCTCGGTTTAATGTCCCATCTGAAAGACTGTTAATTTTATTAGGGTCAGGCGGGGGATCGAACCTGCGATCCCTGGATTACCAGTCAAGCGTGTTACCACTCGACTACAGATCCGTCTGTAGACAATGTACATCTGTCAGGATTACAGTAATATGCAGTGTGTACACAGTCAACAGCTGATACGTAGTGCATCTATGTGGTGTCTAAACTGCTTTTCATTGTGCCGTCATGGTTATTTATGCAGTATTTGGACAGTGTTTATTGGGTCCTCATTTATCCAAATTTAACAACGTTGTTAAGAAGCAACACAAACAAAATCTGGGTAACCACTATCGACCAACAGCCATCCATTTCCAATGTCCCTTCCACAAATAGTTTACATCACCTGACATTAAACCATATAAACGCATTGCGTGTTGAACTATGCAACTTCGGTTTAAAGATTTAAACGTTGTAGCAAACCTCTCTTTCTACTTATATATTTTGTCCGGTATAAATGCTCTAACCAGGGTCTATCCTATCGTATACTCGCTGGAGTTGTATAGGGGGTTTCTCTACGGTCCTTCAATAATTTATAACTCAACACAGTCTATCTTTTTTTTTGTATAATATAATTTATAACAATCGCCTTTAATGTATATTATTACATGTATCATATATTCGTAATATCTCGTATCTTATTGTTCGCCTCACTATTTCCATATGTTCATAATAGTTCCATATGACTATTATATTAATTTCCTTCCTTCATCAAACTATTCCAATAGATATATTAGCCAAAACAATCGTTTCTTAAACGGCCTAATTATCTTCCGTTCACGTATTTAATACGACTTTAATATTTAAGAGTTAATACTTCTTTAAATATTAATTTTTCTAACTATCATAGAAACAGTTTATATCTTAAAAGTGAGTTACATGTATTCCTTAAATGCCTCCTTGGCAGGATAATAATGCACTAATTTCTTCATCATTTCTCATTTCTTAAATAGCAAAATGAACATCTATAACAGACATAACGGCGCCAAACATCTGTGATGTTATTCAATAGTATTACTTGTTTCTCTGTCATCAATAAAGCGGCTATTATCTTACATAACTGACCACCTGCACTCGGTAGTGAAACTTGTTCCCGCGCAAACAGAGAACTGATAATTTAGGCGCGAAAATAATAGCAGACGATTATACATATTACATAAAATCATAATCTTACATGGTTAATAATGTGTCATATATATAAATAAATAAATGTATTTATAAAATACATTTCTATTTATATATGACAATATTTATTCGTGCAAATAGATGTTTGTCTTTACTATCTTTTGCACAACGTATCAAAGCTTATTTTGATTCACTCCACCACTTTGCAACATTGTCCAAAATTGTCGTGATCATGTGAAGTACTGACTGATTATTGCGATCGCCACTATACGAGTTGATGAGACCCCGGTGTCACGTGTTATGGGTGTCACGTGTTATAGAGTGACAATAACGCCACTCCACTAGTGATAATGTCGCTTTTAATGTTCATTCGGTGAAATATATTTCGATCATACACTGAAACTAACAAATATCATCTTATTATCTAGATAAAAAAACACTGAACAAAATCTACGAATTCTACTAATTAGGTCTAAAATGAGTTTGTTTCATGGTTGAACAATTTCGAATAGATCTAGGTAACTATGTTTTTATTTTGAAAACTATTTTTACATAATTTATATGTTCTGTAGAAGGAAATCTTGACTATTATATATTCCTTAATAGGATTCGGTTAAACTAACTTTAGGCTCGGTGCTAAAATAGGGCAGGTAGAGAAATCGAAAACATACAATTATTTTATTTATGCCCTAATATGGATAACAAGTTGCACCTACCTTACGAATAATCCGCCAATCAAAATTCAGACTACCCTTCACGGCTCCTCAATAGCCAGTCTTGCCATTCCGGTATGATATGGAAACAGAATAGCCCAACGAAGTTGAGAAGTACGGGTAATTCTTTTTCCAAATTGCACATGCAGGTTTTAAATATGTACCATGGTAGTGACGGATGAACGCGTTTACTTAGCACACGAACAATGTAGTGTTATCGTATGGGTAGTTTGACACTTCTCGTATGAACAACTACTATCATCGATACACGAGCTTACACAGAATTGATGACATGATTCCTTATAATAAGGGTTGGTATACAGTCCGCAAAGAACGATTTCATCAGCTAGATCTTACCACAGGAACTTGAAATTGTATCCATAAGCCACCAAAGGTCTCGTACCTCTATCCTAGGACACCCCCTCTATTAAAAAAAAGGATAGAAGGGGGTGTCCTAGGATAGAGGTACGAGACCATGGTGGCTTATGGATACACTTTCAAGTATAGAGGGGGGTGTCCGAGGATAGAGGTACGAGACCTTTGGTGGTTTATGGATACAATTTCAAGTTCCTGTGATCTTACAAATAAATGAAGTATTCAGATTCAATTTCAGGAGTAGACATGATTGAATCGCAGAAAGCTGTTTATGACTATAAATCAATTAAATGCGAGGACTCTCGGCGTCCATCTCTAGAGGGAACATGTTCCGTGTCCTGGATGCGAGATAACAACTTGATTGCTCTTATTCGATCAATTATTTGCTGTAAATACGGTTGTGTGTGAACTGTGATTACATTCACTATAATTCATAAGCTAAATATGTTCTGGATGAATGGGAATTTATGTGATAAGAATTACTGCTGTATTCGTATTGTAGTTATTAAAAGAGTTCAACTGGTATCAGGGAACACGTTCCAAGCTTTCACCGGTGTGCGCATAGAACTACAGGCTTGAGCTGGAATCCAGAAATATATTTACGCAGTTGAAATTCAACAACACAATAATTGGTTCCCATATGATTCGCGGATAGCAAGGCTTGTTCCATGGATTGGCGCCATTTTGATAACATGGGGTTAAGATTATGCATAATTATGTTCCGTGATATGAAGCCCCAAATTGTTGTCATATTTAGTTGCTGTATCAGGTTGAAATGGGTGCTATTTTATAATGTGGAATTTCCGAAGCTTCTTGTTGGCATTTGGCTGAATAAAAACGTGTGCTCTAATCACTAAATCAGCTAAAACTTGTATTAAGGGTTCTTTGCAGTCCTTAATTGCCAGGTGTTACGGTATGTATACGCACGCACGCACGCACGCACGCACGCACGCACGCACGCACGCACGCACGCACGCACACACACACACCATTTGGCTGTCGGACACTTGAGTTTCTGATCATTTTGCCAGAAGTTAAAACGTGAAAAATCGACAGACTGGCACACAGGCTACCCGGGTGCCTAACCGTGCCTGTACACTACTTGAAGGGGCAGCCGGGGCTGTACCAAAATGATTTAATGAAAGGGGTTACAATCAGTGAGTTATAGTGCACTATCGGGTGACAGCTCCATTTATATTGTTATGCATTGTTTTGGGTATACTATATATCTGTTTCCAGGAATATGTTCCAGTAGTATTTTCCAATGTAGCAGGGTGTGTGATTCATAAATAAAGATTTTTCCAATAAATGTCTAATGATAACTTGACTTTGAAAAATGTCGTTCGGGTGAAGGGTACGGATGGAGTTAGTGTAGTGTAGTGTGCGTGGGGACATGTTACCGCTATTTTAGGGGCTAATTGCCATTGGATATACTACCTAAGGATATAGAGGTGGTGCACTAGGGAGTATCCAAACGGTGGATATCGTGTAATGAACTTATTACGTGCATAGGAACGTGTAATTTGCATAGAGCTAGAAAATCAGCCTGGGCGAGAATCATGAAAGAGCGGTTGTTTGTGTATGTAGTCGGAATAACATTGGAATGTGACGTACTGATTATTGAGAAAGCCACTATATGAGTTTATGAGCCCCCGGTGTCGCATGTTACGTGTTAGGGTGTCACGTGTCTTAGTGTGACAAGGTGTTCCTCCACCAATAATAGCTAGAGAGTCGCCATATAACATATAACTGTTTGTGCAGCGTTAAACCCCAAACATAAAAACACATCATGCGAGGAAGCTAGCAAGCCTGCTGTCAGAGTGAAAGGGCTTCTTTAGTGTGTGCTAGCTCCACGCCGTGTGCCATTGCAGCGACCAGCCACCTTCACAATGACTTCCTGTAGACTCAGGGGCGTACCCAGGGGGGGCGAAGGGGGCCTTGCCCCCCCTAAATAAAACCAAACTTGCACCGGTAAAGATTGAAGTTCAACAACCTTGGACTAAATTTATCATAAAAAGTTTTGAATAATGCTATATAGGTCCCATTGTAATAACCTTTTGAAGTTTTCTCATCCTTTGATAGGTGTAACAATCATGCTAAACCCTATTGTAAATGACTCTGGAAAATGTGTCACCTTTCAGAGGTGTATAATAATCAAACACAGCCCCTATTGGCCTTGTTTCTCATCTTTACATGTGTGCTTCAGAACTGTTTCACATGTGTGAAAGGTGTGTTATGCCTATTGTGCATCATTCACACCTTTCCTTTAGAACTTTTCTCACCTCTGGAAGGTGTTTTCACACTCACCCTGTGGAGTAACACCTTGTGATTGGACACTTACTTTGCATGAATCATTCTGATTGGATTATCAGTTTTCGCACCTTGTGAGTGAGAAGGCCCTATAAATATGAGAGTCAATCTCAGTTCAAGTCACACTAGCCACCACCATGGCTCTGCGACAGTCTTCCATGTTCAAGTTTATGCAAAGGCCTTCTACCAGGCTCTCAGGAATTCTCATCTGTCAGGTGTGACCCTGTTCCTACAGTTGAGACAAGTGAACCTAAAGACTGACATTGCTACTTATACTTCATATAATGAAAGGCGCACACTGACTAGTGAAAAGAGGTTCAAGATGCTGACTAACCGCTACATCCCACCACCTAACTTCCAGTTTCCAGGCAGACCAGACAAGCGTGGTTCCCAGAGACGTTTCCAGTCAAGCTGGTTGCATAGGTATAGCTGGTTGGAGTTGATGGAGGTTTCTGCTTACCTTGTATACTGTTTGGTGTTGGTCGTGAGGGCATAGACCTGGGTGTGCTTGTGAGCAGACCATTCACTAACTTCAAGAAAGCTCTAGAGGAGCTGAAGGCACATGACACCAAGTGCACCCACTGTGAGGCTGTCACCAAGGCTGACCACTTCATGAAGGTGATGCAGGGCCAACAGTGTGAACTTTATGCAAAGTTGTGCTAAACCGGAATAGTGTCTAGAGTCTCTATACTAGACATAATAGTATAGTGCAAGACAGACTTGATATCTCTTGTGATAGTTAACTTAAGTAAAATTAGAGTATTTTATGTGTAATAGATTTTAAACAAAAATTACAATACATGTATATCAAAATAAAGTTTAACTGGTCATTTCTAGTAATGTGTACACCCACGCTGTTTTAGCTCGGCCAGCCAATCTCGGCACCCCCCTCACAAAATCCTGGGTACGCCCCTGGTAGTAGCCTACATGTACAGTGTAAATGTCCTGAACATGTATCAATTACATATGTATATATGTGTGGTAATTAACGTATTTCCATAATATAAAATATATCAAGTTCTGAAGCTATTCAGCTAGCTTGCCTGACATACTGCACGGAGGGGCATCCGGGGTCTTCCTGCACCACTAATAGCTTGAGCATCTAATTTAACCTAAGCTGCCCGTGCGACTTTAACCCTTTCCTCATAGAAGCATCTCTTGACGCCATTACCAATATTACATACATTGACAATGTAGTAGCCAAACCAATGTTCATAATGCAGGCCATAATCTCATGTAGTCCCAGTAATATCTATGGCGGCGGGATAGATATGGCCACTACTTATCCACTGTATGGTAGCTAAATGGCTGTCATTTGTATGGAGATATAGTAGTATATTAACCAATATATATATGACGGAAGGGCCATAAAGAAACACACATATATCCAAGATTCTGACATTGACCTAGAAATCTCACCTCGTCTTGTATGCTTGGTGATATGTTATATAATCAATCATCAATTAGTATTTCGTGAAATTCAATGAATTTTAATCTAATAATTTGATAAAAGTATGGACAATAGGGAAATCCGGCATTAATCAAATTTAGAGGCTATGCCGGATTGTATGTATGTGTGTTTTACGTTTATTTATCGTCGCTACCGGTTGCCCATATGAGCGACGCCTCCTGAAAAGATTAGTCATTTTAGATTTTGGAGAATAGTGCATGAAACAGACAGAGACCCATTCCAGAGTCTCCTCTGGTTCTTTTACGTGCACGATGTAAAGCACCGACACAATACCTCGGTTTAACGTCCCATCTGAAAGACTGTTAATTTATTAGGGTCAGACGGGGGGGGGGTCGAACCTGCGATCCCTGGATTATCAGTCCAGCGTGTTACCACTGGACTACAAATCCGTCTGTAGGATTGTATGTAGAAAACAGATAGACATCTTAAATACTATCAATTACACACAGCATATGTCATTTACACACAGCATATGTCAATTATACACAGCATATGTCAATTACACACAGCATGTGTCAATTACATACATCATATGTCAATTACACACATCATATGTCAATTACACACATCATATGTCAATTACACACAACATATGTCAATTACACACATCATATGTCAATTACACACAGCATATGTCAATTACACACATCATATGTCAATTACACACATCATATGTCAATTACACACAGCATATGTCAATTACACACATCATATGTCAATTACACACAGCATATGTCAATTACACACATCATATGTCAATTACACACATCATAGCAATTTCTTTTTATTCTGGATAATATATATACTAATAACTAGTTAATTAGCTCAAAATGGAAGTGAAATAAATAAGTATATAAATTTTGTTTTATTATGTCACCATGAGTATAAAATGTTCACCAGCTTAACCCAAATCGCCACAACACAATTATTCTGTATTAGACAGTTTTTAAGTATTTGTTTCATCCTTGATTTATTTTTTCAATATCCAATAATACACAACTATTGCCTTCCCTTATATAATCATACATACAGCCAGGCTGTCCGATTCGCGCAGTGGTTAGTGCGCTCGCTTCTCACCAATTCAACCCAGGTTCGATCCTCGGATCGGGAATTATGTGAGTTGCTACGGTGGTCGCCAGATCGGACATGTGGGTTTTCTCCGGGTACTCCGGTTTCCTCCCACACGAATGACCACATTTACGCTTTCATCCGCACCAACGAGAGCGATTAATATAAATTGCTAAAACTTGCTTCGCAATCATTGTAAAAAAATAAATAAAGTTTAAACATTAATCATACATACGAGAAGACCTAATAGATACACGTCAGTAGCTGTCACAGGACCGAGAATGTCACGATGTTTTTCTCAACAACACCATTAACATAGCTGAATATATAATCATACATGCGCGACGACCTAATAGATAGATACACGTGAGTAGCTGTCACAGGACCTAGAATGTCATGATGTTTTTCCCTACAACACCATTAACCCTTTCAACACCACATACCTCTAAATTGGCTTACAAAAAAGTGTAGATCCAGATGAGCCGGCTCGTGACGAGCCGTCTCATCAGGATCTACACTTTTTTCAAGTAATATAACTATTTTTAGAAAATAAATTACCCATTTTGATAAATGAACTGATCCAAATGTAATTTTGTTATTCATTTATTGGTCTAAAAATATCATGGACCAGTCCATGTCAGTTACTTGGTGTTGAATGGGTTAACACAGCTGAATATATAATCATACATACGCGACGACCTTATAGATACATGTCAGTAGCTGTCACAAGACCTAGAATGTCACGATGTTTTTTCTCAACAACACCATTAACACAGCTGTATATACCGCAGGTGAATTTTCATGTTTCAAGAAGTTTAGAAGAAAGAACAAAGATTGTGGTGGACTGGTGAAGAGGAAACGTATATCTAGCCCTGACACGTGCTGCTCCAATATCGGCCATGGATTCACCCGTAACACGTTGGTTAGTATAAATGTTTACATAATGAATTAAAATATGTATTAAATATTATTTTAGCAGGCGAATCCATATGATCTAGGTCTTCGGCGTTGGTTGGGTCGGTGACTCTGTGTTTGTTAGATCAGTTGGGTCGGTGACTCGGTGCTTGTTCGGTTGGGTTGGTGACTCGGTGTTAGTACGGTTGGGTCGATGACTCGGTGTTAGTTCGGTTGGGTCTGTGAATTGGTGCTAGTTTGGTCTGGTGGGTCACTCGGTGTTAGTTCGGTTGTGTCTGTGACTCGGTGTCGAACTTGTTCACACCAATGTAGCTCGACTTCGATAGCGACATTATGCGAGCTAGTATAGCGATCATAGTATGTAACACAATAATATAGGTATATACATGTCCGTGGTATTTACAAAATCTATTCCGGTCAGGGACGTGTCCATTCCATTCCATAGTTTGCCTGTTTTTAAAAAAAGTATGAGAGCTCGTTGCGAGAGATCAATGTAATACTGGAGTGAACGGACATTTTCTATGAGGGACATTGCATTTGTGTGATGAAGGTTATGCGAGAATATGACACATCAGGGATATCCACTGTTTAATATGGATTTACAATCAGTGTTGTTGACGCTCCTGTTTGCAGTGGCTTGGCATGCGTATATAAACTATATATACACTGGAGTGAAACGACTATTGTATATTATTTAAGTATATTGGGGCTTACCGTGAGCTAAATTAAAGGGGTGTTCGTTGAATTGGAGCATGAGGATAAGGGTGGATTTTAATAATACAGGGTACCATAGCGGTGTAAGTGATTACACGAGAAACTAAGGGCTGTACAAAAACACCGAGATTTCATTAGCTTACGTAATTTATTCAATGGAAGATTTGTCACGTGCTCTGATGGGAGAGAATGATGCAATAATTTCGTTTATTGTGTAACGGCGGGTTACTGGAACTGCTAAGATAGAGATGGGGTTTGATATATCGTTGTAAAGAGTGCATGTATTCGGGATATCATTGGTATGTATGTGTATTGATATTATTAATAAAACGATATATATACACAAAGTACTGATTATTGAGAACGCCACTATACGTGTTCATGAACCCCCGGTGTCACATGTTATGGGTGTCACGTGGTAGGGTGTCACGCATAGTGTTTCTCAGTATTCTTTGTTATTCGCAGTTCACACACCACGCAAATATATATTCGCTCTGTTGAATGGTTAACGCTGACTTGCATACCACTGATGGTCACGGGTTCGAGGCCAGCTCAGACCGTGTCTCTTTTATATAAAAAAGTTGGCAGTTTCTTACGAATGTTAGTGCACCAAGTAGGCCTACTGTTTAACAACTGGAGCCTGTCCAGGAAATGTGGTGTTGGGTAAACTGCCCGTCGCTCAAATAGATAACCTGTAGCGACGCTAAATAAACTTAATTAAAAAATCCCTGTCTTTTAAACATTGTAAAACAAAGCTATCCGTTTTCAGTACCACAGTGGAACTAAAATCGCCTCTGTAGACACCATAGAGCCAGATCAGCAACAGCGTAGTGCTGCGTGCTAATTAGTCTCTGTGGTGTTTGCTACTCGGATAGTGGATCTAATATCACTGGACAGAGTAGCTTATAACATGGATCCAGATCAGACGCAGGATTACACTTTACATTGCAGCTGATCTGGTGTGTTTGAATTAAGTATATTTGTGCCCTGTGTCGGAATTCGACATGTTTACAATACGTTTTAGAATCAATGTGCAAAAACGATAAAACGTATAGTAATATGTGATATACTTACATTGACCCTTTTTCTATATGACCCTTTGACCGAATGAAGGCTATTGAATCTTCGTGTCGTCTCTGTATACTGGATCAGTTCTTCCGTTATTGCCTGTCTAAACTCTGCAAGGATCAGTTCTTCCGTTATTGCCTGTCTAAACTCTGCAAGGATCAGTTCTTCCGTTATTGCCTGTCTAAACTCTGCAAGGATCAGTTCTTCCGTTATTGCCTGTCTAAACTCTGCAAGGATCAGTTATTCCGTTATTGCCTGTCTAAGCTCTGCAAGGATCAGTTCTTCCGTTATTGCCTGTCTAAACTCTGCAAGGAGCAGCTCTTCCGTTATTGCCTGTCTAAACTCTGCAAGGATCAGTTCTTCCGTTATTGCCTGTTTAAACTCTGCAAGGATCAGTTCTTCCGTTATTGCCTGTCTAAGCTCTGCAAGGATCAGTTCTTCCGTTATTGCCTGTCTAAACTCTGCAAGGATCAGTTCTTCCGTTATTGCCTGTCTAAACTCTGCAAGGATCAGTTCTTCCGTTATTGCCTGTCTAAACTCTGCAAGGATCAGTTCTTCCGTTATTGCCTGTCTAAACTCTGCAAGGATCAGTTCTTCCGTTATTGCCTGTCTAAACTCTGCAAGGATCAGTTCTTCCGTTATTGCCTGTCTAAACTCTGCAAGGATCAGTTCTTCCGTTATTGCCTGTCTAAACTCTGCAAGGATCAGTTCTTCCGTTATTGCCTGTCTAAACTCTGCAAGGATCAGTTCTTCCGTTATTGCCTGTCTAAACTCTGCAATGATCAGTTCTTCCGTTATTGCCTGTCTAAACTCTGCAAGGATCAGTTCTTCCGTTATTGCCTGTCTAAACTCTGCAAGGATCAGTTCTTCCGTTATTGCCTGTCTAAACTCTGCAATGATCAGTTCTTCCGTTATTGCCTGTCTAAACTCTGCAAGGATCAGTTCTTCCGTTATTGCCTGTCTAAACTCTGCAAGGATCAGTTCTTCCGTTATTGCCTGTCTAAACTCTGCAATGATCAGTTCTTCCGTTATTGCCTGTCTAAACTCTGCAAGGATCAGTTCTTCCGTTATTGCCTGTCTAAACTCTGCAAGGATCAGTTCTTCCGTTATTGCCTGTCTAAACTCTGCAATGATCAGTTCTTCCGTTATTGCCTGTCTAAACTCTGCAAGGATCAGTTCTTCCGTTATTGCCTGTCTAAACTCTGCAAGGACCAGTTCTTCCGTTATTGCCTGTCTAAACTCTGCAAGGATCAGTTCTTCCGTTATTGCCTGTCTAAACTCTGCAAGGATCAGTTATTCCGTTATTGCCTGTCTAAACTCTGCAAGGATCAGTTCTTCCGTTATTGCCTGTCTAAACTCTGCAAGGATCAGTTCTTCCGTTATTGCCTGTCTAAACTCTGCAAGGATCAGTTATTCCGTTATTGCCTGTCTAAACTCTGCAAGGATCAGTTCTTCCGTTATTGCCTGTCTAAACTCTGCAAGGATCAGTTCTTCCGTTATTGCCTGTCTAAACTCTGCAAGGATCAGTTCTTCCGTTATTGCCTGTCTAAACTCTGCAAGGATCAGTTCTTCCGTTATTGCTGTCTAAACTCTGCAAGGTGTTTTGTTTTGTGTTTTGGGTGTTTTGTTTTGTGTTTTGGGTGTTTTGTTTTGTGTCTAAACTCTGCAAGGATCAGTTCTTCCGTTATTGCCTGTCTAACTCTGCAAGGATCAGTTCTTCCGTTATTGCCTGTTTTGTGATCAGTTATTCCGTTATTGCCTGTCTAAACTCTGCAAGGATCAGTTATTCCGTTATTGCCTGTCTAAACTCTGCAAGGATCAGTTCTTCCGTTATTGCCTGTCTAAACTCTGCAAGGATCAGTTATTCCGTTATTGCCTGTCTAAACTCTGCAAATGGATCTTCTCCGTTCTCATGAATATGTTCGAACTTATTATTTCGCGGAGATTTTCAGTTTCTTAGTGATTGGTCAATGGATTCCGGCTCGCCGCATGTGCGGTATGGATCCTCTTCCAATCCAACTATATGTCGGTACTCCTTTAAATTACAATGCCCACTTTGATGTTGTAAGAGCAGACGATGTAGTGTAGTTGGACTAAAGCTCGGTGGGGGGGGGGGGGGCTGGAGTCAATATGCAATGGCAATTTCCAAATTATCTGCCATATTTTCCTGCGTGCAGATCTGAAATAAGGAAAACATTAAATTTCTTTCGACAAAGACCACAGCTTCACAAAACATGATACAAAAGAACAAATTCAAATGTATTACTAATTTTACTTTAATATAAATGTTTTCATGTCTATACCACGAACATAGGTGAAAATCAAACTAATTTTACGAACTTGGTCAACTATTCACAAATGATTCGGTCAAAGGAAACAGTTTGAGTGCAACAGTTATTGCTCCTTTAGTTACTCAATCGTTGAACTAAGCCGTGCAAATAGGTGGTCGACCACATAACTGTGTTCGCTATTTTAAATTATATTTACCCTATTTGAATTAATATGCTGCAAAATGGCTGTCCGAAGCTATACACCTGGCTCCGCATTTACAGCACAGGTAGCATGCAGTATCACCAATGTGAAATATTAGCTCATTGAATAATTTGTAAACATTCATTTTCAGCACGCAGAAGGTAAAGCATGAACAGTTCACTGTTATGAACATCACACGTGCAGTCACATGTCTAGTTTACCTCAATTAAGAATTTAAGCTTTAAGCTTCCGATTTAATCCATTTTCGTTTTGTATACAATGTATATGTAATGTACATTATTATCGAATAAATATGTTTAAACCAATTAAGAATGTCTCCAGTCGAGCGAGTGGCTAAAAACTGTTCACTCCAGCCCAAGTCATAATGTCCGACATATTCCTCATCACATGGCATAATAATGAACGCAATCAATATTGCCTAGTATAGATATAGCTCAACGTAACAGTAAGCGTGTTGGCAATAGCTCATTATAATAGTAACGCAATTGCCAGTCACGTGACAAAGTTCTGTGAAAATGATGGTTGGTGTTTTCGATGTTCACTATTATACTAAGCTCTCACCAGGACATAGAGCAATATAACAGTAATGTATCGATATTTTTCCTGGTCTTAGCTCAAAATGTGACTCGGTAACTCTGAGGCACCAGGAGATAGCGTTCTGTAAGACGAATCCATTCTTACCAAATCTCATGTTTTTTTTAAATAGACCTAGAGCACTATAAGACTATGGTGACGACTAGTCTATAAAAGTCACAAAACGCTTTGCACATATCGTTAAACTACAATCTGCCTGACAATATCAGTTAAGTATTTACTATTGTATCGGGCCTCGATTGGGGGTGGCTAGGACTATGTTAAGACAGCGAGGGAATTGTCCTTTTATCGGGCCTCGATTGGGGGTGGCTAGGACTATGTTAAGACAGCGAGGGAATTGTCCTTTTATCGGGCCTCGATTGGGGGTGGCTAGGACTATGTTAAGACAGCGAGGGAATTGTCCTTTTATCGGGCCTCGATTGGAGGCGGCTAGGACTATGTTAAGACAGCGAGGGAATTGTCCTTTTATCGCGCCTCGATTGGGGGTGGCTAGGACTGTGTTGAGACAGCGAGGGAATTGTCTGTTTGTTCCATTTTTTAAATCTTCATTTCATTGAATTATTTATATTTAATTTATTGATGAATTGAAAATATTTGTTTTCCTTTCAAATGTTTCGTCCGTCCATTTCCCGTTTTCGCCTTTACATTACATTAGGCCTATGTTTATTATTTTTATTTTCAGTTATCAACAATATCAACATATTTACAATATAATTGACAGTACTGAGCTGATACTGCACCGTTTTGTTAAATAAAATTTGAATATTGGCAAGGGCCGTTTTGTAATGTTGGTAACCGTTAATAAATATGACTTGTAGGCGAACACTTTTGCTATGTGACACAAACGTAATGTATGTGTCTTATAATTAACTATACCCTCATCTGATTCATGCATGCATAAATTGTCTATAATGGATTAAATATGGTTAAATCAAACGGGTTTGGTGTGACCACTAACTTACACCGCATGGCTGATGCGTTCATACATCAACCATCTTAACTCTTTCATCACCAATGTCGCATAAAAGCGACTTTGCAAAAAAAAGCAGAGAACCCGATCAGAGAGGAACAGAATGTGCCATCTGACCAGGTTGTATTCTGAATGCTTTTCAGAAAGTGTAGCTGCATTACCCCTGTCCGAATAGCAAACAGCATAGATCGGCTGATCTGGATCTATGTTGTTTGCACATGCTCTGAATTTATTCGGCGCTGAAAGAGTATAATCCGTGTTTCGCCGATACATAGTTTTACTTGCACGTTACAGGATAAACTGGGCAAGAATAAATACAGCTGTGTGTCCTGTGAGGAATGGGAACAACAGAACGAAGCTGGTCCGGATACAACAACACAATCGACGGGTATAGGTATGTTGTACAACATCAAGCTCTTGTAATTAATATTTGTCGCAGAAAGCAAATACATAACTACACCATTGCTTCAATATTGCCTCATGTGACCAGCGCTAATATACACACAGGCTTGAGCATTTCTTTAAATATGTTGTGTTGTACATCATACTTCCATCTGTATGGGCCTCCGAGGTCAAGCGATTACGGTCGTTGACTTCAAGTGTTGCCCATCGCCTAAGGGTGTCGTATTATTTCAAGTGAGGAAGCTATCCAGCTGGCATGCGGAATGTTGGTGGTTCTAACCTGGAATCCGCCCGTGCCTGAATTACTGCTCGACGCATACTCAGGGTATTGTTATATAACTTTAAGATTCGTTCTCTACTATCAGTAGCTATATTCTCAAGATTACTACAATAACTTGATACATAGAAAACGCACACCTACATTATATGATTATTATTACATGAACACGAAATACGAAGGATTCCATCAAAGATATATCACACCTTTATTATAAAACACAAACTTAACAGCTAAAAATATTCCAAAATGTTTAAAACTATGTATTTATATAGTTATTGTGTTTCATGTAAAAACACACTTATCCTAAGTGTGCGTTTTCTATGTCCTCTAGTATATAAGCGCTCTACACCGGGTTTATATATACATAGATATACTGCAAACAATCACCATAATCGTGTTGCAATTTAATTATATTCCAGAAGATTTCCATTGTTTTCGCAAGTTCCGAGAAAAAACAGAACAATGCGGAGGGCCTATAAAACAAAGGAAAGCTGGTACAGTGGAGGACTGCTGTCTTGGTCCCGGACTCGGCTTCACCCGAACGGGGCTGGTAATTGCTCGATATTCGTTCTGTACAAAGGCTGTTTAGTTAAACTATGTATTTTAATTTAATTAGTTTGTATTGCATTACATACATGTAAACGACGAAAGAAATAAGTGAAACTGTGGAATGACATTGGTTTAATTTAATCCATACGGCACCAACAGCCCTTTCCCTCTATCCCAGGACCCCTTCCCCCTCTAGTATGAATATATTCTTATTCTAGAGGGGGTCCTGTGTGTGTGTGTTTTACGTTATTTATCGTCGCTACCGGTTGCCCATATGAGCGACGCCTCCTGAAGAGATTAGTCATTTTAGATTTTGGAGGATGATACAGACAGAGACCCATTCCAGAGTCTCCTCTGGTTCTTTTACGTGCACGATGTAAAGCATTGACACGAGACCTCGGTTTAACGTCCCATCTGAAAGACTGTTAATTTTATTAGGGTCAGACGGGGGATCGAACCTGCGATCCCTGGATTACCAGTCCAGCGTGTTACCACTGGACTACAGATCCGTCTGTCCTGTGATAGATGTCGGTGTGGTATAGATATAGTATCGCTTCTCACTAAGGCTCATACTGCCTGTTATGGATGGGGTGGACATGGAGTGGGGGTTGTGTGGAATCGACAACATGCATTCTCGGTTTAACGTAGCAAACACGCTTAATGCATGCTATCCTATTGTCTATTCAGGCTAACATTGTAATCATGTTAAAGCGCTTTAATGTATTTATAGATATTTTCCGAGGAATATCACGCACGTATCTCATAATATGTATCTGTGGTGTAGACTTATCAGTATAATTATATACAACGTACGCCAATCATAATACTGTCAATTGGTTCTGCTAAATAGCATGTACTGTGGAACTATTGTGGGCTAGCCCGAAACGTTACAATGTCTACACGTACCTTGTTATGCGCCACTGTTAAAAACAAACTTTGAATTAATTCACAGTCTTCCTGTTTGCAGGACAAGCTTGGTAAAAACAAATACACGTGCATGTCGTGCGAACAGTGGAAGAACTCACAAGGCCATTTGACAACGTCAACCACAGAGAAAACCACGACACCAGGTAGCGTTTCTATTTATACTTCAGCCCGGGGAGAGAACGGCGCAATAATGTTTAGTCAGTCTGCGAGTTAGCCTAGATTTAACCCTTTCAACACCACATACCTCTAAATAGGCTTACAAAAAGTGTAGATCCAGATGAGCCGGCTCGTGACGAGCCGACTCATCAGGATCTGCACTTTTTGCCAGTGATATGACTATTTTTAGACATAATTACCCATTTTGATAAATGAACTTGTCCAAATGTGATTTTCTGATTCATTTATTGGTTTATGAATATCATGGACCAGTACATGTGAGTTACTTGGTGTTGAATGGGTTAATATGCATACTTGCATATGAGAACAAAATAAAACATATGACTTTTAACAACAACAACCAGTACAGTAGCTTGACGCATGCACACATATCAACACATATACAAATACAGCCTCGCATATGCACACTATTTACTTTGCAGATAAACAAGCCGAGTGGGGTGCATGGGGTGACTGTAGCACAACATGTGGGACGGGTTGGCGGACCAGATACCGACGCTGTTATAACTGTGATGAGAATAGAGGCCCCAACGTGCAGTCTGAACCATGTCTGGTACACTACTACTGCCCCAGTTAGTATATATGCATAATTTTTATCGTACTAATTATACAAATTATAGATATTATGTTTCAACACAGGCTGTCCGAATTAGGCCGTTATTAGCACGCTCACTTCTCAACATAGGCTGCCCGATTAGCACCGTTATTAGCACGCTCACTTCTCAACATAGGCTGTCCGATTAGCACCGTTATTAGCACGCTCACTTCTCAACATAGGCTGTCCGATTAGCACCGTTATTAGCACGCTCACTTCTCAACATAGGCTGTCCGATTAGCACCTTTATTAGCACGATCACTTCTCAACACAGGCTGTCCGATTAGCACCTTTATTAGCACGCTCACTTCTCAACACAGGCTGTCCGATTAGCACCTTTATTAGCACGCTCACTTCTCAACATAGGCTATCCGATTAGCACCGTTATTAGCAAGCTCACTTCTCAACATAGGCTGTCCGATTAACACCGTTATTAGCACGCTCACTTCTCAACAATTCAACCCGTGTTTAATCCACGAACCTGGAAATATGTGAGATGGTACTGTGGTCGCCAAATGGGATATGTGAATTTTCTATGATACTCCGGTTTCCTAACACACGAATGACCACATGTAAAGAGAATGATCAATATAATTATTAAGTTGTTAAAGCTCGTTTCATAATCGTTGTAAAAGAAATAAAGTGTATACATTGCACCATATTAATGACGACAAGTGCAATGGTATAAACTAGTATTACTTAGATATGAATTTTTGCCGTTATTTGCATACCACAATACTGTCTATCACCCCGGAGGTTGATACGCAGTCTGATATTGCTCTTGCTGATTTCATACTGTCTCATGAAAAAGCCGTATCATAACTAGTTCCTGAGAAACTAACGTATACGCAATCGGTGCTAGTTTGTTTACTTCCGGTACCGTCCCAGTGCGTCAAATTTTACAGATAACAGATGATTATAGTTTCGTGGTAATATTTCAAACGTTTTCTTGTATTTAATTCAGTAATTGTGATAGATTTCTGATATATGGATGTGGAGCAAGATGTCGATTATTAAATGTTCAAATTCATATAAAAGTAATAAAGACGTTATATAACGCTGATGGTTTCATATCAGCCTAGATATCGACCTCAGTAATTTGATATCAGCCTTCGACCTTCTACTTGGTAACTTGATATGAATGGTCTCGGAGCGCTATTTTAGGCTGATATGAAACCAGCCACGTACTAATCTCTAAACAACAAGCAATACAAAGGTAATACAATCGACGTATAATCATATAATCGCACGCTCGCACGCACACACAAACACACACACAAATCAATTAAATGAAATGAGTATAATTCACAGGAATCCACTTGATGGTCATTTGCCGATTATGGACTTGCAATCTCTCCTTTATCAACATTAATGTCGACTTGATGACACTTCAGTGCTCGAAGTAAATAACGTACACACCCAATGATTGCTTAATCATGAAAACGGGCGCAAACGAAAACATAGCTTCGTATATCCCACACAGCCATCGGGTATAGATTGTATTAATATCAGAGATAATACAAGTATTGGTAATAAAAGAACAGAACATAACATATTGTTTATTAGACTTAAGCATTGCATAGCTCATCATAATAATAATATATATACAATTTGCATGCAATGAAAAAAGTCATAAATATATGAAGTGTTAGTGGTAGATATACATGTTGATTATTAAAATGTTTCCGATGTGAGTGTTATGAGCGATACTAGATAGGAATTATCTCAGCATCTCTATTTTATGTAGAGCAAATTCAATTGAAATTATCAAATGATGTTAATATACAGCTGGTGGTGTACTTGGCACAGCGTGTTGGGTAAAATGTATAATAGCATGTAGTGTGAGTTACAAACTTACAAAGTTTCTACATATATAGAACAGAACAGAACAGAATATAAGTTTATTCATGACGTATACATAAGTACATAGTCATAATATATACATATAATTACATATAAATAAACAAGTGATCAATAAAGCTATCGTATAGCTACTGTAATATAATTTAAAATAGAGGATGAACATTCTAGTTAGTTGTTTTGTGTAATTAAGAAGACAAAGCGTTCAATATTGAGTTCCTATGGTTTAAAGCATTCTTAATAAATCGAGCCAAGCTTAATAAAACCTTTCTATTATCACTGTTCATTAATGAACACAATTTATACATACTTGGTCTCGTGTAGTAGTATTTTTTAATAAGTACTTTCCTCAAATATGAGTAACACGGACAAATTAAAATAAAGTGATACTCATCTTCAATATCTCTAACATTACAACATTGACAATAACGCTCATTTCTCTGTATTCTATTGTTAGAGAATCTACCAGTATGGATTCTAAGTGAATATACATACCTACATATATTGTACAGTACATTTGTTTATGTTCAATGGTATGTGTGTTAAATATAAAGAAAGATGAGAAAGTGTGAATAATATGTTTAGTATTATCTTTGCATGTATCTATTATAGTATATGAATCATGTGTCGTGAACATTGGTGGGTGTTTATTAGTGTCTGCTTAATGTGTTGTCTCTAATCTTAAAACCATTTATACAAAATAGTGATTTTTTTTTCAATAAGACTGTTTTATCGGAATTCAATAAAGCAATAAATTTAAACAAATTTGGACTTTGTGAAAAAATACTTTGGTATGTAAATTTGTGTATGTATGTAGAGCGAAAATGTTCATTCAAATAATTCGGTGCAAGATTGTGCATAATTTTGTCCATTGTTACTGCTTTTTGAAAAATAATCCATTGGTCAAAAGTCATTATATTAATTTCAGACATTGATTCAAGCAAAGAAACATAATCTTGGCCCAGAATGTATTTACATGCTCGTCTCTGCGATCTTAACAGTGTGTCAATATTTTGTTGGGTGATGTTTCCCCATTTGATACAACACTAATCATAATGTGGTTGGATATATGCCTTGTAGTAAAGTATTCTGTAGCTCATATTGACAATATACCGTATTTTACCTAATAGCCAAATGTTATAGTTGAAATCTTTTTCATAATATAATATATGTGAGTCCCATTGTAATGAATCATATATGTGTACTCCAAGCAATTTCTCCAATTGGCTGGTTTTCAATAATATATTTTCATATTTAAGAGAGAGTGTTGGATTACGGACACCACATTTTCGCTGGGCTGTCATTACAAATACAACTTTCGTTTTGTCTGTATTAATCTTCATTCCCTTTTGAAAACGCCAGCATTTCAAGTCTTCCAAAGCTTGTTGTAATCGTGTTTCTAACACTGGGTATGGATATCATATAATGTAGATTTTGTTTGAAAACACCAGTGTTAAGTCATTAATAAAACGTAAGAATAAAAGTGGTCCTAATATTGAACCCACAACTAACAGTGTTAGTTTTCAGACAAAACGTCATTGTTAAGATAAGGGAGAACAACTTTCCATCAACTCCAGCTCGAATTAGTTTACACCATATACAGTTTCTATTGGTGCGTTGTTGATTGCGACAATCCACAAAGCAACAGAATAACTTCCGTTTGATTATGTAAACCATTTTCAATTAAGGAGTTAAAGGCATCAATAGCGTCAACTGTACTCACATTTTGTTTAAAACCAAATTGTGCATCCGTTAATATATCATATTATTCGGACCAACTTTTCATATGTTTATTTGAAATAACCGTAGACAACTTTGCGAAGCAGCTTAATAGTGCAATTCCCCTGTAGTTATTTGGGTGTGTGTGTGTTTTACGTTTATTTATCGTCGCTACAGTTGCCCACATGAGCGACGCCCCCTGAAGAGTTTAGTCATTTTAGATTTTTGGAGGATAGTGCAATGATACAGACAGAGACCCATTCAAGAGTCTCCTCTGGTTCTTTTACGTGCACAAAAGGGCGATAGTTCAGACCCAAATAATCCAATAACAACAGACGGATCTGTAGTCCAGTGGTAACACGCTGGACTGGTAATCCAGGGATCGCAGGTTCGATCCCCCGTCTGACCCTAATAAAATTAACAGTCTTTCAGGTTGGACGTTAAACCGAGTTTTTTTCTGTTTTTACGTTTATTTATCGTCGCTACCGGTTGCCCATATGAGCGACGCCTCCTGAAGAGATTAGTTATTTTAGATTTTGGAGGATAGTGCATGATACAGACAGAGACCCATTCCAGAATCTCCTCTGGTTCTTTTACGTGCACGGTGTAAAGCATCGACACGAGACCTCGGTTTAACGTCCCATCTGAAAGACTGTTAATTTTATTAGGGTCAGACGGGGGATCGAACCTGCGATCCCTGGATTACCAGTCCAGCGTGTTACCACTGGACTAATATCCGTCTGTGTTAAACCGAGGTCTCGTGTCGGTGCTGTACACCGTGCACGTAAAAGAACCAAAGGATACTCTAGAATGGGTCTCTGTCTGTATCATTGCACTATAGGTGATCATTTCATTAAATTAATTTATTAATATAAGAAACACATTTGTTTATTTTAAAGCGACACTATATCTGTGAAAACGCAAATGTCTGCAGAATGTAATTTCCAATTTTTGCCAATATATGCCTTAAAAACTGAGTAATTCAACAAATAAACTAGCGTCGTATACGCGGTTTGTTGACATAATAAAATAATGTAAATAGGGTCAACATCCATGCGTACTACAATACGAGTACCCTTAATAACACAATTTATTGTACAGATTTACCGTTATATCTCAAATGTGTGCCTATGCATATTTATTTGTAGATTATTCTTAGTTAAATTATCTCTAAACGAAAGCATCCGGCGTTTAGTATTGACTCCAATGACAAACAAACGTCATTTCAGGAGCGTGGATGACCGCTATAGGAAATCCTACTTTCACTTTTGAAAGTTTATAGACAACAAAAACACTGTTTATTGATTCAATGTTAGTGTTCGAATGTATTGGGAAGAATGTGTAGTACCAATGCATTTATACGTGAACAAATGCATTTATTTGGCTTCTTGTGATGTAATTTTTATTTTTTATTTTGTGTCACTATATAGCCTCAGACACCGTGGGTCTAGTTCTACTCATTAACCTCTACTACTGTCCACTCGATAACTGATATTATGTGAAGCTTAATGCCGCTTCTTATTATATGTCATTATATGTTTTGTGGAAGTCATGATGGCGCAGTGGATGCGCGTTCGCTTCAGGTGCGAAAGGTCCGGAGTTCGAGCTGGAGCCGTTACGATTGTGCCCTTAGGCAAGGCATTTAAATTCCATGTTGCCTCTTCTCTCTCCCTCGTGGCGATGGATTCCATCAGGAATGATGTCTCGAGAGTGATTAATATAAGTTGTAAGAACTTGTTTCGCAAATGAGCTAAAAATAATATTATATGTCAGAGTTATTTAATTTAATGAATTAATTGGTTTACTGGATACGGGGTCCATCTTGTTACCCAGAGGTTGTGAATTCGAACCCCGTCAGAACCACGTCAATACATATAATACAAAAATTGCTCCCCTTAAATAACAAAGCTCGCCGTATGTATTTTATCCCTGTGTTTTAGTCGACGGTAACTGGAGTAATTGGATGATGTGGATGCAATGTACGGTGACGTGTGGTGGAGGTATCCGAAGGCGAAGGCGCTTCTGTAATAGTCCGCGTCCAATGCACGGCGGCGACCTGTGTACCGGCAACGAGTTAGACGAAGAGTCATGCAGCGAGGAACCATGCTCTGGTAATATGGGAACCAATGTCTCCATTTTCCTGTCACAGCATGAAAATCGTACCTCTGATCTATAAATGTAGAAGTTTCCAAACATTTACAACTACAGACGGATCTGTAGTCCAGTGGTAACATGCTGGACTGGTAATCCAGGGATCGCAGGTTCGATCCCCCGTTTGACCCTAATAAAATTAACAGTCTTTCAGATGGTACTTTAAACCGAGGTCTCGTGTCGGTGCTGTACACCGTGTACGTAAAAGAACCAGAGGAGACCCTAGAATGGATCTCTGTCTGTATCATTGCACTATCCTCCAAAAATCTAAAATGGCTAATCTCTTCAGGAGGCGTCGCTCGTATGGGCAACCGGTAGCGACGATAAATAAACGTAAACCACACAATTTACAACTGGAAGCTTGAACTGGATTTGCAGAATTCGTTCCATATTTCAGTTTTCAGATACTGCTATTTTACATCAAAGGATGTTGATAAATTCGCCAATTTGAAGTAGACTATATATATGGCTGCGGTATTTTAACTTGGTTTTATTATAATTGATAGGAATACATGTATAAGAAATATTAGACTGTCCTACAAATGACTTGAGATGTCAATCAAGAAGTTCACATATTCAAATGTTTCAATTTCAAGTTGATGGTCACTGGGGCCATTGGACTCGCTTCGGTACGTGTAGCCGGTCATGTGGCAGAGGGGAAATGACACGGACACGGGAGTGTAACCGCCCAGCTCCAGAAGGGGAGGGTAGACCATGTCAGGGCCGGGGTGTAGAAACAAGGAGATGCGAAAGAAGAAAATGTGCAAGTGAGTATCTTAAACAGTTTCTCTATATTATCATACGAATATTTTATTTACGTATGGCTACTAGAATAAATAAATCTGTATAATGACCATGAACCGCCTCTATTATGCATGGACAAAAGATAGACGGTCAGTGTTTTAACAAGAGATGTCACTTTTTTGACGGTCTGATATTTCAATTACCAAAAACAAAGAGTCTGATTATGATCTGCACTGTTCGCACTGGAAAAAAATCAAACCAATCTGTAATACGACAAAGCAAATATATCTAGTCAAATTATTTAAATAAAGTGTAAACAATAGATGGTTACGTTTTACGAAACACGTATACACATGTACACGTATGTATGTATTTGGTTGATACTTCACTACACGTATGTATGTATTTGGTTGATGCTACACTACACGTATGTATGTATTTGGTTGATACTACACTACACGTATGTATGTATTTGGTTGATATTTCACTACACGTATGTATGTATTTGGTTGATACTTCACTACACGTATGTATGTATTTGGTTGATGCTACACTACACGTATGTATGTATTTGGTTGATACACTACACGTATGTATGTATTTGGTTGATACTTCACTACACATATGTATGTATTTGGTTGATATTTCACTACACGTATGTATGTATTTGGTTGATACTACACTACACATATGTATGTATTTGGTTGATACTGCACTACACGTATGTATGTATTTGGTTGATACTACACTACACGTATGTATGTATTTGGTTGATACTACACGTATGATGTATTTGGTTGATCTTCACGTATGTATGTATTTGGTTGATACTACACTACACGTATGTATGTATTTGGTTGATACTGCACTACACGTATGTATGTATTTGGTTGATACTACACTACACGTATGTATGTATTTGGTTGATGCTACACTACACGTATGTATGTATTTGGTTGATACTTCACGTATGTATGTATTTGGTTGATACTACACTACACGTATGTATGTATTTGGTTGATACTTCACTACACGTATGTATGTATTTGGTTGATACTACACTACACGTATGTATGTATTTGGTTGATACTACACTACACGTATGTATGTATTTGGTTGATACTACACTACACGTATGTATGTATTTGGTTGATACTACACTTCACGTATGTATGTATTTGGTTGATGCTACACTACACGTATGCATGTATTTGGTTGATGCTTCACGTATGTATGTATTTGGTTGATACTACACTACACGTATGTATGTATTTGGTTGATACTACACTACACGTATGTATGTATTTGGTTGATACTACACTACACGTATGTATGTATTTGGTTGATGCTTCACGTATGTATGTATTTGGTTGATACTACACTACACGTATGTATGTATTTGGTTGATACTACACTACACGTATGTATGTATTTGGTTGATGCTTCACGTATGTATGTATTTGGTTGATACTACACTACACGTATGCATGTATTTGGTTGATGCTTCACGTATGTATGTATTTGGTTGATACTACACTACACGTATGTATGTATTTGGTTGATACTACACTACACGTATGTATGTATTTGGTTGATACTTCACGTATGTATGTATTTGGTTGATACTACACTACACGTATGTATGTATTTGGTTGATACTACACTACACGTATGTATGTATTTGGTTGATACTACACTACACGTATGTATGTATTTGGTTGATACTACACTACATGTATGTATGTATTTGGTTGATACTTCACGTATGTATGTATTTGGTTGATACTTCACGTATGTATGTATTTGGTTGATACTACACTACACGTATGTATGTATTTGGTTGATACTACACTACACGTATGTATGTATTTGGTTGATACTACACTACACGTATGTATGTATTTGGTTGATACTTCACTACACGTATGTATGTATTGGTTGATACTACACTACACGTATGTATGTATTTGGTTGATACTTCACTACACGTATGTATGTATTTGGTTGATACTACACTACACGTATGTATGTATTTGGTTGATACTACACTACACGTATGTATGTATTTGGTTGATACTACACTACACGTATGTATGTATTTGGTTGATACTACACTACACGTATGTATGTATTTGGTTGATACTACACTACACGTATGTATGTATTTGGTTGATACTTCACTACACGTATGTATGTATTTGGTTGATACTACACTACACGTATGTATGTATTTGGTTGATACTTCACTACACGTATGTATGTATTTGGTTGATACTACACTACACGTATGTATGTATTTGGTTGATACTTCACTACACGTATGTATGTATTTGGTTGATACTTCACTACACGTATGTATGTATTTGGTTGATACTTCACTACACGTATGTATGTATTTGGTTGATACTACACTACACGTATGTATGTATTTGGTTGATACTACACTACACGTATGTATGTATTTGGTTGATACTTCACGTATGTATGTATTTGGTTGATACTACACTACACGTATGTATGTATTTGGTTGATACTACACTACACGTATGTATGTATTTGGTTGATACTACACGTATGTATGTATTTGGTTGATACTACACTACACGTATGTATGTATTTGGTTGATACTACACTACACGTATGTATGTATTTGGTTGATACTACACGTATGTATGTATTTGGTTGATACTACACTACACGTATGTATGTATGTATTTGGTTGATACTACACGTATGTATGTATTTGGTTGATACTACACGTATGTATGTATTTGGTTGATACTTCACTACACGTATGTATGTATTTGGTTGATACTACACGTATGTATGTATTTGGTTGATACTACACTACACGTATGTATGTATTTGGTTGATACTACACTACACGTATGTATGTATTTGGTTGATACTGCACTACACGTATGTATGTATTTGGTTGATGCTACACTACACGTATGCATGTATTTGGTTGATGCTTCACGTATGTATGTATTTGGTTGATACTACACTACACGTATGTATGTATTTGGTTGATACTACACTACACGTATGTATGTATTTGGTTGATACTACACTACACGTATGTATGTATTTGGTTGATACTTCACGTATGTATGTATTTGGTTGATACTACACTACACGTATGTATGTATTTGGTTGATACTTCACTACACGTATGTATGTATTTGGTTGATACTACACTACACGTATGTATGTATTTGGTTGATACTACACTACACGTATGTATGTATTTGGTTGATACTTCACGTATGTATGTATTTGGTTGATACTTCACGTATGTATGTAATTGGTTGATACTACACTACACGTATGTATGTATTTGGTTGATACTGCACTACACGTATGTATGTATTTGGTTGATACTGCACTAAACGTATGTATGTATTTGGTTGATACTACACTACACGTATGTATGTATTTGGTTGATACTACACTACACGTATGTATGTATTTGGTTGATACTACACTACACGTATGTATGTATTTGGTTGATACTACACGTATGTATGTATTTGGTTGATACTTCACGTATGTATGTATGGTTGATACTACACGTATGTATGTATTTGGTTGATACTACACGTATGTATGTATTTGGTTGATACACGTATGTATGTATTTGGTTGATACTACACTACACGTATGTATGTATTTGGTTGATACTACACTACACGTATGTATGTATTTGGTTGATACTACACTACACGTATGTATGTATTTGGTTGATACTTCACGTATGTATGTATTTGGTTGATGCTACACGTATGTATGTATTTGGTTGATACTACACGTATGTATGTAATTGGTTGATACTACACTACACGTATGTATGTATTTGGTTGATACTACACTACACGTATGTATGTATTTGGTTGATACTTCACGTATGTATGTATTTGGTTGATACTTCACGTATGTATGTATTTGGTTGATACTACACTACACGTATGTATGTATTTGGTTGATACTACACGTATGTATGTATTTGGTTGATACTACACGTATGTATGTATTTGGTTGATACTACACGTATGTATGTATTTGGTTGATACTACACGTATGTATGTATTTGGTTGATACTTCACGTATGTATGTATTTGGTTGATACTACACGTATGTATGTATTTGGTTGATGCTACACGTATGTATGTATTTGGTTGATACTACACGTATGTATGTAATTGGTTGATACTACACTACACGTATGTATGTATTTGGTTGATACTACACGTATGTATGTAATTGGTTGATACTACACTACACGTATGTATGTATGTATTTGGTTGATACTACACGTATGTATGTATTTGGTTGATACTACACGTATGTATGTATTTGGTTGATACTACACTACACGTATGTATGTATTTGGTTGATACTACACGTATGTATGTATTTGGTTGATACTTCACGTATGTATGTATTTGGTTGATGCTACACGTATGTATGTATTTGGTTGATACTACACTACACGTATGTATGTATTTGGTTGATACTACACTACACGTATGTATGTATTTGGTTGATACTACACTACACGTATGTATGTATTTGGTTGATACTACACTACACGTATGTATGTATTTGGTTGATACTTCACTACACGTATGTATGTATTTGGTTGATACTACACGTATGTATGTATTTGGTTGATGCTTCACTACACGTATGTATGTATTTGGTTGATACTTCACTACACGTATGTATGTATTTGGTTGATACCACTACACGTATGTATGTATTTGGTTGATACTTCACTACACGTATGTATGTATTTGGTTGATACTACACGTATGTATGTATTTGGTTGATTTCACTACACGTATGTATGTATTGGTTGATACTACACTACACGTATGTATGTATTTGGTTGATACTTCACGTATGTATGTATTTGGTTGATACTACTACACGTATGTATGTATTTGGTTGATACTTCACTACACGTATGTATGTATTTGGTTGATACTACACGTATGTATGTATTTGGTTGATACTTCACTACACGTATGTATGTATTTGGTTGATACTACACTACACGTATGTATGTATTTGGTTGATACTTCACTACACGTATGTATGTATTTGGTTGATGCTTCACTACACGTATGTATGTATTTGGTTGATACTTCACTACACGTATGTATGTATTTGGTTGATACTACACTACACGTATGTATGTATTTGGTTGATACTTCACTACACGTATGTATGTATTTGGTTGATGCTACACTACACGTATGTATGTATTTGGTTGATACTTCACTACACGTATGTATGTATTTGGTTGATACTTCACTACACGTATGTATGTATTTGGTTGATACTACACTACACGTATGTATGTATTTGGTTGATACTTCACTACACGTATGTATGTATTTGGTTGATACTACACTACACGTATGTATGTATTTGGTTGATACTACACTACACGTATGTATGTATTTGGTTGATACTACACTACACGTATGTATTGTTGTTGTATTTGGTTGATACTTCACGTTGTTGTATTTGGTTGATACTACACTACACGTATGTATGTATTTGGTTGATACTTCACTACACGTATGTATGTATTTGGTTGATACTTCACTACACGTATGTATGTATTGGTTGATACTTCACTACACGTATGTATGTATTTGGTTGATATTGTTGTTGTTTTGGTTGTTTGTTGTTGTTTTGGTTGTTCACGTATGTATGTATTTGGTTGATACTCACGTATGTATGTATTTGGTTGATACTTCACGTATGTATGTATTTGGTTGATACTACACGTATGTATGTATTTGGTTGATACTTCACGTATGTATGTATTTGGTTGATACTACACGTATGTATGTATTTGGTTGATGCTCACGTATGTATGTATTTGGTTGATACTACACTACACGTATGTATGTATTTGGTTGATTGTTGTTGTTGGTTGTACTACACTGTATGTATTTGGTTGTTTTGTTGTTTTGGTTGTCTTCACTAGTATTTGGTTGATACTCACGTATGTATGTATTTGGTTGATACTCACGTATGTATGTATTTGGTTGATACTCACGTATGTATGTATTTGGTTGATACTCACTACACGTATGTATGTATTTGGTTGATACACTACACGTATGTATGTATTTGGTTGATACTACACTACACGTATGTATGTATTTGGTTGATACTACACTACACGTATGTATGTATTTGGTTGATACTTCACATTTGGTTGATACTCACTACACGTATGTATGTATTTGGTTGATACTTCACTACACGTATGTATGTATTTGGTTGATACTACACTCACGTATGTATGTATTTGGTTGATACTTCACTACACGTATGTATGTATTTGGTTGATACTTCACGTATGTATGTATTTGGTTGATACTTACACGTATGTATGTATTTGGTTGATACTTCACTACACGTATGTATGTATTTGGTTGATACTACACGTATGTATGTATTTGGTTGATCTTCACTACACGTATGTATGTATTTGGTTGATACTACACTACACGTATGTATGTATTTGGTTGATACTTCACTACACGTATGTATGTATTTGGTTGATGCTTCACTACACGTATGTATGTATTTGGTTGATACTTCACTACACGTATGTATGTATTTGGTTGATACTACACTACACGTATGTATGTATTTGGTTGATACTTCACTACACGTATGTATGTATTTGGTTGATACTACACTACACGTATGTATGTATTTGGTTGATACTTCACTACACGTATGTATGTATTTGGTTGATACTACACGTATGTATGTATTTGGTTGATACTTCACTACACGTATGTATGTATTTGGTTGATACTACACTACACGTATGTATGTATTTGGTTGATACTTCACTACACGTATGTATGTATTTGGTTGATACTACACTACACGTATGTATGTATTTGGTTGATACTCACTACACGTATGTATGTATTTGGTTGATACTACACGTATGTATGTATTTGGTTGTTCACGTATGTATGTATTTGGTTGATACTTCACTACACGTATGTATGTATTTGGTTGATACTTCACTACACGTATGTATGTATTTGGTTGATACTACACTACACGTATGTATGTATTTGGTTGATACTTCACTACACGTATGTATGTATTTGGTTGATACTTCACTAACGTATGTATGTATTTGGTTGATCTCACGTATGTATGTATTTGGTTGATACTACACTACACGTATGTATGTATTTGGTTGATACTACACTACACGTATGTATTTATTTGGTTGATTCTTCACTACACGTATGTATGTATTTGGTTGATACTTCACGTATGTATGTATTTGGTTGATACTACACTACACGTATGTATGTATTTGGTTGATACTTCACTACACATATGTATGTATTTGGTTGATACTACACTACACGTATGTATGTATTTGGTTGATACTTCACTACACGTATGTATGTATTTGGTTGATATTTTACTCAGATTGATATGTCAACATCAATGTCAGATTGATATGTCAACATCAATGTCAGATTGATACGTCAACATCAATGTCAGATTCATATGTCAGATTCATACGTCAGATTCATATGTCAGATTCATACGTCAACATCAATGTCAGATTCATACGTCAACATCAATGTCAGATTGATATGTCAACATCAATGTCAGATTCATATGTCAGATTCATACATCAGATTGATACGTCAACATCAATGTCAGATTGATACCTGTCAATGTCAGATTGATACGTCAACATCAATGTCAGATTGATACGTCAGCATCAATGTCAGATTGATACGTCAACATCAATGTCAGATTGATACGTCAACATCAATGTCAGATTCATACGTCAACATCAATGTCAGATTCATACGTCAACATCAATGTCAGACACATACATCAACGTCAAAATGATATATATGTGTCATACAATCACACCGTATATGCACCTAACCTGATACAATTTTGTTATGACATGTCATGGAACTGACCAGACCCTATATGACACTGTCAATAATTCATGGAACACGGGAGCTGCATTGGTCATTCCCAATAACATTATGCCAATTTGCTCAATACTACAAGACTAGCATCTATTAGAGGTTGGGGATATAACTTTGATTTTATATTCGTATTCAAAGCCCTAAAATGAATTGAATGTTGTACATGTACTTTACTTTGTGAAGTCAGCTCATCCAGATTATGCAAACATCCATAATGGACACGAAGCACTGATGCCAATGAGGTCGACAAGAAAAAAATAGTGTAAACATAATATCATCTCTTTTATATTATTTCTGTGTGACTGTGTCTTGTTTCTCCTCTAGTTCATGGAGGGTGGTCCACCTGGAGTGAATGGTCAATATGTCCTGGCACATGCGGCAAAGACACGCGCACGAGATCCCGCACGTGCGATAGACCACGAGCTCGGTTTGGTGGGAGTTCATGCGCTGGTTCAGAATTGGATAGTGAAATATGTGATATAGGAACACCCTGTCCTAGTAAGCCACCTATAGCATTTAGTACAATGGTACAATTCTGAATATATGTGAATTTATATGAATATACTTACTTCCAGACTCATGACTCGAGCTTCACTCCTGCATATGTATAACTATGTAATAACAACATAAGTTACAATGCTATTACTATCCGTTCAACATAAACCATGGACGTCAGATATTTCTTAGTTTTTAATTGAATCTTAAGCCTCACGGGAGATAACTAAGATGCGGTTAACAGTTGGAAGAAAATGGGATTGCTTCCCTTGATTTAAGTTACATTGTACAGCAAAAACATTGACAAGCTATCTGAAGTTCTGGCGGACAAGGTGTCGTGCTTACCCGGACTGCTGAGTGAAACAAGAGCTGAGAATACTCATATCAGTTACAAGCGGGGCTTTAACAGGTGGCGTAAATGGACATTAGTTAAGCCTCAGTCACACATTCAGGATGTTTACTGCTGTCCTTCATAGGACCACTCCCGATTCAAATTTGTTAAAAGTCTGATCAAGATGTTGTGATTCCTGGTGGGACAATTATGTACTGCCACAGTAAGTTCCTACTACGAGTACTACTTATGTACAGCCACAGTAAGTTCCCACTACGAGTACTAATTATGTACAGCCACAGTAAGTTCCCACTACAAGTACTACTTATGTACAGCCACAGCAAGTTCCCACTACAAGTACTACTTATGTACAGCCACAGTATGTTCCCACTACGAGTACTACTTATGTATAGCCACAGCAAGTTCCCACTACAAGTACTACTTATGTACAGCCACAGTAAGTTCCCACTACAAGTACTACTTATGTACAGCCACAGTAAGTTCCCACTAAGAATACTACTTATGTACAGCCACAGTAAGTTCCCACTACGAGAACTACTTATGTACAGCCACAGTAAGTTCCCACTACAAGTACTACTTATGTACAGCCACAGTAAGTTCCCACTACGAGTACTACTTATGTACAGCCACAGTAAGTTCCCACTAAGAGAACTACTTATGTACAGCCACAGTAAGTTCCCACTACAAGTACTACTTATGTACAGCCACAGTAAGTTCCCACTAAGAGTACTACTTATGTACAGCCACAGTAAGTTCCCACTAAGAATACTACTTATGTACAGCCACAGTAAGTTCCCACTAAGAGAACTACTTATGTACAGCCACAGCAAGTTCCCACTACAAGTACTACTTATGTACAGCCACAGTAAGTTCCCACTAAGAGTACTACTTATGTACAGCCACAGTAAGTTCCCACTACAAGTACTACTTATGTACAGCCACAGTAAGTTCCCACTCAGAGTACTACTTATGTACAGCCACAGTAAGTTCCCACTACGAGTACTACTTATGTACAGCCACAGTAAGTTCCCACTCGGAGTACTACTTATGTACAGCCACAGTAAGTTCCCACTACAAGTACTACTTATGTACAGCCACAGTAAGTTCCCACTAAGAGTACTACTTATGTACAGCCACAGTAAGTTCCCACTACGAGTACTACTTATGTACAGCCACAGTAAGTTCCCACTACAAGTACTACTTATGTACAGCCACAGTAAGTTCCCACTACAAGTACTACTTATGTACAGCCACAGTAAGTTCCCACTCGGAGTACTACTTATGTACAGCCACAGTAAGTTCCCACTACGAGTACTACTTATGTACAGCCACAGTAAGTTCCCACTCGGAGTACTACTTATGTACAGCCACAGTAAGTTCCCACTAAGAATACTACTTATGTACAGCCACAGTAAGTTCCCACTAAGAGAACTACTTATGTACAGCCACAGTAAGTTCCCACTACAAGTACTACTTATGTACAGCCACAGTAAGTTCCCACTACAAGTACTACTTATGTACAGCCACAGTAAGTTCCCACTACGAGTACTAATTATGTACAGCCACAGTAAGTTCCCACTACGAGTACTACTTATGTACAGCCACAGTAAGTTCCCACTAAGAGTACTACTTATGTACAGCCACAGTACGTTCCCACTACAAGTACTACTTATGTACAGCCACAGTAAGTTCCCACTACAAGTACTACTTATATACAGCCACAGTAAGTTCCCACTCGGAGTACTACTTATGTACAGCTACAGCAAGTTCCCACTAAGAGTACAGTACTACTTATGTACAGCCACAGTAAGTTCCCACTACGAGTACTACCGGGTAATTCGTTGTCTACGATTTATCGGTAACCAGATAGATGTGGTCTACGATTCATCAGAGCCAGACAGGTGTAGTCATCGGTATCCATAAAGGCGTAGTCTACAGACAAGCATGGTCTACAGACAGGCGAGGTCTACAGACAGGCGTGGTCTAAGATTCAGATTCTAGTACACGATAAATAAGTCAATATTGCAGTGGAGCAACACACTTGAGGTGGTGGTCTTGTTTCTAATATTGGGATAGAAACCATTGAATATTGAAAATATGCGCCTATATAATGCATCATTCCCGATATACTGGCTAAACATTTCGAGGGGGTTTGCCGCCATATCCGCCTATAGCCCCTAATTACATCGGGCAATACACTAATCACTATTGCTTACTTTCAGTCAATGGTGGTTGGTCTGAGTGGACCGACTTCGGCAGCTGTCGAGCAAGTCCGTGCCAAATGGGTCATCGAATAAGGACTAGGGTTTGTGACAATCCTCGACCCCGTTACCGCGGTCTCATGTGTCGGGGGCGACCCGTGGAACGTGTATCATGTATGAATGACGAAGGTTGTCCTGGTTAGTAAATACAACATAGGAATACTAGTACATATGGCAAGCCATACACCAAACGACATTGGGGAATACCAATTTCGAGCACTTTGACAAGCATACACCAAACGACATTGGGGAATACCAATTTAGAGCAATTTGACAAGCATACACCAAACGACATTGGGGAATACCAATTTAGAGCAATTTGACAAGCATACACCAAACAACATTGGGGAATACCAATTTCGAGCAATTTGACAAGCATACACCAAACGACATTGGGGAATACCAATTTGACAAGCATACACCAAACGACATTGCGGAATACCAATTTCGAGCAATTTGTTTGTTTATTTTGGGAGTTTAAAGTCGCACCGACAGCTGGAGTCATATAGCAACGAAGACCACGAGTGTCCCTTTGAGAAGTATTTCAGGCACGGGACACCAGGGTAGAACCATCGACCATCCTCACGCCAGTGCTGGATAGTTTTCTCGAATGAACTCATTCGATAACCCCAGTAGTTTCGAGCATAATTGCTGTCAAAGGCAGACTCATGAATACTACATGCCTTGCCGATAGATTACAATAAATTACAGTAACTGAACATTATTAAAGTGGAAGTCGTGATAGCGCGGTAGTAGCGCATTCGCTTCAGGTGAGAAAGGCCCCGAGTTTGAACCCCGCTGGAGCCGTTACGATTATGCCCTTAGGCAAGGCATTTAAATTCCACATTGCCTCTTCTCTCTCCCTCGTGGCGATGGATTCCATCAGGAATGAGGTCTCGAGAGTGATTAATATAAGTTGTAAGAACTTGTTTCGCAATCGAGCTAAAATAAATTTGTATACATTATTAAAGTGTTGTATCATTACAATATCTCGCCTAAGTGTGTTTGCATATACGCAGTACTTAACAAATATAATTATGGAGGGTAATATACGTCTGTTTAATTTCAGTTGATGGAGGGTGGTGTGATTATGGACTTTGGTCACCTTGCAGCGCCACGTGTCTAGAATTTACATCGACACAAACACGTATTAGAGCGTGTTATTGCCCATCACCTCAGAATGGCGGGAAATCATGTGAAGGTAGTTTAGTTTAATACTTATGATGCGACGCATCAAACACAAACATGTGCATGATATGATGTGTTTAAGCTTAGCAAATATATTGAAGCTGAACATCCACGCCTCCAAAACATAATGTACTTCTTTAGGAGGCTTCCCTATGAACCATGAGTCTCCCTGATGAAACAGGAGTCCCTCTTGTGAACCATGAGTCTCCCTTGTGAACCATGAGTCCCCCTTGTGAACCATGAGTCTCCCTGATGAAACAGGATTCCCCCTTGTATACCAGGAGTCTCCCTGGTGAACCATGAGTCTCCCTGATGAACCATGCGTCTCCCTAATGAAACAGGAGTCCCCCTTGTGAACCATGAGTCACCCTTGTGAACCATGAGTCTCCCTGATGAACCAGGATTCCCCCTTGTGAACCATGAGTCTCCCTGATGAACCATGAGTCCCCCTTGTGAACCACGAGTCTCCCTGATGAACCATGAGTCCCCCTTGTGAACCATGAGTCTCCCTGATGAACCATGAGTCCCCCTTGTGAACCATGAGTCTCCCTGATGAAACAGGATTCCCCCTGGTGAACCATGAGTGTCCCTGATGCAGGATTCCCCCTGGTGAACCATGAGTGTCCCTGATGCAGGATTCCCCCTGGTGAACCATGAGTGTCCCTGATGCAGGATTCCCCCTAGTGAACCATGAGTGTCCCTGATGCAGGATTCCCCCTAGTGAACCATGAGTGTCCCTGATGCAGGATTCCCCCTGGTGAACCATGAGTGTCCCTGATGCAGGATTCCCCCTGGTGAACCATGAGTGTCCCTGATGCAGGATTCCCCCTGGTGAACCATGAGTGTCCCTGATGCAGGATTCCCCCTGGTGAACCATGAGTGTCCCTGATGAAACAGGAGTCCCCCTTGTGAACCAGGAGTCCCCCTTGTGAACCAGGGGTCTCCCTGATGAACCAGGGGACAACGATGAATAAACATATTCAAATAAACTATTTTATGTATATATATAAACATATCCAAATAAACTATTTTAACTGGCAAACCACAATATTTACGCATTAATGTTTGTGCATTCTCATTGTTACTGTAGACAAGGATATTTTGTATTTAGTTAAGGTACACATATTCCAAATCTGACTATTACTTTACAAGTAAGTTCTAAATCTTTGTTATTCTACAGGTGATGATTATGTGGAGATGAGAGAGTGTTCCGGCATAATTCCCTGTGCAGACACACTGTCGGTGGATGTAGATGGTTGACGGTCTCGCGACTTATCAGTGTGTCTGTGCAGCACTGTGTCTGTGCATCACTGTCTGTGCTCTGACGAAAGAAGCATTATGTTATTTTTACAATTTCATGCTGTTTCAAGCGATCTAAATCTATGAATACCCGAACTGCCAAACCAATAACAACGACGACAGCACAGTAACAGAATGGTGGATTTATTTGAATAGTTCTAATGATTCATGCAATTGAACACTTGTGGCCAGGTTCTTACGCTGAACTAAAGACACGTTTACTTTGTGTTTACTTCCGAATTTTTTACTTACATGTTGTTTACTTCATAGTTTTAGCTTTGTGCCATTGTATAGTTTTTAAATTAACGTAAGCATAGTGAAGAGGTGAATATTTTATATTGCATAGTGTAAATGAACCAGACATACTTGCAATGGCACTTTGTGTAGTGTACGTGTTTTACATACTTAATTCCAACATACATAATGGTCACTATATATGGCGTATCTAACGTACTAACTTAATTATACAGTATCAAGAGTGTAGAGGGACTTGTGTACATTTGAGATCATTCTGTCATAATCTTTTGCCAAATAAACATTTTTATATGCTGTAGGTAGTCAATGGCTATGCCTGTTTTGTAGATCTATACATATATATGTTAATCGTTACATACCAATACGTTTACTAGTTTTAACTGTAATTGTCTTAACAGTTCACCCATTTCATTCTGTATACCGTTCAAACAGTATTTGCAAAGAACATAGAGCCAGATCAGCTGCCACGGAATATGCCGTCTGATCAGGCGCTATGCTGTTTGCTATTCAAATGATCTTGCTAAGACACTTGGCTATGTAGCAAACAACATAGATCCTGATCAGCATGCAGCATCACGCTGCAGCTGATCTGGATCTATGTTGTTTGCAAAAGCCTTTAAATGTATCCAGAATGAAATGGGTTAACGCACATGTAAATACATTGGATATGAAGGTATCCGCATGGTCTTTTGTGCAGCACGTCTGAAATTCCTTGAATGATAGTATTGTTCAAATTCACGTAGTGTGACTGTGTGGAGATTGGTGGCATTCTGTACATAATAATAAACAAAATAAATAAAATCGTGCTATGTGTGTACATGTATATACGGTAAGTTGCTGAAACCCTGTACAATAGGCTATCCCTTATGCATAAAATTCATAATGATCTTGTTGCTATTCCCATTGAAAATTACCTAGTTCCCCCCTCCCGTCCTGCTCGCCATTGCCATTCCTTAAGCTATAGGTTAATTACAGCAACTACAGACTACAAGTTTTCCTTTTTTCCAAGAACAATCTACCATTGGAACCATCTCCCTCCTGACATTGTCCATCTCCCTACCATAGAGAAATTCAATATGGCAGTTTGCCATATTGATCATGCCAGTCCATAGTTGTTCTGCGCAGCTGCTTTTAAACTTTTACCACAACTTATTTTCATTACTTTCTTAAATTATACTTTTAACTACTCATACTTTTAACTTCTTTGTGGTTTTTGACGCGCAACATGTCTACGTCCCCGCGAGGGGTTCGACATTAGCGGAAGATAGATAGATAGACATTTGTATATCAAATACTGTGTCTGTGTACAACTGTGCTTAACTCTGCACTACAGTGCTTGTTTTTATGCCATTTATTTTACATTTCTTGTGGAGTCTTCTTGGTAAAATGGATACGGTTGCCAATCTCGTAATCGTGGTAACTGAAGGTTGGTAGCTAGAACGCCGCCAGAACCAAGGAGGTCGTTATAGGGCAATCGGTTCAGCTGCGAAATGCCTGGAGTTCGAGCCCCGCTGAGCTGTTACGAGTGTGCCCTTATGCAAGGCATTTAAATTCCATGTCGCCTCTTCTCTCTCCTTCGTGGTGGTGGATTCCATCAGGAATGAGGTTTCGAGAGTGATTAATATAAGTTGTAAGAATATGTTTCGTAATCGTGCTAAAATAAATCTGTATAAATAAAGAGAACCACGGAAGGTGATGTCCTTAGATAAGACTCTTCAATCCACATTGCCCCCCTCTCTCTCCCTCATGGCGGTAGGATCCAATTAGGAATGAGGTATCGAGAGCGATTGAACTAATGCTGTAGGAACTTGTTTCACAATCGAGCTAAAATAAATGTGTATGCACATGAACATTTCTTGAAGCAACACTTGTCTGCTATTCTGGGGCCGGTGTAGCCTGGATTCCAGTCTGTCGAATTTTCACTAATTTACTTCTGGTAAAATGACTAGAGAAACACCTACACTACACCCTTATGTTATAGGGTGTTGATTGAAGAACGACAACGATTGCTAAAAATAGAAACGGAATCTTTTTGGAAATCACCGAACAGGCACGATTATACACGATCATTTCCGAAAATACACGAATGCCCCCGTAGCCTCATTTACATTGCAAACATATAATTTCCCGTTTCTGTGTTATATCGACGAGATGGCGGATTTTAACTATTAGGTTTAGGTGGTAACGGGTCGATTCGGCGTAATTGAAGTAAGGTCGACTTAAATCTTGAGTAAATATGTCAAATCAGACGCACAGCATACTTTTTTAAACTATTTATCGTTCCGTTGACCTGTAAACAATGGCGGCCACTTATAACATTGCAGTGTCTCGCTTTCGATTAAATTACGTCATTAATTAAGTCATATTGGCTAATAGGATTAATGATAATAAAAAATTACGCGGAATACTCCCCAGGCGTTGATATTATCAGAAACTCAATACGGCCCAATTAATGATCTCTGGAGTAAAATATATTTATATGACTGACCAGGCAAAATATACCAACACCTGTTCTCAGGCTAGGGCCGATGTAACGCGAGCCCCGTATGTCCATGAGAATGGAAAGTTCGCTAGTTGCGATTGATGGGGCTCACGCTACGGGTATAAGAATCGTAAGTCATGATACTTGAACGTCAATAACAATATCTTTCCTCTATTTTAGCTTAAGAATTTTATTTCGCAATTATTTACATAAATAAATGATAGTAAAGGCTACTAATGAGACTATTTTCCAGTGTATGAGATTTAAAAACACCCGTGTTTGTGCATAAACATGACTTACCGAATACGCGGTGTGTTTTACGTTTATTTATCGTCGCTACCGGTTGCCCATATGAGCGACGCCTCCTGAAGAGATTAGTCATTTTAGAGGATAGTGCAATGATACAGACAGAGACCCATTCCAGAATCTCCTATGTATTAGCTAGGCCACAACTAATAAGTAGAAATATTGAGTTGTCGTAATATTTGTATGAAAGTATAATCTTTATTCACGACTGTCGGATATAATTAGGCCTATTTGCTTGCATATAGAGATATAAACAGCAAAGGGTCTGGAGTCTTCCTCCATGCCAGCTGGATAGTCGCCTATGACCTATGCTGTTGGCGCGACACCCCTACCTTTTCTAATACATTGTGAATGTATTAATAATTCACACACTTTTACCAACGGACATACAATTATTGGTGAAAAACAAAATCGTATCTCTATAATATTATTGTTTATGACCCTTTTGACTGTCATAAATAATTTAAAGTTAGATAAATCAAGATAGGTATCGATTGTTGCACCACCAATCGTGTTAATTTAGTTAATACAAATTTATCTTAGCTAGATTGCAAAACAACTGTTTACTACATTCGATTAATCGCTCCCGAGGCCTCATTCCTGGTGGAATCCATCTCCATGAGGGAGAGAATGGGCAATTTATATCCCTTGTCAAAGGGCACAATCACGGCTAAAGCTGGGCGCAAACTCAGGGGTTTAGCACCTGAAGCGAATGCACTATCACAACTTCCACGATGTCAATGCCACGAGATCAATATTTTAAATATAAAAGACAAGGCCATTAGGGACTCGCTTTAAGTTTGAATAATTATCTCTTATAGACATAATATTATGATGGTGTGTGTGTGTGCGTGCAGCTGTGGTTGTGTGCATGACTGCGTACATACTGACTAGGAACTAGGCAGAGACCCACTCAAAGGACAGACACACTAGCAGAGTGATTCACTTGCTTGCTATTTCATCGCTTTCAATCCCCATTTTGTTAGTTTTTCACTTGATAAAATCTATATTTTCATACACGTATTAAATATTTTGGTATTACTACATAATACGTTTATCTCTTAATCGCCGATAGTGCACACATTTATATATTTAATGGAGATAATCTCAATAAGCTATAAGCTTTCGATTTAATCCATTTTCTTTTTGTATACAATATATGTCACCGACTCGAGTTCCCGGGGTTTGAACTCGTGTGCAGGCTAACTCTAAATGGGGAATTAGTGTGGTACAGCAGAATAGCCTACACGAGGTGGTCAGTCCACGGTTTGTGTCCAGCAATAACGATAATTAACACAGATTGAAGTTCAAGTTAATTATGTAGGTGGTTTTAATGTTGTCCATATATATGTATGTATGTTCCTTTAATGTACTGTACATTATGAACGAATAAATATGTTTAAACCAAGTCTTCGTAGGTTCATTTACGCGCATAGCATAGGCACCGACACGAGACCTCGTCCGAGACTAGTAATATTATTAGGGTCAGACGTGGATCAAGCCTACAATATCTAACCAGGATCCTTTTGATGATCTATCAATATTCCTCATCTAACTTACCAGTTGGTCAGGGTACCCAGTGTATCATTTCTATGAATGCATTGGACGCGTGTTTAGGATCGCTGCCCTGCTGAAACGTGTGCGCTGTAGGAAATACAGACTAATATCAATGTTGTAGTACATTCTTACGTACAGTGGGCCGTCACATTTACATTACATATGTGTAAAAGCGACATTTCCAGTCTACGCCACGTGGAGGACGCCCATATGCAGTCACACTCATACACAGTCCAATATATATATTCCGATACATTCATATATACAGTCAAACCTGTGTTAGTGGTCACCTCCATTAAGCAGCCAACCTGTATTAAGCAGCCATTTTCCAGATTCCCAATCGGTTGTTTTATTATATATTTGACCTCTATTAAGCAGCCACCTGTGCTAAACAGCCACTTTTTCTGACTCCCTTGGTTGGCTGTTTCAGACAGGTTTGACTGTATATATATATCCTGATGCATATTTTCTGAAAATGTTAATCCTGTGATAATTGAAAGTCCCGGCGAGTGACTTATCTAAAGTGACCCACAGGCAACATATGAAGTGGTGAGATATATATCTCAATCGACCAGCATGAAAACATTATGTAGTCTAAATTTACTAATATCAGCTTGGTATTATGCATTGTCTGAGGTGCCTTTCATTTATCATGGCATGGGGAAAATGCTGCAGCTGTGATAATTGAAAGTCCCGGTGAGGGACATATCTAATGTAACCCACAGACATCATATATACAGACGGATCTGTAGTCCAGTGGTAACACGCTGGACTGGTAATCCAGGGATCGCAGGTTCGATCCCCCCGTCTGACCCTAATAAAATTAACAGTCTTTCAGATGGGATGTTAAACCGAGGTCTCGTGTATGTGTTTTACACTGTGCACGTAAAAGAACCAGATGAGACTCTGGAAGGGGTCTCTGTCTGTATCATGCACTATCCTCCAAAAATCTAAAATGACTAATCTCTTCAGGAGGCGTCGCTCATATGGGCAACCGGTAACGACGATAAATAAACGTAAAACACACACAGGCATCATATGAAGTGGTGAGATATGTATCTCAATTGACCAGCATGAAAACAATACGTCGAGTCTAAATTTACTAATATCAGCTTACTATTATGCATTATCTGAGGTGACTTTCAATTCTCACTACATGTTCTAAAATCTTGCATAGAACACATGTCAGTGAGATAGGCCTATAGTTGGCAGTGTTTGGGTGACTTCGATGGCAGTGATCCTTCGTTGAGGGATTTAATTAATAGATTCATTTTGTGTGTGTGTCAAAACTCATACAAATCTGATCGTTTCATAATTTGAATGTATTTATTTCATATTTTTAAAATTGACATTATATTTATTGGATTGCTAAGCGCAAACGAATATTGTAATATGCAAACGAATATTGTAATATGCAAACGAATATTGTAATATGCAAACGAATATTGTAATTATGCAAACGAATATTGTAATATGCAAACGAATATTGTAATATGCAAACAAATATTGTAATTATGCAAACGAATATTGTAATATGCAAATGAATATTGTAATATGCAAACAAATATTGTAATTATGCAAACAAATATTGTAATATGCAAACGAATATTGTAATATGCAAACGAATATTGTAATTATGCAAACGAATATTGTAATTATGCAAACGAATATTGTAATATGCAAACGAATATTGTAATATGCAAACAAATATTGTAATTATGCAAACGAATATTGTAATATGCAAACGAATATTGTAATATGCAAACAAATATTGTAATTATGCAAACAAATATTGTAATATGCAAACGAATATTGTAATATGCAAACAAATATTGTAATATGCAAACGAATATTGTAATATGCAAACGAATATTGTAATTATGCAAACGAATATTGTAATATGCAAACGAATATTGTAATTATGCAAACGAATATTGTAATATGCAAACGAATATTGTAATTATGCAAACGAATATTGTAATATGCAAACGAATATTGTAATATGCAAACAAATATTGTAATATGCAAACAAATATTGTAATATGCAAACGAATATTGTAATATGCAAACGAATATTGTAATATGCAAACGAATATTGTAATATTCTTTGCACTATATAAATGCATTTGTATATGTCTATGATGTGACGTCACATGTTTGTTCAACTATGTGTTCCAGCTAGAGAACACACGGTTATACAGCATATGTCTGTGGTGCGATGTCGGCCATTTGTTCACCTACGTGTTCCAGCTAGAGAACACACGGTTATACAGCATATGTCTGTGGTGCGATGTCGGCCATTTGTTCACCTACGTGTTCCAGCTAGAGAACACACGGTTATACAGCATATGTCTGTGGTGCGACGTCGGCCATTTGTTCACCTACGTGTTCCAGCTAGAGAACACACGGTTATACAGTCAAACCTGTGTTAGTGGTCACCTCTATTAAGCAACCAACCTGTATTAAGCAGCCAGTTTCCAGATTCCCAATCTGTTGTTTTATTATACATTTCACCTGTATTAAGCAGCCACCTGTGCTAAGCAGCCACTTTCTGTGATTCCTTGGCTGGCTGCTTAAGACAGGTTTGACTGTATAGCATATGTCTATGGTGTGACGTCAGCCATTTGTTCACCTACGTGTTCCAGCTAGAGAACACACGGTTATACAGCATATGTCTGTGGTGTGACGTCAGCCATTTGTTCACCTACGTGTTCCAGCTAGAGAACACACGGTTATACAGCATATGTCTGTGGTGTGACGTCAGCAGTTCATTCAACTACGTGTTCCAACTAGCCATCACACGGTTATACAGCATGTCTATGTGATGTGATGTCAGCTGTTCTGTTAGTCTACGTGTTCCAACTAGCCATCACACGGTTATACAGCATATCTATGTGATGTGATGTCAGCTGTTCTGTTAGTCTACGTGTTCCAACTAGCCATCACACGGTTATACAGCATGTCTATGTGGTGTGACGTCAGCTGTTCTGTTAGTCTACGTGTTCCAACTAGCCATCACACGGTTATACAGCATGTCTATGTGGTGTGACGTCAGCTGTTCTGTTAGTCTATGTGTTTCAACTAGCCATCACACGGTTATACAGCATGTCTATGTGATGTGAGCTGTTCTGTTAGTCTACGTGTTCCAACTAGCCATCACACGGTTATACAGCATGTCTATGTGATGTGAGCTGTTCTGTTAGTCTACGTGTTCCAACTAGCCATCACACGGTTATACAGCATGTCTATGTGATGTGACGTCAGCTGTTCTGTTGGTCAACGTGTTCCAACTAGCCATCACACGGTTATACAGCATGTCTATGTGATGTGATGTCAGCTGTTCTGTTAGTCTACGTGTTCCAACTAGCCATCACACGGTTATACAGCATGTCTATGTGGTGTGACGTCAGCTGTTCTGTAGGTCTACATGTTCCAACTAGCCATCACGCGGTTATACAGCATGTCTATGTGGTGTGACGTCAGTTCTTTTGCAGCTACAATTAGAGGTCGGGGAGTTTGTGCACAGATCTCCAGTTCTAGAAGACACATGAGCTCTATCAGCTTCTGTTGACATTTCTGGATCCCCTGGCAATGTATATAAAATAATAACACAACAGGAAATGTTTTTGGCCTATGATAAATTGAACAGGAAATGTTTTTGGCCTATGATAAATTGAACAGGAAATGTTTTTGGCCTATGATAAATTGAACAGGAAATGTTTTTGGCCTATGATAAATTGAACAGGAAATGTTTTTGGCCTATGATAAATTGAATAGGAAATGTTTTTGGCCTATGATAAATTGAACAGGAAATGTTTTGGCCTATGATAAATTGAACAGGAAATGTTTTGGCCTATGATAAATTGAACAGGAAAGGTTTTTGGCCTATGATAAATTGAACAGGAAATGTTTTGGCCTATGATAAATTGAACAGGAAAGGTTTTGGCCTATGATAAATTGAACAGGAAAGGTTTTGGCCTATGATAAATTGAACAGGAAAGGTTTTTGGCCTATGATAAATTGAACAGGAAAGGTTTTTGGCCTATGATAAATTGAACAGGAAATGTTTTTGGCCTATGATAAATTGAACAGGAAATGTTTTTGGCCTATGATAAATTGAACAGGAAATGTTTTTGGCCCATGATAAATTGAACAGGAAAGGATTTTGGCCTATGATAAATTGAACAGGAAAGGTTTTTGGCCTATGATAAATTGAACAGGAAAGGTTTTTGGCCTATGATAAATTGAACAGGAAAGGTTTTTGGCCTATGATAAATTGAACAGGAAAGGTTTTGGCCTATGATAAATTGAACAGGAAATGTTTTGGCCTATGATAAATTGAACAGGAAATGTTTTGGCCTATGATAAATTGAACAGGAAATGTTTTGGCCTATGATAAATTGAACAGGAAATGTTTTGGCCTATGATAAATTGAACAGGAAAGGTTTTTGGCCTATGATAAATTGAACAGGAAAGGTTTTTGGCCTATGATAAATTGAACAGGAAAGGTTTTGGCCTATGATAAATTGAACAGGAAAGGTTTTGGCCTATGATAAATTGAACAGGAAAGGTTTTTGGCCTATGATAAATTGAACAGGAAAGGTTTTTGGCCTATGATAAATTGAACAGGAAATGTTTTTGGCCTATGGTAAATTGAACAGGAAATGTTTTGGCCTATGATAAATTGAACAGGAAATGTTTTTGGCCCATGATAAATTGAACAGGAAAGGATTTTGGCCTATGATAAATTGAACAGGAAAGGATTTTGGCCTATGATAAATTGAACAGGAAAGGTTTTTGGCCTATGATAAATTGAACAGGAAAGGTTTTTGGCCTATGATAAATTGAACAGGAAAGGTTTTGGCCTATGATAAATTGAACAGGAAATGTTTTGGCCTATGATAAATTGAACAGGAAATGTTTTGGCCTATGATAAATTGAACAGGAAATGTTTTGGCCTATGATAAATTGAACAGGAAATGTTTTGGCCTATGATAAATTGAACAGGAAATGTTTTGGCCTATGATAAATTGAACAGGAAATGTTTTGGCCTATGATAAATTGAACAGGAAATGTTTTGGCCTATGATAAATTGAACAGGAAATGTTTTTGGCCTATGATAAATTGAACAGGAAATGTTTTGGCCTATGATAAATTGAACATGAAATGTTTTTGGCCTATGATAAATTGAATACAATGAATAATGGTCATCAGTATGTAAACTAGTACTGAAACGATTAATTTGTTGCATGCTAGGTAAAATCAATGTTATAAATAATTTAAATAATCGTCGGCGACGACAATTCATTAATGTGTTAAACCGAGGTCTCGTGTCGGTGCTTTACACTTTGCACGTATAAGAACCAGAGGAGATTCTGGAATGGGGTTCTGTCTGTATCATTGCACTATCTTCCAAAAATCTAAAATGACTAATCTCTTTAGGAGGCGTCGTTCATATGAGCAACCGGTAGCGACGATATATAATCATAAAACACACACTCAACTTGATGTCGAAGACGAATACCATTACCTAGTCTCTAAATTAATTGGATGAAACCTGTATGATGAGTTATGAAGATATGTGGTGTATAGTGATATGGTCAGGCAAAAACGGAAGTATGAGTATAATTGATCAGTCGCTGCCTGTCAATCAAACTAATCAATAATCCAATCAGATATCGTTATTTCACATCTCCAGACAACATGTCTCCCTCCGACAAGCTACCATGAAAACTACATTGTAATAACGGGAAAACTGCCGCTTTAAACTTAAAAAATAATGGTTAGCCCTTTATTAGATATGGATATGGAAATTAATTGTATGTAAACATTTAATACATAATATTTATAAACTACAAATAAAAACTACAAAGATTAACGATATTCATGCTTGTTGAGCAAACATAAACATGTTTATTTCACTGTTATTGGCAATGTTTGTATAAAGACCATCATTCTTTTGTTGAATTTTAATTGGTGATGCTATTTTACTAATCTGAATGCTCCAAGCTATGTGATGCACAATATTTGAATTGTTTAATCACCTTGTGTATTATACAATATACCATTACACTGATTAGGGACACTCAGACTGATTGTATGCTTAGACAGTTGTCGTCGACCATACTCATAAATATCACGCCTGATAGTTATATATCGATAAAATGCATTTATGCAGTGGCGACTTTAAATAAACTTAGTTAGTTGTATCGATATATAGTTTAAATTTTACATTTGTTTTAATTATTAGGAAATCCTAAACAGAATTATTACATCATTACAATGTTATATGGATCATTCTCAATAAATGTCTTAGTAGTTAAGAGGCATGGTCTAAAGTTCATTGACTGATGTATAATTGATTTAATGTCTATACCTCCTGCAGGACCTCCTTCACTCTGGAGTCTGTCTTCACTCTCATCTTCATCTCCTGAATAACCGAGTACAAGCTTATTAGTTGATATAATTATATTTATTTGGACACATAATTTACCATTACCACAGACGGATCTGTAGTCCAGTGGTAACAAGCTGGACTGGTAATCCATAGATTGCAGGTTCGATCCCCCGTCTTGACCATAATAAAATTAACAGTCTTTCAGATGGGACGTTAAACCGAGGTCTCGTGTCGGTTGTAAGATAGTGACTCTATATAGCAAACAATTTAATAATGATTTAATGTATGAACAAATAACAGTGTCATGTGAAAATAAACAATAACCAGCATCATATGAACATAAACAGATTCTCTGCATCGATCGTCACAATTCCCACAATTAATTACTGTGCACAGTAAAGTCATATCATTTCATATGTGACACAAGTCCTCTATTTCACGTCACAAACACGTGCGCGCACTAGCTAGACTCTTCTTCTGTGCTGACACCTCACACCGCGTAATTGGCTCTCACTATATCGAGTACATCAAGGACATCACTAAGGGGAACAACCCATATAACACTTAACACATACTACACCACGTCCACAAAACAAAAAAGAATAGCGTAGAAATAAACTCAGCCATTATTCTTACAAATGGCCAAATCTCATACAAAGGGCAGCAACTATGGCTTTTTACTTTGTTGCATCGGTGCTTTACACCATGCACGTAAAAGAACCAGAGGAGACTCTGTAATGGGTCTCTGTCTGTATCATGCACTATCCTCCAAAAATCTAAATTGACTAATCTCTTCAGGAGGCGTCGCTCATATGGGCAACCGGTAACGACGATAAATAAACGTAAAACACATTTATCATTAGAGCTATAACTGAAGGATACTTCCCGATACCACTTTGAAACAGGAAAGATAAAATATAGGACATTGTGATGGTTGGTGATAATAAACTATATTAGAGAATTGACATGCCGCACTGATGCTGTGTGCACTGATCTTGTGCATCAGTAGTGATGAAAGCAGCCTATTAACAGGGCTTATTCTAGAGGGTAACATGAGCGAAATAATCGCCCTAGGGCTGTGCCCAAGATAAGCAGCTTATTTTACGCTATTAAAATAGCCAAATAAGCATTGAATTTCATTTACATGAGTATCAGCTATGCACGTAATATAGTTTTAAGCAAACATTTTTTATTACGTAGGTATAGGTAATTTCTGACATTTTTACGAAATTAAAACGAAAACAGCTGATTTTCATTTCCTCTTTTAAACTGCATCTAGTTTTATCGAGTTTTCATTATTCCGGAGAGGCACTTGATACTCCGTACTGTATCAAAATGTAAGCGTCTAGTGACATGCATGGTTTGCCTGAAATACGAAATGGAATATTGCATGCGAAATCAACTAAATGTAATTGGCAAGTGCGAAATGGAATTTATTTATATATATTTAAGTGCAACCTTTGTGATATGTATTTAAATACATTTAAAATTCGATATATGATGCCGTACAAGTTATTTCATGCACATATATTGATTTTAAATTCCATTTCGTCCATTTCGCACGTAACAATCCATTTCGTATCGTTACACAAGTCGGTAGTAACCTGTCCAGGCATATGCGTTTCATATTTATAAACAAATACAATGTCTCGCCGAGGCCGGAAGGGAAAGGATACTGTAAATCTAGTATACCTGTATGAATAGTCTTAATATAAACCACCCAGCAGAATGTAATTGAGTGAAAACATACTTATATATTTATATATCAATATGCTATAATAGTCAGTTTTCACACAAATACCCTATAGATAAGTTTGGATTTCACTCTAATAATTAAACAAGTTAAATATCTCATTTCTTCAATTCTTAACTGGAGCACTGCCTTAGGGATTGGCAGTCATCCCCCCCCCCACATTTTTATTTATCATTTTCATATAAATTTTGTCCAGTAAGCTACAATGGCCATAATAAAGCATGCCTTCTATTCAAATGTTGTATTTAATTGTCATTATGTGTATTTTAAGTTTTTATCCCTAGTTGTTGAACTATATTAACCCTTTCCTTCATAGAGACTAAGGTTAATATACTATTATATCTCCATAGAAACGACAGCTATCATACAGTGGATAAGTAGTGGCCATATATATCTATCCCACCTCCATAGGTATTACTGGGACTACATGAGATTCTAGCCTTTATTATGAACATTGGTTTGGCTACTACTGTACATCGTATGTGGTATTGGTAATGGCGTCGAGAGGTGCTTCTAGGAGGGAAATGGTTCAATACAAAGGATGCAATAGCATGCTTTCTCACTCCTAAACATTCTGACATAGAATATACCCTGATTAAGCATACCCTGATTATAGCCTATTTTAACCTTTAATCTCTAAGTGCAAACCTATAGTTAGAATGTATACTGGTGAAACGTGCGCTATACAAGTCCATTGAACATAGCCGTGGTGAACAAAATTATCAAGTAGCAGTAGCTTGACTAACTTAAAATAGAAGCATCACATGATCATGGCGGTCAATATGAACATTTAGCTGGGAGATAAATTTGTTAAAATGTAGTTATGTTGGACTTGTGGAAGTTAATGTTTGTGCTGGAATGGATATGAATGGATATGAATGGATATGAATGGATGGGAATGGATATGAATGTATAGGAATGTATAGGAATGTGTAGGAATGTATAGGAATGGATAGGAATGTGTAGGAATGTACAGGAATGTATAGGAATGGATAGGAATTGATAGGAATGGATAGGAATGGATAGGAATGTATAGGAATGTACAGGAATGGATAGGAATGAATAGGAATGTATAGGAATGAATAGGAATGTATAGGAATGTTAGGAATGTATAGGAATGGATAGGAATGTATAGGAATGGATAGGATAGATTCATTATCAACATCTTACCTGCGCGGCACGATCAGATAGATTCATTATCAACATCTTACCTGCGCGGCACGATCAGATAGATTCATTATCAACATCATACCTGCGTGGCACGATCAGATAGGTTCATTATCAACATCTTACCTGCGCGGCACGATCAGATAGGTTCATTATCAACATCATACCTGCGCGGCACGATCAGATAGGTTCATTATCAACATCTTACCTGCGCGGCACGATCAGATAGGTTCATTATCAACATCTTACCTGCGCTTCTTTTGGTGTAAATCCTATCATATTGGTAAGTACTTGGTTAGACAGATCCACATCTACCGCCATCGTTCCATCGTTGACTTTACACTGCAGGGTCCACTTACCTTCCACCATGGACAGTTTGCTGGTTAGTGTAGCAATATATGCCTGTGAAGTATAGATATAAGTCATATGCATAAACTGCTACGATTATTTGAGAAAATACAACCAAAGACAAATACGCAATCAAACTAAAGTGCTAACCAGATGTGGTATCTATTAGATAGATAGTTTTATTCTGGTAAAATAGTAACCAGATGTGGTATCTATTAGATAGATAGTTTTATTCTGGTAAAATAGAATATATGTCATAAAACAAAATCAATGTCAACATAGTACATGTGAGCATTAACATGCAGAGTAGATGACATATAATCAATACCAAGGATAACACAAAAAGAGAGCAAAGCTTTCTTATTACCATTGTGGTCCTTAGAATTAATCATTAGAGCTGCAACGAATCACACAAAGCTAGATTCAATCTGATTCATGAAGTGCCAATTCGATAATTATACCTTAATCATAACAGAGATAAATTTTAGCTACTGCCAAATATCATGTATACATTTTAGCTACTGCCAAATATCAGGTATAAATTGACAGAAGAAAACCATATTAGATAATAATTAAACACCTCGCAGGATGTATCAAAACTCCTAGCTAAATACCCGGCATTTGAGGCTTGAAATGAAATTGAAGCCGAAGACTTACCTATATACCTTACCTGGGTTACCTACCTTTACTGGACATACATAGATAACCAACCTACACTGGACATACATAGATAACCAATATACACTGGACATACATGGATAACCAACCTACACTGGACATCCATGGATAACCAATCTACACTGGACATCCATAGATAATCAACCTACACTGGACATACATGGATAACCAATCTACACTGGACATCCATAGATAATCAACCTACACTGGACATCCATGGATAACCAATCTACACTGGACATACATGGATAACCAACCTACACTGGACATCCATGGATAACCAACCTACACTGGACATACATGGATAACCAATCTACACTGGACATCCATGGATAACCAACCTACACTGGACATACATGGATAACCAATATACACTGGACATACATGGATAACCAACCTACACTGGACATACATGGATAACCATCCTACACTGGACATACATGGATAACCAACCTACACTGGACATACATGGATAACCAACCTACACTGGACATACATGAATAACCAATCTACCATAACTGGATATACATGGATAACCAACCTACACTGGACATACATGGATAACCAACCTACCATAACTGGATATACATGGATAACCAATCTACCATAACTGGATATACATGGATAACCAACCTACACTGGACATACATGGATAACCAATCTACACTAGACATACATGGATAACCAATCTACACTGGACATACATGGATAACCAACCTACACTGGACATACATGGATAACCAACCTACACTAGACATACATGGATAACCAACCTACACTAGACATACATGGATAACCAATCTACACTAGACATACATGGATAACCAACCTACACTGGACATACATGGATAACCAACCTACACTAGACATACATGGATAACCAACCTACACTAGACATACATGGATAACCAATCTACACTAGACATACATGGATAACCAACCTACACTAGACATACATGGATAACCAACCTACACTAGACATACATGGATAACCAACCTACACTAGACATACATGGATAACCAACCTACACTAGACATACATGGATAACCAACCTACACTAGACATACATGGATAACTAACCTACAATGGACATACATGGATAACCAATCTACCATAACTGGAAGTACATGGGTTACCTACCTTTACTGGACATACATGGATAACCAGCCTACACTGGACATACATGGATAACCAATCTACCATAACTGGAAGTACATGGGTTACCTACCTTTACTGGGCATACATGGATAACCAACATACACTAGACACCATAGATAACCAATCTACCATAACTGGAAGTACATGGGTTACCTACCTTTACTGGGCATACATGGATAACCAACCAACACTAGACATCCATAGATAACCAATCTACCATAACTGGAAGTACATGGGTTACCTACCTTTACCGTATGGTATGTAGGTTGCTCGCATATAGGTAAAGACATCACTTTAACGAGATAGGTGAATGGATATTCAGTCTGTATACCTGAAAACAACAACCATTCCTTACAAATAACAGCTATGCTGCAGTCGACTAATTCTCAGTTGAACAATCGTAGGACCAGAACGCAGATTTTATTACAAAAGGGCACATCCCCATGTGTGTCTTGCCACAGGTGACTGTTGACTGTATGCTTCACCGAAATAAAAACATTTCTTTAATGCTTTCCAACGAATGTGTATTAAACTTGTTTTCAGATCCCTTTTGTCTTACATTTATTTTGTGATAGTCACATGCAGTCTACATACATGTGAAGTATGTGAGATGGTACGGTGGTCGCCAGATCAGACAGGTGGGTTTTCTCCGGGTACTCCGGTTTCATCTCACACGAATGACCACATTTACGCTTTCATCCGCGCCAACGAGAGTGATTAATATAAGTTGTTAAAACTTGCTTCGCAATCGTTGTAAAATAAATAAAGCTTAAACTTTACATCCGTCAAATTCTCCGGTTATATCAAAGTTGGGTCAAAGTCCCGTTTCAAATACTATCATTTTACATATAAATGGCTCCATTTCTGTCGAATTCGATAAGTCAAATTTTCCATTATATCAAATTCATTTCTGGGTAAAAATATGCATATTTCACACTCACTATGCAAACATGCCAAATTTACATTATCAAAGACGTACTGCGTAAAATATATGCAGGGTCGCCCAGTGACATTAATATAGTTTGAAATGTTTCTTTCTTATATCGCGATAATGTGGACGTACAAAATGATATTCGGTTTCAATGTGTGCCGTAGTACAGGATTTACAAGTTCTTAGTTCACGAGGTACGGTGTCATATCTTCCTGTTTCAATAAAAAGCTTATGTGATGAGGTTCTATACATCATATATCTAGACAATGAAATTCTATACTTAGTCTCCAACAACAATTCAATATTTTTCCAGTTCAAATTTTTTTTTTTAAAGGTTTATTCAGTTCATTATTTACAAATATTTACAAAATAATACACACATGTATTAACACAATAATCATACATTCAAAAGCAATGTACATTATAATAATGCATAGATAGATATATATGAATTGAATTAAGATTTCAAAATATTTTCAATTTTCCTAAAGAAAGTATTTTTGTTACGTTTAGAATATTCATTTATAATTGTTATTTCACTTTTCATTATTTTCATTATATCAACATATTTCCGTCTGTTTTCACTGATAATATAAGACTTGTGTATAGAAAACCCAATTATGGAGAACAACAAATTGATATCTCGATATTCAAAATAGTCTATCTTGTAACCTAACACAATTGCAGATAGTCTATTAAAATTCTTATTTATTCCACATTGTCTGAGTATATGCATAATTGTTTGCCAAAAAAGTACCACGCTGTTGCAAGATATGAAAAAATGTTCATATGTATCAACATGGTTACATAACAAACAGTTTGGAGAATTTGTTAATTTCCATTTGAATAAATGTTCTCTTGTTGGTAAGATATTGTTAATAAGTTTGTATTTATATTGCTTGTATCTGTTATCTATGCTGCTTTGAAGTGTTGTGTAAAAGTGTGACCACTGAGCATGTAATGAGAGTGTATGTTCCCAGTAAGAGTGTATATATGGTGTGGATGTTCTGTTTTTGAGAAAATAATTGTAAATATCTTTGTTTGTCGTATTGTTGAAGTTATGTCTGATATTAGGTAACGGTTTAAGTATCGTCTTAACGTGTGTTTTCAAAGATTCATCAGCTTTCATAGCAGTTTTCCATACTTGCGAAATTGATTTTCTAATTATGTTTAATTCCAATATCCAGTTGGTTTTATTGACTAGTTTATTTAAAATGAATGGTTCGTCTATAACGCCATTTCTGTTAATTATGTCATTAACGAAAAATATATCCGAGTTAATCCAATTTTTTAATATTAGGCACTTGTTGTATTTAATCGCTCTGTTACCCCATATTAGTTGTGTGCGTATTTCAAAGAAATTCCTAGGTGGTTTGTAATCAGAATTATTAATGGTTATCCAAGATTTAAGTAATTCTTGGTAAAATTTAGGGAGACTTTTGAAAGAGTTTGGTAGGCTTTTGGTAGAGTCTATATTCATATAAAATACTAAAAAATTGGATCCAAACCTATCTGTTCAGATTAGTTTTTGAAAATATAAAATAACTGGAGCCAACTCGAGTTTTTTATATCGACTCGAGTTGTTTATATCGACTCGAGTTGTTTATATCGGAGTACCATTTTTGTTGATCTGTTTCGATTAACCTTTGCTTAATACTGTCCAAAGGGATGTTGCAGATAAACTGTTCATTCCAAATATTGATAAAGCCATGATCTGATAATATTGTTTTTATTTCAAACGTCCAATTTATTTTGATTGTATGTGTGATCTAGATCCCTGGATTACCAGTCCAACGTGTTAACCACTGGACTACAGATCCCTGGATTACCAGTCCAGCGTGTTACCACTGGACTACAGATCCCTGGATTACCAGTCCAACGTGTTAACCACTGGACTACAGATCCCTGGATTACCAGTCCAACGTGTTAACCACTGGACTACAGATCCCTGGATTACCAGTCCAACGTGTTAACCACTGGACTACAGATCTGTCTTTCGTTTGATATTTGACATGTATTTACTACCGGTATTTGCAAGTTTCGATCAATATATTTATCAAATTGAATATAATCAGTAAATATTAATGAATAAAATATGTTCAAACTAAAGATAGTCGAGAATGTGCTCAATACAGGTACACACTAATCGGCTATTAACTAATAATTTGATAAACAGCAATTCATAATTACTATTATTAATTAATTTTTATTCTAATTAGACATGTTTCTGCATGGCAAACTTCAGCTTGTCAACAATGAGTGAAACATGCTCAGCAATATGATGCGTATATAACTCCCTGATAGGGGTAAAATGGAAGCCGATCTGAAGTCATTTTGTGTAAAAAACATGTAGCGATCATGGAGGTAGAAACACCAGTCGGACATTACCAACTTCTTCAGAAAGGTGGACGTGATCGAACCAGACAGGGTGTAAAGAAACATATTGAAATTCAACTGTGTGTGTTTTACGTTTATCTATCGTCGCTACCGGTTGTCCATATGAGAGACACCTCCTGAAGAGATTAGTCATTTTAGATTTTTGGAGGATAGTGCAATGATACAGAGAGAGACCCATTCCAGTCTCCTCTGGTTCTTTTACGTGCACGGTGTAAAGCACCGACACAATACCTCGGTTTAATGTCCCATCTGAAAGACTGTTAATTTTATTAGGGTCAGACGGGGGATCAAACCTGTGATCCCTGGATTACCAGTCCAGCGTGTTACCACTGGACTACAGATCCAAGTGAAATTCAACAGAATACAGCAGACTATTTAACCAAGTACGAGTTATAATTGCATAGTTATTCCACAGCGAATATCACAGTTTCGTATATAAATATTATTTAATGGTATGTGTTAAATTTATTAAATATTTAATGTATACGTTATTACGTTTTTTTTGTCATGTGTGCCAATGTCATGGTTATAACTTAACAGACAATGACAACTTGGAAAATGATTTATTATGGGACAAATGTAGACGGGTAAGGCTTGCGATCTACGTGAAATGTCATCTTGTGATATATGATCAATATCCGATATGACAAACATCGGTTATGTCGAAGTATTTTGTTCGATCCGACGGAATTTGACATAATAGATGTTAGGGTTTATTCTAGAGTGGTAAAAAGGGCAGAGTGGGTCAGAAAAGGGGCAGGGTGGGCCAGAAAAAGGGCAGCGTGGATTTTTAGCCGCAAGAGGGCGCGGTGGAGCTGTCACCCCACCCCCACCGAGAAAACATTAAAACATGTATTTTATTATAAAATAATACACCAAATAGTAGCTGTAAACATTTCCATAAACCTTTTGATACCCGTAGACAACATAACCAGACACACAAACCCATATTGTTATAAACACATCCCTGTCAACAAAGATTCATACAAATTCTCTTTTTATCCAAGAACCGTCATCCAATGGAACTTGTTACCCCTTGCTGCACATGAAGCAATAACAGTTGATGGCTTTAAAGCACTTATCCCCGTAAATGCCCTCCCAACCATGATCTAAAGCATTCACTCTATGTACAAAATCTTAAACAATCACTGTAGTATATTTGTCTTTGGACATTCACTTATTTGTTAATTAATCATTGTAAATATCATCATCTCAAAATTCACCAGCGACGACACATAATCCTCAATATTGAGGGAGTGCCGAAATCACCAAGAAGAAGAAGAAGATAACTACATTCTTTATTATGAGAGGCTGCCGATGCATATTTTAACAAGAGTTTTCAGATCAAACCTGATAGAAAGTTTGCTCAAATGCTAAAGTAATTTGCTGTAAAACGTTGCCCAATGGCTAAATTGAAAGCCTGTTTGAAAAGCACAATTCAGAACGAAATCAATATGATGAAGCTTGTATAAATAGTCCATTTCGGTATTTTGATGTCCATTTCGGAAATCCCAAATAATTCTGTTCGTACTGTAAATAGCCCTATGTCCCATAATTAACTGTACCTGGTTTGTTTTGATAATCACTACATTCCTGTTGTGCATATTGTTAGTGGAATGACTTTTGACTGCTTTTTTCCCGGATGACTTGTAATTGAATACTGATTGTCTTTCCGCAGGGATCACAAAACAAACCGTGTATGTACGGTTTTTCAACCATTTCTCATACTTTTGACCGGATTCGTCGATTTCTTCCAACCATTCCCACCTCCACTTGTTCTTTACATCTTTTTCTAGCACTTTAACGTTGGTACCCTTGTCCAAATATTTCATTTTCGGATCGTTTTTTTTTTTTCGGTAAGCCTTTTTTCTCAACCACCCAACTGAATAATGACATCAACCACGCATTTTGACGCTAACCCTGGGCGGGGCAAGTGATGAAGGCGTTCTTTATGCGTGGTTGATACTATATTCTGATCGGCTGGTTGAGATAAAGATTTTACGGGTTTTTTTCAAATTCACCAAATAGAAAACAGAGGTGATTGTCGCTAAATGAGTTGTTTCCCTTGTCAGTCTATTTTCCTTTGAAATAACGACAACTCTTCGTCATCTTGCGCGCGCACTCAGCCGAGGTAACTTTCGGGACTTTTCGGAGCGTGTAGTTCAATTGACTAACGGAAAAGGGCGGAAATGCGCGAAACCAGTTCTATTTTAAGTAACATGTCTTGCATCTACGTTTTGAATATGTCTACATTCAATGGTAATTACGTTAAAACTAATTCTCGAAATACTAGGTGTTACAATCATAGGCCCTACTTCTTTTTTTTAACAGTTGCAGTCATCCAATTATCACCAATTAATCCATTGATAAATCGATTTCTTATGGTATTGGCATAATTATGCCCCCAGCTGTTGGGTACAATATATACTAATTATTGATAAATTAAACAGATCACACGTATCGGCTAATATACGGTTGACCGTTAACCTACCTTACGATGATTGACAGCTAATTAAGCATGATCAAAGAGTTGTGGTTCTAGTTTGGGCAGCAGGGCGGAACAAATCGGGCAAAAGGGCGGTCATAAAGGGCAAAAGGGCGGGGCTAAAAAGGGGCAGGGCGCGGCGCCCTGCCATTCCGCTCTAGAGAAAACCCTATAGATGTAGACTGTATGTATATATATGTAACAGAACAAATAAACACTGTCTAAACTAATGAATGTGGCTGTTGAGAATTAGTCCTCGGCTGTTGAGAATTAATCCTCGGCTGTTGAGAATTAATCCTCAAATGTGTATGCATAGTTTCAAAGCAATACGTTGATGGTTTTTGAGAAATAATAAATGTTTCAGATTTTTTTGACCCATCAAAAAATTATGAAAATCATATTATTTTTCCAACATTCAAGTTTAAGGTCACTGTTAGGATGCGACTGATGTGGTCGCAGGAACAACTCCTAGAAACAGTATGCATCTTATCAATCAAAGCATTATATCCGACGTTATTTTAGTTATATGCAACATTCTATGAAATTGTTGCTGGTGCCTTCACGGGAAAAGTGACTGCTATATCTCACTTACTACCTAAAGTGATGGGACAAAAATGTTCCAAGATCTGATGGCCAACGTCTATTATTGGATAAATCAAAGAACACACCAAAACAGTCAACAAAGCAGGGCTCATTCTAGGTCAGAATTTTTGGGAGAAGTGAGAAAGCGCGTGATGGCTTCCTTAAATGGTGTTCTTTAATATACTTCTGCAAAATAGGGTTAAAATGCACAGTACAACCATTAAATACAACATTTGAATAGAAGGAGTGCTTTATAATAAAGCTTAAACTTAAACTTAAGTGTATCTTACTAGACAGAATTTTGTTTGAAAATCGTAAAAACCAAAATTGTTTTTGTTTTTTTAGGGAGAAGTGGGGCTCACAGAGGGCGAAGTAAGGGTCTCTAGGGCGACAATTTCGCCCACATCGCCCTCTAGAATGATCCCTGCAAAGTTAATAATGACCCTACAGACTGTACAGCAGAAAATCAAGGTCAAACAAAATATAAATAATTTACTATAAATATACCTAGATCACTGGTTCCATGAACCATTTCTGATTGCTCATGTTTCATTTTCTGAATCTTGTTCGGTGTGAAGAAACTCTCCATCATACCCTGCTGGTTCTTCATACATCTCTGTTCCAAATCGGTACCAGGCTTTGATTTCATAGATGTCTCCGTTTTCACTTTTATTAATGAGCCAGAGAGTGGTTTTACGCTGTTTCTATTTATAGAAGTAGTAATAGTGGTCTTAGCAGTGGCAGGGTTTCTACTGGTGGTCGACACATGAACTCCTTTACTGGCGATGTCTAAAGTCATGTCTGCATCACTTAAGATCACAGGTCGTGAACAAGTCATCAAATTTAAACTACTATTCGTGGTAGGTCCAACTTTCTGATTATTAGAACCATTTTCATTATTAGCATCACGGTTATTTGTAATATTTTGATTCCTAGGGATGTTAATTGGAGCTTTGTTCAAGATTTGTCGACTTTTTGAATAGTTGCTAGGCGAGGTCATAAAGGTCGTACAATCATCATCCATTTCATTTTGAAAATCCATACCAACAAGGTCATCATTATGTATAATGTGACCTCCACTTGACCTTGGTAACATCTGATGGGATAATTCACTAGGTGGCCTAATCTGAGTTGTTGAGTTCTTAATATCAATGTTTTCATGGATGCCATTATTTCTCTGACTGCCAGAGGTTTTAATATTACTGAGTTTTGAACTGCCATGCTGGTTGCTCCTACCGTTTACTGCTTTTGTCACAACATGGGCAGAGTTTCTGTTCTGCATGTTACTAGTAATTTGATTAACTCCTCTATTGTCCGAGGTACTGTGGGTACAGTTACTATTCAGCATGTTATGTTGATGCCCAAAGTCATCTTCAGTCATTTCCTCCATAAGACCGTCAATGTCATCGTCTAAGAATGCATCATAATCCGAAAAATTCTGTAATGGAAATGTCATTACATTGATCTTACTGAAATTGTCATTTTGATACAATAAAAATAAAACAACCCAATAAGATACTGTGGAACATCATTACCTCAAACTCGGTTACCAGTCTGCTCTGGTGTGTGTGTGTTTATGTTTATTTATCGTCGCTACCGGTTGCCCATATGAGCGACGCCTCCTGAAGAGATTAGTCATTTTAGATTTTTGGAGAATAGTGCATGATACAGACAGAGACCCATTCCAGAGTCTCCTCTGGTTCTTTTACGTGCACGGTGTAAAGCACCGACACAAGACCTCGGTTTAACGTCCCATCTGAAAGACTGTTCATTTTATTAGGGTCAGACTCTGGTCCCGGCAATCATCTCTATATAATGCATATTGTTCTATCTTCGATGATTCCAACACCGATGACTAGATGTCTCGAACCAGATTACTGGTCCCACGAAATCAATTACTACTTCAATTAACACCTTTGGGTCGAACACAATTGGCCGAATTCCCATGGCCATGTGTCTCAGAAAATGTTCTCACCTTTCTCGGATATGATTCGAGCCCCGCTCAGGCTGTGTCTCATTTATATGAAAAAGTTGGCAGTTTCTTACGGAGGTTGGTGCACCCAAGTACTGGTTAACCGCTCGCCGTGACCATCAGTGATGATAGGTTACAGTGGTATACAAGTCAGCGACCGTAACCACTCGACCAGAGAGGCAGACAGCAGCAATGTGAGTAAAAGTTGTAAACATGTGGTTAGAAATGTGAATGTGGCTTGGCTGAAATTCCTTTTATGTACAGTGAAATTCTTGATATGTATAGAGTGAGGGTGGTTAACATTATCCATTGGTTGAAAATAATGGTGCTATACACTCTCCCCATTTATTCTATATTGACTTCTTAGACCTATACGCATGCATGTGTATAAACAAGTATCCAAAGCTGTGTGACTGGCAGTGCCATATTACCTTACAATCAAGTGTGCGTTCAACATGTTTCATGCAACTAATTAAACAATAATATACTATAAAATCCTCCAAACCTGATTAGTTGCATTATTCACTGGGTTGTTTGCCACAACAATGTTTTGAGATATGGGCTCAGTTTTCAGCTTACTGAATGCCTTGATGTTTGAGCTCTTTATTTCCGAGAATTGGTTCCCGCTTGAACATCCACCGCTAGAATTTCCCCACGACCTTCGCTGGCTTCCTTGATTGGCCTGGGTATCAGTGAGTGGCTGTTTATTCTTTGTGACTAGAGTACCAGAAAATGTCTGCCGATGCTTCTTGGCAGCATGTTCCTCACTTGCCTCCCTATAAATAAATGCACATGATTGCTTGTTTATTGGATACCCTTAGTACTAATGCTGATATTGTCAGCATTAGTTAAGTTTAAACTTTGATCTGGCGACCACCGTACCATCAGTATTAGTTAGAGGTTGATATGTGGCTAGTTTCATATCAGCCTTCGGTCTCAGGCTGATATCAAGTTACCACAGGCTGATATCAAGTTACATCAGACTGATATCAAGTTAGCTCAGGCTGATATCAAGCTACATTGTTTTTGGTGTTGTTCCAGCTGATATCAAGTTACACCAGACTGATATCAAGCTACCTCCGACTGATATCAAGCTACCTCAGGCTGATATCAAGTTATGTGTGTTGTTAAACAGGCTGATATCAAGTTACATCAGGCTGATATCAAGCTACACCATACTGATATCAAATTACATCCGGCTGATATCAAGTTACATCCGGCTGATATCAAGTTACACCAGGCTGATATCAAGCTACCTCAGACTGATATCAAGCTACCTCAGGCTGCTATCAAGTTACTGCATGCTGATATCAAGCTAAAACAGGCTGATATCAAGTTACATCATGCTGCTATCAAGTTACCTCAAGCTGATATCAAGTTACCTCAGGCTGATATCAAGTTACCTCAGACTGGTATCAAGTTACCTCAGGCTGATATCAAGTTACCTCATGCTGATATCAAGTTACCTCAGGCTGATATCAAGTTACCTCAGATTGGTATCAAGTTACCTCAGGCTGATATCAAGTTACCTCAGACTGATATCAAGTTACCTCAGGCTGATATCAAGCTACCTCAGGCTGATATGAAACTAGCCAAGATACATGAAAACGATTGAAACACTAAACTACAAACATCTGTTATCTGTCAAATTTGACACACAGAGATGCTACAGGAAGTAAACAAACTAGCACTGAATGTGCATGCATTAATCGTATCAAACCAGAAAACGTGAAATCATACTGGAAAACACAGCATATCAACCTGGATGGTAGACAGTATTGTGGATGGCAGACAGTATTGTGGCATTAGCATACCAATTGTATTTAATGTTTTACGTAGGCATACATTGAACTAATGGTATACAACATTTGAAGAAATTCTATTATTGTGGAAAAATATATTTGAAATTATATCCTAAATATTACATGAAAAATACAAAAAATCTCACCAAAATCAAGTACTCGAACATGGAAAATTCATGATTTAGGATTATTGTATTCTAAATATACATATTTTATGTTTGTAGTTACATGCAGTTATGATTAATAGTCATATGTATCATATTAGTATATCAATACACACATAGAGAGGAGAAGAATTATATAAGACTCTGTCTTCCATTCTAATCCTGTTTCTGTATTCTGATTATGTGTGATGTATGCATTGCTCAATATGTATTATATTGGGAAATAAAATATGTTTAAACTAATACATACATAGCCATTGCAAATAATTTTTTATTTTACTTTTGTCGCCAAAATGAGAAATTATTGGCCGAAATGGAAAATAGGCACGTTATAAAAAATTAATAAAAATCCCCAAAGTCATTAGCATATCAATTTTATTTCATATTTTGGTTAGTAATACATAGTACTAGTGATGTACCAAATATGAACACATTCTATTATTGTAATTTTTTTTGCAAAACTGTAGAATAAATAACCAGGGTTCATTCTAAGTCAGAATTTTTGGGAGAAGTGAGAAAGCGTGTAATCACTTCCTTAAATGGTGTTCTTTAATATACTTCTGCAAAATAGGGTTAAAATGCACAGTACAACCATTAAATACAACATTTGAATAGAAGGAGTGCTTTATAATGGGCCAGTGTATCTTACTAGAGAAAAGTTTGTTTAAAAGTCGTAAAACCAAACTTTTTTTTTAGGGAGAAGTGGGGCCCCCAGAGGGCGAAATCAGGGTCCCTAGGGCGACTATTTCGCCCACATCGCCCTCTAGAATGATCCCTGTAAAACCATGCTAAACATTGACACATATACTGTATCAGATAGCAATTACTGTTACAGATAACCATAGGATATAAGACTTCAAAACCTCTACTCCTGAGATATGTAATAAAACCAAGTGGTCAGACGATATTAATTTCCTATATGAGCAATGGTAAGCATAAATTAAATAGAGACCGGAAAGCACCCAGGGTTCGTCTTAAGGTTAAACATTGTACTCACATAGCCGACTGTAATACATTAGAGACTGTATTAGCCTCAACAAGTGTGTCAACTTCGCCACCGAGAAACTTTATGTCATTTTCACTCAACATTAGAACTCCGTGACGACAAAGAACACGTCCGTGCACCAGAATCTGCAAGGATTTTACCGATATGACACAACAATAGTGGGATTTTTAAACACGTTTTTTTGGGTAAAATTGGCATACGTGTTGATACAATCAACGGTAAGTATTCAACATAGAGGAATTATTGACAACTATAAATGACGTGTTCATGTCCTCAACAGATAAAATATGCCAAACAATTATGGATTCTTTCTAATGGTCACAGTAGGTTGAAAGGTCATGTGAGCTAATAACTAATAAGCAGGGTTCATTCTAGGTCAGAATTTTTGGGAGAAGTGAGAAAACGCGTGATCGTTTCCTTAAATGGTGTTCTTTAATATACTTCTGCAAAATAGGGTTAAAATGCACAGTACAACCATTAAATACAACATTTGAATAGAAGGAGTGCTTTATAATGGGCCAGTGTATCTTACTAGACACAATTTTGTTTGAAAATCGTAAAAACCCAACAATTTTTTTTTTAATTTAATTTTTTTATTTAGGGAGAAGTGGGGCCCACAGAGGCGAAGTCAGGGTCCCTAGGGCGACAATTTCGCCCACATCGCCCTCTAGAATGATCCCTGAATAAGACATGTACATGATTGAGATGTACAAATTTGCAAAGCTTTTGTAGAACGTAAATCAACTTGTATAAAGGTGTTCTTATTAAAATTCATTAATATATATGGAGTTTCCGGTAATATACTTAACTGGTTATCAAGTTATCATATTGGTCGATGTCAGAAGGTTTTCATTGGTTCAACATTCTCAAATGAACAGTTTGAATGCTATCTGTAATACCATCTTCAATAAAACTGTGGAACGATATTGATATGAGTAATATTGATATGCACCGCATATAGGGAGTTGCAGTTATATGTTATTGAGGTCAAGTGTGTACCTTTGGTATGTTTGTATAGACCGTGTCGTGCGATAATCCAAGACTTCCGCGGTCGTGCGATTTTGTGTGAAGCATGAGACAAGTCACCATACGTTAAATATGTATGCCGACCTGGTTATATTGCAGGCCAGCTTACACATGAAACACATAATGCCTGCCTGTTCAAATCCGATCTATTCTGTTGCATTTTGAAGCAATTGTCCTTGAGCTCGTGTCCGGTTTATGTCTCGTGTTTCCACGATGTCTGTTTATTTGACTATGTTTAAGCTGTACCGTCGAGGAATCGTAATCCGACGATGCCTATACGTGAAACGTAGCACATTGACTACATGTATGCCAAGTGGTATTGTTTAATTTGGTTGAGAACACATTGTAAATCGTCAAAGATGATTCCTCTTTGACACGTTTTGGAACCAGGGATCCCATCTTTAACATTGTATTCTGGTAGATTTATTGATGAGTCATAGTTAAAGAATGCACATCGCAGAACCTTGAACTATGAAGAGAGCAATAACCTTTGAACCGGTAAATGTATTACCGTATTAAGTTTAATAGTAGGCCATTTAATATTGCTTGTATGTCAGTTTTTTGGTATCCGCCATTTTAGTTCCATCGCTAGTGTGGCGTCGCTTAGCGATCTTGGAACGTTCGACCAGTTTTGGGTCGCTACCAATTTTGGGTCACGACCATTTTTGGGTCGGGTCGACCATATTCTGGTAGTCCGACCAGCGTGGGGTATATAAACGACCAGGTTTGGGTCGGAGTCATTATGATTTTAGCTTTCGTTCGGGAGGGACATATATTATTTTAGATCAGACTCATAAGATTAAATAGAAAGGTTAGGATCAAGATTATTATTATTTCAACAAGAGAGAAACGTAACTTTAACGTTAGCGATTTTAGATTTATTTGGGATCATACTCTGCTGTAATTTATTCAAGGTTATTATTAAAGTACATGTATTAGACTTATTGGGGATTTTATCAAAGTACTGTTGACTGTACACGTAGCGTCTAAACGGGACGGATAACTAGTACTGTGTCGTACTGACTGCGAGTGGTTGTAACATTATATAAGTACAGTACTTATTGTACGGTGTCACTGTTCTACGGCGTCGTTAGTGTCGTATCGTCTCTCGCGCGTAGAACCGTCGGAGGTCTTGGGAGTACGGTCTTTTATCGTGTTATTGTATGTTTATCGTGTTATTGTATGTTTATCGTGTTATTGTATGTTTATCGTGTTATTGTATGTTTATCGTGTTATTGTATGTTTATCGTGTTATTGTATGTTTATCGTGTTATTGTATGTTTATCGTGTTATTGTATGTTTATCGTGTTAGTATGTTTATCGTGTTATTGTATGTTTATCGTGTTATTGTATGTTTATCGTGTTATTGTATGTTTATCGTGTTATTGTATGTTTATCGTGTTATTGTATGTTTATCTTGTTATTGTATGTTTATCGTGTTATTGTATGTTTATCGTGTTATTGTATGTTTATCGTGTTATTGTATGTTTATCGTGTTATTGTATGTTTATCGTGTTATTGTATGTTTATCGTGTTATTGTATGTTTATCGTGTTATTGTATGTTTATCGTGTTATTGTATGTTTATCGTGTTATTGTATGTTTATCGTGTTATTGTATGTTTATCGTGTTATTGTATGTTTATCGTGTTATTGTATGTTTATCGTGTTATTGTATGTTTATCGTGTTATTGTATGTTTATCGTGTTATTGTATGTTTATCGTGTTATTGTATGTTTATCGTGTTATTGTATGTTTATCGTGTTATTGTATGTTTATCGTGTTATTGTATGTTTATCGTGTTATTGTATGTTTATCGTGTTATTGTATGTTTATCGTGTTATTGTATGTTTATCGTGTTATTGTATGTTTATCGTGTTATTGTATGTTTATCGTGTTATTGTATGTTTATCGTGTTATTGTATGTTTATCGTGTTATTGTATGTTTATCGTGTTATTGTATGTTTATCGTGTTATTGTATGTTTATCGTGTTATTGTATGTTTATCGTGTTATTGTATGTTTATCGTGTTATTGTATGTTTATCGTGTTATGTGTATCGTGTTATTGTATGTTTATCGTGTTATTGTATGTTTATCGTGTTATTGTATGTTTATCGTGTTATTGTATGTTTATCGTGTTATTGTATGTTTATCGTGTTATTGTATGTTTATCGTGTTATTGTATGTTTATCGTGTTATTGTATGTTTATCGTGTTATTGTATGTTTATCGTGTTATTGTATGTTTATCGTGTTATTGTATGTTTATCGTGTTATTGTATGTTTATCGTGTTATTGTATGTTTATCGTGTTATTGTATGTTTATCGTTGTTATTGTATGTTATCGTGTTATTGTATGTTATCGTGTTATGTATGTTTATGTTATTGTTATATTGTATGTTTATCGTGTTATTGTATGTTTATCGTGTTATTGTATGTTTATCGTGTTATTGTATGTTTATCGTGTTATTGTATGTTTATCGTGTTATTGTATGTTTATCGTGTTATTGTATGTTTATCGTGTTATTGTATGTTTATCGTGTTATTGTATGTTTATCGTGTTATTGTATGTTTATCGTGTTATTGTATGTTTATCGTGTTATTGTATGTTTATCGTGTTATTGTATGTTTATCGTGTTATTGTATGTTTATCGTGTTATTGTATGTTTATCGTGTTATTGTATGTTTATCGTGTTATTGTATGTTTATCGTGTTATTGTATGTTTATCGTGTTATTGTATGTTTATCGTGTTATTGTATGTTTATCGTGTTATTGTATGTTTTCGAGAGTAAACTCATCTTTAAACTTAACCATCATAGTACATTCTCTTTATACCCACGCACATATATACATCACGTGTATATAGTGAAATCAACGCATTGTAGTACCGTACTATCTGCAAGAAGAGCACTAGCTAGAGAAGTGCCCCAGTACCGAGTAGGGACCACGTGAACACTCTACGCACGCTACCACGAAAGTAGGGTGGGCCCTTACTCACTGGAGCGCAACAATATTAATACGTTGTCGTCTTTTAAAGAGAAACTGAAAATAATCTATAAACAACTAATTGTACCATCTTATTTTAAATCCAGCAACTGATGGCAACAAGTCTATCATGCTCGTATTTGACATGCTTGTAGCAACTTGAATTCAGATTTATTTAACAATCATCTACGCGACAATTCAAAATGCACATGTGTTCTAATCGAAACGGAAGATGCAGAACACTATTTATTTCAATGTCCATTGTTTGTAATCCAGAGGCGGCAGCTATTCCTAAATACGCGGATTGGTGGATTCTGGAAAAAGAGTTTTATGCATTGACCCTGAGCAGGTGTACAACCCTATATACAAGCTATCTGGGGTGGATGTACCTCTCTTTCATAAAATGATTTTAATTCGTTATCCAGGCCACTTTCTCAGTTCTGCCTCTCCACTACATATACTCATTGTCTGTATTGTTCAGTTTAGGGCTTAAAGTCCCACCGACATCTTAGGTCATACGACGAGTGTATGCCCAGTTTATATTGATGGAGGAATTCCCCAGTTTATATTGATGGAGGAATTCCCCAGTTTATATTGATGGAGGAATTCCCCAGTTTATATTGATGAAGGAATTCCCCAGTTTATATTGATGGAGGAATTCCCCAGTTTATATTGATGGAGGAATTCCCCTGTTTATATTGATGGAGGAATTCCCCAGTTTATATTGATGGAGGAATTCCCCTGTTTATATTGATGGAGGAATTCCCCAGTTTATATTGATGGAGGAATTCCCCAGTTTATATTGATGGAGGAATTCGCCAGATTGCCCAGTTATATTGATGGAGGAATTTGCCAGATTGCCCAGTTTATATTGATGGAGGAATTCCCCAGTTAATATTGATGGAGGAATTCCCCAGTTTATATTGATGGAGGAATTCCCCAGTTTATATTGATGGAGGAATTCCCCAATTTATATTGATGGAGGAATTCCCCAGATTGCCCAGTTTATATTGATGGAGGAATTCCCCAGATTGCCCAGTTTATATTGATGAAGGAATTCCCCAGATTGCCCAGTTTATATTGATGAAGGAATTCCCCAATTTATATTGATGGAGGAATTCCCCAGATTACCCAGTTTATATTGATGGAGGAATTCCCAACATTCCCCAGTTTATATTGATGGAGGAATTCCCCAGTTTATATTGATTGAGGAATTCCCCAGTTTATATTGATTGAGGAATTCCCCAGTTTATATTGATGGAGGAATTCCCCAGATTGCCCAGTTTATATTGATGGAGGAATTCCCCAGATTGCCCAGTTTATATTGATGGAGGAATTCCCCAGTTTATATTGATGGAGGAATTCCCCAGATTGCCCAGTTTATATTGATGGAGGAATTCCCCAGTTTATATTGATGGAGGAATTCCCCAGATTACCCAGTTTATACTGATGGAGGATTTCCTCAGATTGCCCAGTTTATATTGATGGAGGAATTCCCCAGATTGCCCAGTTTATATTGATGGAGGAATTCCCCAGATCGCCCAGTTTATATTGATGGAGGAATTCCCCAGATTACCCAGTTTATATTGATGGAGGAATTCCCCAGATTGCCCAGTTTATATTGATGGAGGAATTCCCCAGATTACCCAGTTTATATTGATGGAGGAATTCCCCAGATTACCCAGTTTATATTGATGGAGGATTTCCTCAGATTGCCCAGTTTATATTGATGGAGGAATTCCCCAGATTGCCCAGTTTATATTGATGGAGGAATTCCCCAGATTGCCCAGTTTATATTGATGGAGGAATTCCCCAGATTACCCAGTTTATATTGATGGAGGAATTCCCCAGATTGCCCAGTTTATATTGATGGAGGAATTCCCCAGATTTCTCTCTGATCCGTACTTCAGAGTTGGACGATGCAAGAAGGAAGGTAAAATAACCAACAACTCTAGCAGAACACTAATAATGTACAATAATTGAATTTGATGCCAATCAAAATGGCACTTCATCTCCCCTTGCATCTGTTACTTCAATAAGTCAATGCAGAGGTATTATAGGGTCTTACTTAGGTGGTTGTGCAGGACAAGTTTGACTGACACAGGACATTGGCCAGAATCCATTGCTTGGACACTATGACAATGAATATCTTACTTTAGATCCTGGTTCTGTTTGCGAACTGACACAAGATATTGGCCTGTATTCCATGCATTAGACACTATGACAATGAACATTTTACTTTAGATCCTGGCGCTGTATTTGGACTGAGACAAGATATTGGCCTGTATTCCATGCATTAGACACTATGACAATGAACATCTTACTTTAGATCCTGGCGCTGTATTTGGACTGAGACAAGATATTGGCCTGTATTCCATGCCCTGGATATTATGCATGCCATCAGTTAGTTTGAACATCATCATTCGTGACGGTTTGGGATCCCACTGTATAGAACAAGAAATCATGACTCACACATTGCAGTTTCCACGGTAGTAAACAGCTACTGCTAGGGTTAGTATAGTCTGGGAACAGGCGTCGATTTATTTTGCCTGGTCAGTCAAATCAATATATTTTAACACCGAGACTATTAATTGGGCCGTATTGAGTTTCTGATCATATCAACGCCTGGGGAAACTTGGGGAATTGTCCATGTAATTATTGACTCACATTAATCCTATTAATAGGCCTATTAGCATGTGACTTAATTAATGACATACTTGAATCGAAAGCGAGGCACTGCAATGTTGATAAAACTTTATAATTGGCTGCCATTGTTTACGGGTCAACGGAACGATAAATAGTTTTAAAAAGTACAATGTGCATCTGATTTGACATATTTACTCAAGATTTAAGTCGTCCTAAATTCAATTACGCCAAATTGACCCATTACCACTTAAACTTAATAGTTACAATCTGCCATCTCGTCGATATAACACTGAAACGGGAAATTATATGTTTGCAATGTAAATGAGGCTATGGGAGCATTTGTGTATATTCGGAAATGATCGTGTATAATCGTGCCTGTTCGGTGATTTCCAATAGAATTCCGTTTCTATATTTAGCGATAGTGTTTTGTAGAGAATAGTTATCGTTCTTCAAAGTGTAAGTAGATGGCGCTACAAAATAATGTAAATAGGTTCGACATCCATGCGTAATACAATGTGCGTATCCTGAATAACATACCGTAATTTATAGTACAGATTTATCATTATATCTCACATTTATGCCTATTTATTTGTAGACTAATCATAGTTAAATTATCTCTAATCAAAAGTACCGCATGTTTTATATTGACTCCAATGACAAAAAACGTCAATTCAGGAGCATGGATGACCGTTATATGAAATCCTACGTTCACTTTTGAAAGTTTGTAGACCACAAAAACACTGTTTATTGATTCAATATTTGTGTTCTAATGTATTCTGAAGAATTTTTAATAGCAATGCATTTATATGTAAAAAATACATTTTAATTTCTTATTGCGATGTAATGTCGCTTCAAATAAACAGTGTTTTTGTGGTCTACAAACTTTCAAAAGTGAACGTAGGATTTCATATAACGATAAATCTGTACCATGTATCGTGTTATTCAGGATACACACGTTGTATTACGCATGGATGTCGACCCTATTTACATTACTTTGTTATGTAAACAACCCTCGTGTACGACGTGTGTTTGTTTATTAGTTGAAATACTCAGTTTTTGAGGCAAATATTTGGAAAAAAATATACCATATAATAGGAAATTACATTCGGCAGAAATTTGCATTTTCGTTGATGTAGTGTCGCTTTAACCCATTCAACACCAAGTAACTGACATGGACTGGTGCATGATATTTTCAGACCAATAAATTAATAAGAAAATTACATTTGGACCAGTTCATTTATGAAAATGGGTAATTTTTGTCTAAAAATAGTAACATTACTGGCAAAAAGTGCAGATCCTGATGAGACGGCTCGTCACGAGCCGGCTCGTCACGAGCCGGCTCATCTGGATCTACACTTTTTGTAAGCCTATTGAGAGGTCTGTGGTGTTGAAAGGGTTAAGGTTTAATAAATTTGAGTGATTCTTACAGGTTTTTGTGTGGGCTCCTCGGCATTTATGTTTACATTACTATTCTCACTGCCCTTCAGTTTCTGTTGCTGGGAGTAGAACGAGGTGCCGACATCCACAATACTGTCTATCTGCAACATATAGCCTACATCCACAATACTGTCTATCTGCAACATATAGCCTACATCCACAATACTGTCTATCTGCAACATATAGCCTACATCCACAATACTGTCTATCTGCAACATATACCTACACCACAATACTGCTATCTGCACAACCTACATCCACAATACTGTCTATCTGCAACATATAGCCTACATCCACAATACTGTCTATCTGCAACATATAGCCTACATCCACAATACTGTCTATCTGCAACATATAACCTACATCCACAATACTGTCTATCTGCAACATATAACCTACATCCACAATACTGTCTATCTGCAACATATAGCCTACATCCACAATACTGTCTATCTGCAACATATAGCCTACATCCACAATACTGTATATCTGCAACATATAACATTTAAATACATGTACACATCCATAGAACGAGGTGCCTACATCCACAATACTGTCTATCTGCAACATATAACATTTAAATACATGTACACATCCATAGAACGAGGTGCCTACATCCACAATACTGTCTATCTGCAACATATAACATTTAAATACATGTACACATCAACACTGTGACACACGGACCTGTAGTTCAGTGGTAACACGCTGGACTGGTAATCCAGGGATCGCAGGTTCGATCCCCCCGTCTGACCCTAATAAAATAATGTAAAATCATAGTATGCATTGTTCAATCGCAGACTGATCTGTAGTCCAGTGGTAACAGGCTGGACTGGTAATCCAGGGATCGTAGGTTCAATCCCCCGCCTGACCCTAATAAAATTAACAGTCTTTCAGATGGGACTTTAAACCGAGGTCTCGTGTCGGTGCTGTACACCGTGCACGTAAAAGAACCAGAGGAGACTCTGGAATAGGTCTCTGTCTGTATCATTGCACTATCCTCCAAAAATCTAAAATGACTAATCTCTTCAGGAGGCGTCATTCATATGGGTAACCGGTAGCGACCATAAATAAACGTAAAATACACTGTGACACACTATTCACTGTTCTAGACATTAACACACTATCCAATATACTAGATTGAGACACACTCTCCAACATCAAGACTGTGGCACACTAAAGTAGACCATTACTTTCTAGATTGACATCCCTGACTGCCTCCACCTATACGGTGCAAACACAAAACAAACATTAGTTATTATACGCTGTGTCAAAAATATAAAGTAAAACATACAAGTTTACAGTCAAACCTGTCTTAAGCAGCCAGCCAAGGGAATCAGAGAGTGGCTGCTTAGCACAGGTGGCTGCTTAATAGAGGTCAACTATGTAATAAAATAACATATTGGGAATCTGGTAACTGGCTGCTTAATACAGGTTGGCTACTTAATAGAGGTGGCCACTAACACAGGTTTGACTGTATGTAACTTTGCAAACCGACAACTTTAGTTTATGTAACTTTACATACCGACAACTTTCTCTGTAATTACCGGTAGTATTGATAACAGTGAATTTACCATTGTAACTAATGATAAAACAGACATTTTCCATGGATGTAAAATGTAGCATGCATGCCAATTTTTCAGGGGGACATTATTTAACCCTTTCCTTCATAGAGATTTAGGTTAATATACTATTTATATCTCCATACAAACGACAGCCATTTAGCTATCATGCAGTGGATAAGTAGTCGCCATATCTATCCCACCTCCATAGATATTACTGGGACTACATGAGATTTAGGTTAATATACTATTTATATCTACATACAAACGACAGCCATTTAGCTATCATGCAGTGGATAAGTAGTCGCCATATCTATCCCACCTCCATAGATATTACTAGGACTACATGAGATGCTGGCCTTTATTATGACCATTGGTTTGGCTACTACATTGTCAATGTATGTCGTATTGGTAATGGCGTCAAGAGGTGCTTCTATGAGGGAAAGGGTTAAGATGATTTCTACTTTGACCTAAATACACAAACATGTGCTCCTTAGAATGAGAGGTGTATCTGAGATTGTTCTCCTGATCTCTGCTGGAAATGATTTGTGTATGAAACATGACATAAACGCACCTGTAGAGCATAAGCACCAGTCAGTTCATATTTCTGAGAAGTTGACAGCCCCGCAGGTAAACAACATGTCTCCAACTCATGGAGATCTGCCAGCAACCACTGCTCATAGACCTTGGAGTTGATGTCCTCATCTGACAGGCCAATTTGCCCCTAAATAGTAACATCATAAACAGAGTTTTGACATAATACCCCCAACATTTTTTTAGTTTAGTTTATACAAATTTATTTTAGCTCAATTTGAAGTCAACAACATTAACTGGAGGGGATTAAGGGGATGGAGGCCCCTACTTAACCATTTGATAAGAGAATCTGATATCCTGTGACCTAATAATAACCTTGTACTGAATATGGATCATTGGTAAACTCTTTCGACACTTGTTTACTAACCACAGTTAATTTACCATGGTTAGTTTATAAACATTTATTTTAGCTCGATTGCGAAACACGTTCTTTCAACTTATATTAATCACTTCGAGACCTCATTCCTGAGGTAATCCATCGCCATGATGGAGAGAGAAGAGGCAATTTGGAAATTAAATGCCTTGCCTAAGGGCACAATCGTAACGGTCCAGCGGGGCTCAAACTCCGGACCTTTCGCACATGAACCGAACGTGCATCCACTGTGCAATGACATTTTTTTTACATTTTACACAGGCGGACATAATTTCCACATATATCCTAGTTTACAGTAATTCGATTGGTGGTGATATTTATTCAAGTGTTTTAAATTCAGGCATGTTGGCTTGGTACAGCCAGATTGTGGACACGTTCACCAGAACTGCTGAAATTAGAACAAATGCAGACTGTTTACGTTATGATATATCTTTATTTCGTAGTAAGCCATTTCTGGCCCATGAACAAAGCATCAATACAAAACATTACAAAGTGAAACATGTATGGTAATATGGTGACGGACACTAATCTCAACGAACAATTATGGGAGAGACATACAGTATTATAAACAAAAACAATGCACAAAAATAAAACCCAACTAAGTATTAATCTTTATAAACAATATTAACTATTAAGTAGATCTGTTTAGATATTGACAACTGCAATTTCATTTTCTAATTGCATTAACTTAATAAATTTAACCATATTAGATATGCCAATAATATTTCTTGATGTAAAAAAGTGTTCTAAAACCAGTAGGCCTATAAAGTGAGCATCAATAATAAAATGGTATTCATCCTCTAACTTGTTACATACATTGCATTTCCTTTCATTGAAAGGTGTACTGAGCATCAATAATAAAATGGTATTCATCCTCTAATTTGTTACATACATTGCATTTCCTTTCATTGAAAGGTGTACTGAGCATCACTAATAAAATGGTATTCATCCTCTAACTTGTTACATACATTGCATTTCCTTTCATTGAAAGGTGTACTGAGCATCAATAATAAAATGGTATTCATCCTATTACTTGTTACATACAGAGAGCATGTGGTATACCTGATTCTCCTCTTGTATCCATTCCACACATGCCTTAAGCCAATCATCATTGGCCAGAATATGGTTGACTTTGAGCCAGTCTCCAATCATTTTTACAAGATTCATTCTCCTTTATGCATATCAATCCCAATCACTAACTGCAAAGAGACATAATACAGATGAAAGTTACATGTACAGATTATATCTACATTCAAACTGTCGTTCATACAGCTATCTATCCACATCACATTGCTTAGTACTGGTTAATCGCTTTGGTCGGCTAAGCCTGCCCAGGAAAACATGTCTAAGTCCCCGCGAGGGGTTTGACATTAAAGGAACATACATACATACATACATCCATGACTGTTGAGATGAAACTATAATGGAATGCTTTGACGTCAAATTCCTCCAGACAATGTCTAAAGGAATTGATCAGTTTGCAAGCATCTTCAGCCCTCGGGTGGGATTTCATTATCTGCAACGCTTGGAGGTGCTAGATTCACTCTGTACATCGTAGGATGGTATGGGGACAGCAATTAGGTCCTATACAATTCTATGGAACATAATTAAACATGCATCAGCTCTTCTCGTCTCAAATGTGTGCCAGCCTAGACTGTTAAACATGGTAGTGACACAGTCATAAGTGGAGTAATTGCTCTAGACCCAACAGCAAATCCAATGAGCAGCTCTGCATTTCACAATTCTACTTTGTTTATATTGTACGGCAGGGGGGGGGGGGGGGGGTCTTTAGTGGGAAATTAAAAAAATGCAATCGGTCAACCCCATTGAAATTTGACATTTTCCTGTGGCTCAAACACAGGCACCAGACACAGATTTTTGGCCTATGGTAGTAATATATAATATTATATATTACTTACTATATGACCATAGGCTCAAAGGCCAGTCTATTGAAATCTATGCCAAACTATTTTTGGGGAAAATCAAATGGCACTGTGTGTTATAATGATTAATGGTGGCCTATACCTGTATATATAGCGATATAGCCCAACATGGTGCTGATGCAGGCGTAAAACCCGAAATATAAAAAAAAATCTTGTATCATGGAAATTGCAATAGGGGTGTCGACCTAAAACTGCATAGAACACTGTATTTGGAACCAAATATGTATGGAGAAAGCATACATACCTTTTTGTTCTTGTTCTGTTCGTAGCCTCATGCGGCCGAAATATCTCCTAACGAAATGTCATTTCACCGTATTATTGTCATATTGTAACCAGACACGCATTCATATCCCGCCTTAAGTTTGCAGTTGCGTTTGTTTACCTATAATCTCGTTTTGGCGGAAGTAGGTCAAAACGGTGCGCACTATATTATATATAATAAGCCAAACCGCGTTTCCGTTTATTATTGTTGAGTCTCCGGCTCACTACTGAGAAATGAGTTGTGTTCACCTGAAAAGGTGAAACCACCATTTTGTTATATGTGTTTGTAAGTATGGTTTCAATTTCATCATTTAATATAACAAATAGGTATTGTTCATCTATGGCGAATTAATTCAACTAATGAGTAATGACTATATTTATTTCAACTTGTGAAATCTTGTCGTATTACTAGTATCATGACCGTGCCTATTTTTAGACCTAACATTTTAACTCGGGTTTGTCAGTGAATAACTTCTAGTTAGTATTACAGGCACTCAAGTAGCCTTTAGTACGAGACAATGAAGGAGAACATAGCCACCATATCTTCCCCTTGATCTTATACCAACATGAAATAACAAGTATCAAGAACTGAAGAAGGTCAAAGAAAAAACTTATAACAGCAAATATCAGCCGCACGCTGTGTTCGTGTTCGATAGTGTGGCGTCCGTGGTCCAGTGGTAGAACGTCGGATTTGGAATCGAACGGTCCCGGGTTCGATACTCGGTCAGGCCACGTATGTTGTGTCATTGAGCAAGGCACCTCAGACTCGTTGCTTAATACTGGTTAACCATTTAGATCGGCTAAGCCTGCCCAGGAAAACATGTCTGAGTCCCCGCAAGGTGTTTGACATTAATGGAACATACATACATACGCTATGTCTGCAATGACTATAACTATGCAAGCAGTGTAACAAAAATGATTAACTCCCTGAACTGGCAAACACTTCAATATCGACGCATACAATCATCAGTAATATACACATATAAAATCAAAAATAATTTGGTATGCACCGACCACAACACATACAAGGATCGGATCATCCTGAACTACTTAATTCCTCAGTCCAGGGCTCGACAAATCCTATTGCCCGACGCCCGGGGCAAGTCAAAACCCATGTTCGGGCAAGTGGCCGTCAACCAGAGTTTAATTGCAGGCAAGTCAAAATTCCATGGATGTGATTATCGGACAGGTGTCGAATAAACATATCAATTAACAGAATAAACAAACTAATCAACTGTTTCTTGTCATGATTGGTCCCTATTATCGATTGTAAACCCTGCCCACTACATGCTATGAATGGCAGGTATCACCAAAATGTTTGACCAATCAAAGCTCTCGCTACGTTTCAATTGTTCTATTTGATCTTATCAAATTAGTCCTATTAAATAGACTTCGGTGCTTTTAACATCCGGGCGGTTTCTTAATTTCTACAAATTTCAGTCGCCGGCGAAATATCAAAGAATCTGTCAATGCCTTGCTTATATACTTGTTAATTACACCTTACTCATAGCAAGGACATTATCCACGAGTACATACACAGTAAGTACTTGCTTTCTACACCTATGTTGACTAATCTCGGAAGACATGCCAATTTCATTGATGTATTGTAACTTTGTAAGACAATAATTGACAAAATTAAACAATTAGAACTCGGGTAATTATCAGATTATACAAACTGTTTTATAATCAAGCCCGAAATCCCATTATCATTCCAATACATATACAATTACAATGAGCTTGCTAAAATTCTTTAAATCCAATGAAAGTGAAAGTAATAAAGTAAAACACATAACTAGACTAAAATGTGTGCCTATTTCCAAGAAAGTGAAACTCACTGAGAGTAAAAAGGATATTAAATATGACGCAAAAGGACTTTTCAAGCAAAGTGGCAAGATGATTTTAACTAAAAATAAAACTACATATAAAACTGTATATATATTTCTATTTCATAATATTGTAAGCCATCATTCGACATTTAGCATAATAATTGGGGCAAGTCAAATTCACATTGGGGCAAGTCAGTTTACCAGTGTCACTTGTCCCGGGCAAGTCAGTTTGAAAAGAATTTGTCGAGCCCTGCTCAGTCCTGAACCCAGTACCATATAAACTCTTTTTTCCCCTCTAACAATACGTCTCTGGAATGGCCTCCCCTACTATGTACAGTCCAGCCCCAGCTTAACAATTTTTGCTGAGCGGCTGTTAACGGTACCACTCATGTAACATGATGTCTGTTTTTAACCTTAGTATGTACATTTGTAGTTATTTTTAACACTCTATCTCACTAATTGAGATTTTTAACCACTGTCCTTGACAAGTGCCTCCCTGTCATACTCGCGTCTGAGTGTTGGGAGTATTATGTAGATAATATCATCATCATCTATAGTGATTGCATCACTCTGCATAGAGTATACTCACAATGTCGTTAAAAAAGTCAACACCTGCAACAGTCGGGGTAGGCGTTTATCAAAATTAAAATTTTCTATATTTACAAGTAGTCCATGTGTGTTTAGTGGACATAGCGATTGGCCAGTACCAATTGAAAAAATCCAAGAAATTTACATCGTCTCCCATAATTGGTATCACCGCATAAATAAGTCGGTACTGTTGCTTCCACTTTGTTATTGATTCAGTTACGATTTATTTCTTACTAATTGATACGACATACAATGAAATATATATCATTGTTTAATTGAGAGTGAACATTATTTTCACAGCCTCATTTTGAAATATAAATACACAAGTGCATGTAACAAATGTGTTTTCTGGCACACATGGAAAGTATGAATAATAGCAGTGTTTATTTATCGTCACTACCGGTTGCCCATATGAGCGACGCCTCCTGACGAGATTAGTAATTTTAGATTTTTTGAAGGATAGTGCAATGATACAGACAGAGACCCATTCCAGAGTCTCCTCTGGTTCATTTATGTGCACGGTGTAAAGCACCGACACAAGACCTTGGTTTAACGTCCCATCTGAAATCTTGACTGTTAATTTTGTTAGGGTCAGACGGGGGATCGAACCTGCGATCCCTGGATTACCAGTCCAGCGTTTTACCACTGGGCTACAGATCCATCTGTGAAAAGCAGTGTGGATATTATAGCTGCATCTTTATACCTGTTATTTCCGGCCATCTGGAGCCATTTCAGTGTGAATAATAGCTGCATCTTTATACCTGTTATTTCTGGACATTGGAGCCATTTCAGTGTGGATAATAGCTGCATCTTTATACCTGTTATTCCTGGTATCTGGAGCCATTTCAGTGTGGATAATAGCTGCATCTTTATACCTGTTATTTCCTGACATTTGGAGCCATTTTAGTGTGGATAATAGCTGCATCTTTATACCTGTTATTTCTGGACATTGGAGCCATTTCAGTGTGGATAATAGCTGCATCTTTATTCCTGTTATTTCTGGACATTGGAGCCATTTCAGTGTGAATAATAGCTGCATCTTTATACCTGTTATTTCCGGCCATCTGGAGCCATTTCAGTGTGAATAATAGCTGCATCTTTATACCTGTTATTCCGGATATCTGGAGCCATTTCAGTGTGAATAATAGCTGCATCTTTATACCTGTTATTCCGGATATCTGGAGCCATTTCAGTGTGAATAATAGCTGCATCTTTATACCTGTTATTCCTGGTATCTGGAGCCATTTCAGTGTGGATAATAGCTGCATCTTTATACCTGTTATTTCCTGACATCTGGCGCCATTTCAGTGTGGATAATAGCTGCATCTTACTGTCTTACTGTGTTACATCACTACCTGTTTTGACTTAAGCTTTTAGACTTTAGCCAGACTTTCTGTGTCGCATTGCCTGTTGTTGTTTTTCTCTGTAGCACTTCCCTCCGACAACATTTCGCCTACATATTTTGTATATTTCGGAAGCGTTATAATCTTTTTCACGGCTTCACTGTGGGAGTTTGAAGATTCATGCTTTTTGAACCCGGTGGTTACATCGGTCCAGTTAGCAAAACCATTTACGATGCAGACAATCTGCTAACTTTATTGGTTGTCATGCAGACGTGATAGAAAGCAAGATCACATGATTCATAGTAATGAAGCCACAACCGCGATTTGAACCAACTATCCTGTACATAAGCTTCTGTACACCCATTCCTGAGTATCCTCTGGTTCTTTTACGTGCACGGTGTACAGCACAGACACGAGGCCTCGGTTTAAAGTCTCAACCGAAAGACTATATGAGTCATTTTAGTATGGTATACTGCGCGGGGGATTGTACCTGCGACCTCTGTATTAACCACTCGACCACTACTTGAATGATTTGTCTGGCTTGCGTTTATTTATCGTCGTTAACGATTGCCCATTTGAGCGACGCCTCCTGAAGATATTAGTCAGGAGGGGGTGGATATAACTTCATCAAATTTGCTAGTTTGTCCTTTTATTAAAAATGTTATCTCATGTTAACTATTTTAACCCTTCAACAAGTTAAACTTAGATAAAGTTCATAACCATTCAAATCGTATTCCTGTATTGATTTTTATTGTAAATAATGAGATACCTGGTAGATATTTCAGTAACATTTATTGTTTGTAGTTGCACTGTTTTTATGATATTTATAAAATAATCTTATAGTGTATATTTTGTGCTTGCATTATGTTTTAACAAATGAGTCATCCTGTTCAAATTGACTGTCACCATTTCTAAAAAGCTTGTATTTGTGTAAGTTTGGCGTACGTTTTGCAGTAAAGCAACTCAACCATTTAAACATTTTAAAATTAATGTACCGGTACTTGAATTCAGTTCACCACCAATTAGTGCACACATGATGACAAAACATGTTACAAATTGCCCCACTAATCACAAGTATGCATGCAAGCAGACGGACCTGTAGTCCAGTGGTAACACGCTGGACTGGTATACCAGGGATCGCAGGTTCGATCCCCCGTCTGACCATAATAAAATTAACAGTCTTTCAGATGGGACGTAAAACCGAGGTCTCGTGTCAGTGCTTTACACCGTGGGTCTGTCTGTATCATTGCACTATCCTCCAAAAATCTAAAACGACTAAGCTCTTCAGGAGGCGTCGCTCATATTGGCAACCAGTAGCGACGATAAATAAACGTATAAACACACACGCATGCAAGCACCCAAGACCAATCGGGGCTATAGAACTTAAGGCAATGCCCGTCATGTCTCACTAACCGCTCTCAAGGCTAACAACTGTATATTGTAACTTCCTCATGGAAAGGAATTTACATTTATTATAAGCTCTCAGTCTGTTTTTCAATCCATTTCAGATATCCTGTGTACTGTATGCTGTATTATATATTGAATGAACTGAATAAAATATGTTTAAACTTATATACTTGAACATTGTGATAACAATATAGTCTTTATTAACCCTTTCAACCCCACAGGCCTCTAAATAGGCTTATGAAAAGTGTAGATCCAGATGAGCCGGCTCGTGACGAGCCGTCTCATCAGGATCTGCACTTTTTTGCCAGTAATAATTATTACTATTTTTAGATAAAATTACCCATTTTGATAAATGAACTGGTCCAAAGGTAATTTTCTTATTAATTTATTGGTCTAATAATAGCATGCACCAATCCATGTCAGTTACTTGGGGTTGAAAGAGTTAAATACATTTGTCCGTAGCAAATCATAATTACAATGAAATGAATGTGCATAAATCACCTTTAGCATGGTTGATTAAAATTACTTGTATGAACTTGGGACAATCGCATACAATGTAATTTCGTTCCTTATTTAACAAGGAATATGATTTTAAGATCAATAGTGTGTAATGGTGTGACATGCAGTTCTTATTGTTGGATTGGGTATATGTGTGTGTTTCTAATTATAAATAGAAAATAAATGAGTACCGTAAATATAGAAAGGAAGTAGGGCAGCGAGAAACAAGCAAGTAATTATGTGATTAACAAATTGTTGTGTTGTTTTCAATAAGCAGACATTGCTGTTGTTTTGCATGGTTGTGTATGGCTGTCCAATTAGCGCAGTGGTTAGCGCGCTTGCTTCTCACCAATGCAACCCAGGTTCAATCCTCGGACTGGGAAGTATGTGAGATGGTACAGTGGTCGCCAGATCGGACAGGTGGGTATTCTCCGGGTACTCCGGTTTCCTCCCACACGAATGACCACATATACGCTTTCATCCGCGCCAACGAGAGTGGTTAATATATAAGTTGTTAAAACTTGCTACACAATCGTTGTAAAATAAATAAAGTTTAAACATGGTTGTGTATTTTCTTATAAAAATTTATGCTATATATTTCAGATTGTTTGAGATCTTAATTTGCAAAGAAGATACCTTGAAGGTAACCATTTAGATACTTACACAGTAGCCTTTCGTAGTTAATAGACTTGTTATTATCGCTGGCATTACCTGTAGCTGGCATTGAATAGTTACATGTAGCTGACCTAGTATAGTATAGTTTTATTTGTGCATCATGTCATAGTACATACGTTACATACATTACGTACATACATACATACGTTACATACGTTGCATACATTACATACATACATTACATACATACGTTACATACATACGTTACATACATTACATACATACGTTACATACATACATTACATACATACATTACATAAGTTACATACATATGTTACATACGTTACATACATTACATACATACATTTCTTTAGGACAAAGCAATTACAAATATCACCATATCATCAATGATTACAAGGTTCTTATCACAGAAAGCTTAATTGCACCAACAATTAGTTTCATATTTCACAGACTTTTACCTAATACTGTTTATAAATACACATCCTGATGGTATGATGTAACTGTTTATAGATACACATCCTGATGGTATGATGTAACTGTTTATAAATACACATCCTGATGATATGATGTAACTGTTTATAAATACACATCCTGATGGTATGATGAAACTGTTTATAAATACACATCCTGATGGTATGATGAAACTGTTTATAAATACACATCCTGATGGTATGATGAAACTGTTTATAAATACACATCCTGATGGTATGATGTAACTGTTTATAAATACACACCCTGGTGGTATGATGAAACTGTTTATTGATACACATCCTGATGGTATGATGTAACTGTTTATAGATACACATCCTGATGGTATGATGTAACTGTTTATAAATACACACCCTGGTGGTATGATGAAACAACTTACTAGCATGATGCTACAACTTATCTTTAAAGTATCAACTAATAATGACATATGTACAGGATATCCCGTAAAACTTTACCATTAGATGAAAAGGCTTATTTCCAATGGGGGTCCATGCCTCCTGATGGTACAGTGAAGATGAAACAACTTACTAGCATGATGCTACAACTTATCTTTAAAGTATCAACTAATACTGACATATGTACAGGATATCCCGTAAAACTTTACCATTAGATGAAAAGGCTTATTTCCAATGGGGGGTCCATGCCTAACAGTCACAAATGAGCTCTTGGAAGTGACTATGTATATATTTATGATATTATAATTATATTACACTTGATTTATAACATGGCAATCAATATTAATGTCGTTGAAAAGTTTGACTGTTGATTGCTTGACAATTTATCACAAATAATAATAACACACACAATTTTATATTAATTATATAATGATAAAATTTTGATTAAAAGTACACAGGGTTCCCGCTGTCGGTCGCCAATTGCGATAAAAAACTACTTGGCGAAAATAGTTGGCGCACCGTTTTTTTTTTGGGCACAATATTTATTTGTGAACTATATGGCTCTTAGTTGGTTCCAAGTTTTTTTAAATTGGCTCCAGTGTTTTTCAATTGGCGACAGAAGTGGCACAGACAAACATTCAGACGGAGGGAACCCTGGTACAGACAGACTAAGAATATACCAATAATGACTTTTCGGTCTGTTACATTTCATTTAAGATGTATCAAATGTACTGTATCTAATTTCTCAGACAATGGGCCTTCAATTTATGACATCTGAACATAAACATAAACAATCTTTGTGGTAATGTGCTTTCAAAGTAAAGTAATAACGGTTGTAAACAAACATTCGATACACTATTGCATTATAGGTAAGTCAGGTTGTTAGCTTCGGCCTTCGTGATATATTTCTACGCATAAGAACTTCAAACTCGGGTTATTCTGCGATATACCACGGTTGATACTTATTATTTCGATTCTAACACGACTTACTTCTAATATTTTTAAAGGAGTATTGTCTTCAAACGCCGCTGCATTTGGCTTTCGAAATTTCCTCCTGCGTATGGGGTGATGATGTTATTTTTTATGGAAAATATCAATCTAGTGCATAAATGAACAAAAGTTGTAACTGATCAATAATTTTATTTATTTTGTCAAATAACACTGTACAGAATAGTAACTGAAACGTTACTTAACAGAAAAACAAGACGGACAAGAGATTATCTGATTCTAAAAATAGCTCACTTCCGCGAATTCCCACGGTATTTTTTACAGACATCACGTGACCTACAAGTATGTATGTTATTAGCTGGGTTGTGTTAGAATAAACAATAAATCACAGTACCTGTAAGCTATCGTATATTGCCTTACCTATACAGTAGTGTAATATTCCAACGGTATTGTTACTTTACCTTGAAAGCACAATACAGTTTAATATATTTTGAGTGTTTAGTTGTATACATAAATAATAGGCTAGAAGATTGAACCTAAACAGTGCTATTAAAAAGTTTTATGAATAGAAAATATTGGAAACTATGCAATTTGTGATGTAACCAAATGCTGGACTTCTTGCTCATATATGTTAAGTTTTGAGCATTAGGGTACTTTGAATAATGGTACATGTAATAATTGGAACATACACCAGGGATCATTCTAGAGGGCGATGTGGGCGGAATTGTCGCCCTAGGGACCCTGACTTCGCCCTCTGGGGGCCCCACTTCTCCCTAAAAAATATTTTTGTTTTTACGATTTTCAAACAAAATTGTGTCTAGTAAGATACACTGGCCCATTATAAAGCACTCCTTCTATTCAAATGTTGTATTTAATGGTTGTACTGTGCATTTTAACCCTATTTTGCAGAAGTATATCAAAGAACACCATTTAAGGAAGCGATCACACGCTTTCTCACTTCTCCCAAAAATTCTGACCTAGAATGAACCCTGCCACACTGTTCTAATAATAATACTTTTTTTTGTTTTAAAGGCACTTACGAGTTTGTGAGGCATAGGTAATTTCATTGCCGGGGGGCAATTAGAAACCGAGGCTAAGAATAATATAACAGTTCAGCAGCTGACGAGATGCGGAAAATACGTCTGTCGGACACGGACCTGGAACTGTTTGATATAGAGATCGGGCCGAATGATTACCTTTTCTATCAGCGCCATAAAGATGCCTTCAAGACCATGTGGAGGGAGCAGGTGTGTAATATTGGCTATAGTCATGTAAAATGTGATGCGTTCTTTTGTAGACATGTTAACCCTTTCCTTCCAAGAGATTCAGGTTAATATACTGTTATATCTCCATACAAACGACAGCCATTTAACCCTTTCCTTCCAAGAGATTTAGGTTAATATACTATTATATCTCCATACAAACGACAGCCATTTAACCCTTTCCTTCCAAGAGATTCAGGTTAATATACTGTTATATCTCCATACAAACGACAGCCATTTAACCCTTTCCTTCCAAGAGATTTAGGTTAATATACTATTATATCTCCATACAAACGACAGCCATTTAACCCTTTCCTTCCAAGAGATTCAGGTTAATATACTGTTATATCTCCATACAAACGACAGCCATTTAACCCTTTCCTTCCAAGAGATTTAGGTTAATATACTATTATATCTCCATACAAACGACAGCCATTTAACCCTTTCGTTCCAAGAGATTCAGGTTAATATACTGTTATATCTCCATACAAACGACAGCCATTTAACCCTTTCCTTCCAAGAGATTCAGGTTAATATACTGTTATATCTCCATACAAACGACAGCCATTTAACCCTTTCCTTCCAAGAGATTTAGGTTAATATACTATTATATCTCCATACAAACGACAGCCATTTAACCCTTTCCTTCCAAGAAATTTAGGTTAATATACTATTATATCTCCATACAAACGACAGCCATTTAACCCTTTCCTTCCAAGAGATTCAGGTTAATATACTGTTATATCTCCATACAAACGACAGCCATTTAACCCTTTCCTTCCAAGAGATTTAGGTTAATATACTATTATATCTCCATACAAACGACAGCCATTTAACCCTTTCCTTCCAAGAGATTCAGGTTAATATACTGTTATATCTCCATACAAACGACAGCCATTTAACCCTTTCCTTCCAAGAGATTTAGGTTAATATACTATTATATCTCCATACAAACGACAGCCATTTAACCCTTTCCTTCCAAGAGATTCAGGTTAATATACTGTTATATCTCCATACAAACGACAGCCATTTAACCCTTTCCTTCCAAGAGATTCAGGTTAATATACTGTTATATCTCCATACAAACGACAGCCATTTAACCCTTTCCTTCCAAGAGATTCAGGTTAATATACTGTTATATCTCCATACAAACGACAGCCATTTAGCTATAATGTAGTCGATAAGTAGTCGCCATATCTATTCCGCCTCCATAGATATTACTGGGACTATTGGGAAAGGGTTAATGTATGTCGTATTGGTAATGGCGTCTCAAGAGGTGCTTCTATGAGGGAAAGGGTTAATGTATGTCGTATTGGTAATGGCGTCAAGATGTGCTTCTATGAGGGAAAGGGTTTATGAACATTGGTTTGGCTACTACAGTGTCAATGTATGTCATATTGGTAATGGTGTCAAGAGGTGCTTCTATGAGGGAAAGGGTTTATGTATGTCGTATTGGTAATGGCGTCAAGAGGTGCTTCTATGAGGGAAATGGTTAATGTATGTCGTATTGGTAATGGCGCCAAGAGGTGCTTCTATGAGGGAAAGGGTTAATGTATGTCGTATTGGTAATGGCGTCAAGAGGTGCTTCTATGAGGGAAAGGATTAATGTATGTCGTATTGGTAATGGCGTCAAGAGGTGCTTCTATGGGGGAAAGGGTCAATGTATGTCGTATTGGTAATGGCGTCGAGATGTGCTTCTATGAGGGAAAGGGTTTATGAACATTGGTTTGGCTACTACAGTGTCAATGTATGTCATATTGGTAATGGTGTCAAGAGGTGTTTCTATGAGGGAAAGTGTTAATGTATGTCATATTGGTAATGGTGTCAAGAGGTGCTTCTATGAGGGAAAGGGTTAACTGGAACCGGACAAAATACAGTTATATCCTTTATTAGGTTCTAGATTAGGTGTAAATACAATGACTAGTGACTATTTGGATGATAATAACAAGATCAATTAGTTTGAGAGTTTGTCATTATGTTGTCGAGGCAACTCAGGCATTAGTCAAAATTACAAACAGGCTGCATGTAATCCGTAGGACCGCCTCATATGTCAGACAAAATATCCATCAGTCAGACAAAATATCCTTCAGCCAGACAAGATATCCTTCAGTCAGACAAAATATCCTTCAGTCAGACAAGATATCCTTCAGTCAGACAAGATATCCTGCAGTCAGACAAAATACCCTTCAGTCAGACAAGATATCCTTCAGTCAGACAAGATATCCTTCAGTCAGACAAGATATCCTTCAGTCAGACAAGATATCCTTCAGTCAGACAAAATACCCTTCAGTCAGACAAAATATCCTTCAGTCAGACAAGATATCCTTCAGTCAGACAAAATAAGTTGGAATTATAAGTGCATTGTAATCACTTGTCCGCCTTGTGTCGGACAAATTCTGACAAAGTTTCGTAAAGACGGTACCAATAATTATTATTGTATTAAGAGAGACAATGATTATGTAAATTGAAGGAGAAAACTTACGTTTTTTGCTGATTTAGAAAAAAGTAAATTTGAAAAAAAGGGTTATTTCACATCGATGGAAAAAAATAGAAAATAAAGATGAAATTTTATTGCAAGAAATAAAATATGACCACAATCTTTATTAGAAAAGAGAATACATGTCTTCACAATCAGATCACTATGTTGTACATTATATGTCTATAACTGGAAATAAAAGGGGTCACCTGCTAGTGTGCGTCAAAATGAAGAAAAAAAATACACAATCAGATATAAATTTCTTTCCTGATTATCATAGTAATAAATTGAATAATGAAGAGAAAAATGCATGATGTTACATAGCACTAAAGAGATGAATAATAACAATAGCCCAGACCTGGAGGTTATAAAACTTCTCCAATCTCAAAACTCAGTCACAATCGTCTTGATTGGTTCAGCTGACAGTCACACTCAGAATCAACCAATCAGATCACTTGAGCTTGAATTCTATGATCTATTTTGTATTTCGTGAAGTTTTTTAATCATTCCTTAGAAAAAGAGGAATTAACACTACAAAAACACATTATTATTAATTTAATTCCAAAGAAAGGAAAAGATACAGCCAAGAAGTCAAACTGGAGACCAATTAGTTTACTTAACCCTTTCCTTCATAGAGATTTAGGTTAATATACTATTATATCTCCATACAAACGACAGCCATTTAGCTATCATGTAGTGGATAAGTAGTCGCCATATCTATCCCACCACCATAGATATTACTGGGACTACATAGAGATTTATGTTAATATACTATTATATCTCCATACAAACGACAGCCATTTAGCTATCGTGCAGTGAATAAGTAGTCGCCATATCTATCACACCTCCATAGATATTACTTGTACTTCATAGAGATTTAGGTTAATATACTATTATATCTCCATACAAACGACATCCATTTAGCTATCGTGCAGTGAATAAGTAGTCGCCATATCTATCCCACCTCCATAGATATTACTGGGACTACATAGAGATTTAGGTTAATACTATTATATCTCCATACAAACGACAGCCATTTAGCTATCGTGCAGTGAATAAGTAGTTGCCATATCTATCCCACCTCCATAGATATTACTGAGACTACATAGAGATTTAGGTTAATATACTATTCTATCTCCATACAAACGACAGCCATTTAGCTATCATGCAGTGGATAAGTAGTGGCCATATCTATCCCACCTCCATAGATATTACTGGGACTACATAGAGATTTAGGTTAATATACTGTTATATCTCCATACAAACGACAGCCATTTACCGGTAGCTATCATGCCGTGGATAAGTAGTCGCCATATCTATCCCACCTCCATAGATATTACTGGGACTACATAGAGATTTATGTTAATATACTATTATATCTCCATACAAACGACAGCCATTTAGCTATCGTGCAGTGAATAAGTATTCGCCATATCTATCCCACCTCCATAGATATTACTGGGACTACATGCGATTCTGGCCTTAATTATGAACCTTGGTTTGACTACTACATACCCACCCCTGTCAAAACAGAATTCCTAAGATTTTTGTCTCAGGATTTCATAATAATTCATATGAAATCTTAGGATTAAAGTCAAGATTTTCATGAAATTCCTAAGAATTCTTAAGAATTACCAGGTCCAGATCTTATGAATTGTTTAGAAATCCAATGATTTATACAAACCTGGGATTTCTTGAGAAAAGTATTGGCATTTTATGACCATGAAGTTCCGAAGGATTTCAGAACATTACAATTGAGAAATCTTAAGTATTTACCTCCATTTTTCAGACAAGACTGTAAACAGAGACATATTGTGTCAGGGTCAAACTAACACACATGTGATTATACTATTATTGTTATATTGTATTTCAGGGCAAACCATTCTGGACACGCTTTCAGATCACGTTTCGGAGTTTTACTGTAAAGCATGGAATTATAAAGCAGATGAACATAGATTCACCGAAATTCCAAAACATACTCGATCAGGCCTTTATATTCATACATGATCACTTTGTGGATGGTGAGTACTTGTAATGTAATATAGTAATGATGCTTTGTGTGCAAATTATATTTCAATCTGTCTATTTGGTAGAACAATTAGGTTTTAAGCTTTATCTGTATGTATCTTTATGGAAGTAGTAAATCAATATAATGTAATTGTTTGTTATCCCCCGCCGATTCGAATGGTCTTTGCAGGGGATTTTGGTTTGGCAGTGTCCGTCCACCGAGAGAGTACTTGCATGTCTAGGAGAACACTTAAGATATATTGTTTACCTCCATTAAGCAGCCAACCTGTATTAAACAGCCAGTTGTCCACCTCCGTGGTCGAGTGGTTAAGGTCGCTGACTTGTATACCACTGTAACCTATCATCACTGATGGTCACGGGTTCGAGCCCCGCTCAGGCCGTGTCTCATTTATATGAAAACGTTGGCAGTTTCTTATGGAGGTTGGTGCACCCAAGTACTGGTTAACCGCTTGAGCCTGCCCAGGAAAGGTGTTGTTAGGTAAACTGCCCGTCGGCGATATAGCCCAAAATGGTGCTGATGCAGGCGTAAAACCCGAAATATAAATAAATAAAAATATTGTTTAGTGGTGTTGGGTTAGCTCTTATGTGGCTATAAATGCCCTTGCGTGGCTAATAGAACAAAAGAGGGAACAATTGGGTAGCCACTTAATATACCGTATCGTGAGTACGTCCGGAGTCGGATTTCTTGTGTCCGCATCGGGTCAGTAACACCAGAGTTATGGCCCTTTATTGATTAAAAATTTAAAAATTGGTGTCACAAAGTTGAGATTGCATCATTTTCTGTCTGTTCGTCTGAACAGTTTTGACATCATTTTCTGTCTGTTCGTCTAAACAGTTTTGACATCATAATTAAACACTACCTACATTAGTACCTACTGTAATTATCCGATTACATGTCACAGTGTCAATTAACACCTGTCATGGATGCGACCACAACATGGTTTATTCACACATCCTGGGGCGATTTATTTTGTATTTGGTTTTCTGATGGTATCATAAGAAAACAACGTATCTGATTTTATGACAGTTTATGTCATTTTTGCAAATATATTTTTTCTGAATATTCGAATATAATCGGACGTTCGCAAGAATATTTGTTGCCGTCCCTAATTATACATAGTGAGTTCCAAGCATAGTATTAGGCAGAAATATCCAAATGGGAGTCTAAAAAAATAAGTCCAGCCCCAGAGCGGGACCCGAATGATGACGGAAATTGCCGCACGGACTCGATGTGAGAACGGCGAACTGACGTGATCGAAATGCGGCAGAAACTGCGAAAGCCCGGGTGGGAAAGCCTCTCCAAAAAGGAATTGCGAACAATATTAGCCTATTATAGGGTCTAGTTCTTGTCATTGTTTTACAGCTGCATATATATGTTAACAAACCTAGTGAGGTCTCAGATAAAAAATTTAAAAAAAAAAAAAAAACTGTTATCAGCCATTTTTTTAACTGGCCGTCGGTAACCGTCGCCAATATAATTGACCGTCTTATTAGGTGATAGGCCGTCGAAAAGACGGCCCGACGGCTCTCTGCCTAATACTGTGGTTCCAAGTGACTGACTCACCAGGGTTTGTTTATATTGTGTATTCTGTGCGTATAGTTGTTATGTCACCATGGACATTGAAACTTCTCAACACAAGTTATAAGTAACCCCATCACCAGTGTTCTGTTCGTTAGGTATTCTGTGTTGTCGTTATCTGCCACCTTGGACATTCAAACTGAATTATCCTTTGTATTCGTCAATCATCTCATTTTATGTAAACAATCATCTTTGCGTGTACATTAAAACTATTAATAATTTAATATTGTAGTGTTGGTTATGTTAATAAATTATTGTAATCAAGCTTTGCTGGCCCATCCATAACTAAGTGGCCACTGTATGGAATATCATCAAACTTAAACATTATTTCGATCACCATTGATCCTGCAAATCTAACCCAGTCATTGTCCTTGGATTGAGTAAACAAATTTCCCTTGAATTAATTAAAATATTAGTATTTTCACCATCACCGAATTAATTAAAATATTAGTATTTTCACCATCACCAATTAACTGTAATGCCATAGATTATAAAACATATCACCATTGCGCATTATCCCTCGCTGATCCGACCAGAGTTACTGTCCTTGACATACATATATACTTTCATTTATTTTATGAACGTAAGTATATCTTTATGCACGATATAAGTTTAGCGTTTTTTGTTCCCGTGTTAGGGATCATATTCGGTGTGGGATACCAATTCAACGAATTTGCATGTTTATTATACATTGTAGTGTCGCCCATAGTGAAAGGGCCAGCCATTTCTGACTTATGAGACACATTTATGAACATCAATATTTCCCGAATCCTATCCTTGCAGAGGCCAGGCTGATCTGCTCTTGGCAACCATTATTTAACTAGTTGGCAACTCGCCTAACCGGCCATATCAGAATCAACCTGACATGATTCCAACCGTTGTCCTCCGGCTCTGTAGGCCTTAAGCACTTGGCCACAGACACGGCACTAGGCCACAGACACGGCACTAGGTCACAGAGACGACACTAGGTCACAGAGACGACACTAGGCCACAGACATGGCACTATGCCACAGACACGACACTATGCCACAGACATGACACTATGCCACAGACACGACACTATGCCACAGACACGACACTATGACACTAGGCCACAGAGACGACACTATGCCACAGACATGACACTAGGCCACAGACATGACACTAGGCCACAGAGACGACACTAGGCCACAGACACGACACTAGTACTGGGAATGCGGTATATCTCGTTTTGAGGTCAAACGTCTCAATCTTGTTATATTATTTATATTTGTTTTAGTAATTCACCGATGTACAATGACTTGCTACATATATCTAGACAAAAGTCATTGTGTTATTTCTGTGGTTGTTCTTCTGAAGCATGACTTGATAGATTTAGCTCATATTGTGTGTGTTTTATGTTTATTTATCGTCGCTACCGGTTGCCCATATGAGAGACGCCTCCTGAAGAGATTAGTCATTTTAGATTTTTGGAGGATAGTGCAATGATACAGACAGAGACCCATTCCAGAGTCTCCTCTGGTTCTTTTACGTGCACAGTGTACAGCACCGACACAAGACCTCGGTTTAACATCCCATCTGAAAGACTGTTAATTTTATTAGGGTCAGACGGGGGATAGCTCATATTGCTACATACTATTGCTCATCATTGTCAGTACAGAATCGGCTTTGACTACTCGGATAATCAGCAATGGTTCTTTTTCAAATCCAGTTCTACCAAAAACATTTTAATAACTGGTGAGCAACTGTGAACCAATTCATTGTTCTTGTTATTTTTTCAAATCATACTCTTTTAAAAATATATGTATTTGACCATTATGTATTTTGCATATCAACTTTGAAAATAAAATGTTATTAACCTTACCTTGTAGGAAAAGAGAGCACAGCAAAAACTTTCATAGATGATGTCGCTCGACTGGCTCAAAATCAGGACAAATTTCCGGCTTTAGACTCCAAATCATTTTGTAAGTTTTGTGAATTATACAAATTTAATCATTTCAGTTTATTGTCGGGTTGACACTAGTCACACTGTCTGCTAATTGTTAGGTGATGATTTACCAGCTTGAAGTGAGGTAGGAATAACCAATATGTCCCAGCATGCATTGTTTCAGTCACACACAGGCATTTTGGTAGAATCACCAACTAAGCAAGCCTGTCAGTAATTTTATTCTCCTCATGTACTTGCAAGCATATTTAAATTATCGAAAGTTAGGAACCTACTAATGTACTAAGTTAACCCTTTCCCTCTTAGAAGCACGTCTTGATGCCATTGCCAGTATGACATACATTGACAATGTAGTAGCCAAACCAATGTTCATAACCCTTTCCCTCATAGAAGCACATCTTGATGCCATTACCAATACGACATACATTGACAATGTAGTAGCCAAACCAATGTTCATAATAAAGGCCATAATCTCATGTAGTCCCAGTAATATCTATGGAGGTGGGATAGATATGGCGATTACTTGTCCACTGCATGATAGCTAAATGGCTGTCATTTGTATGGAGATATAATAGTATATTAACCTAAATCTCATGTAATCCCAGTAATATCTATGGAGGTGGGATAGATATGGTGACTACTTATCCACTGCATGGTAGCTAAATGGCTGTCGTTTGTATGGAGATATAATAGTATATTAACCTAAATCTCATGTAGTCCCAGTAATATATATGGAGGTGGGATAGATATAGCGACTACTTATCCACTGCATAGCTAAATGGCTGTCGTTTGTATGGAGATATAATAGTATATTAACCTAAATCTCTGAAGGAAAGGGTTAAATGGCTGTCGTTTGTATGGAGATATAATAGTATATTAACCTAAATCTCTGAAGGAAAGGGTTAAAGAAGTATGACAGTAACATTACATTGGATAGATACAAGCGTATTTTGTGAAGACGGGTGATTGGTTGTAATGTAATCATTCTTCATCTTCTTGAGGGAGTGCCGAAATCACCAAGAAGAAGAAGAATGATGTAAACCATGTAAAATGATGGTATATTCCACGAGTAATCAATTCTCTTTCATGTTACTGTCACATGGTCACTTAGTGGCCACTATAACAGTGTCTGAACACATCATGTTACTGTCACATGGTCACCTAGTGGCCACTATAACAGTGTCTGAACACATCATGTTACTGTCACATGGTCACCTAGTGGCCACTATAACAGTGTCTGAACACATCATGTTACTGTCACATGGTCACCTAGTGGCCACTATAACAGTGTCTGAACACATCATGTTACTGTCACATGGTCACCTAGTGGCCACTATAACAGTGTCTGAACACATCATGTGTCTGTATATTGATGATTCTATCCGATGAGTTTAACGTAATATGATACAGCGTATATCACTCTAAACATGTGGCCTATATAAGAGGCTGCAGAGTTGTACCATGGCTTATTATACTGGTGTCTTGTGGTTATATATCTAGTCGCTGTAGATTAATAGTGCACTAATAAACTGTATTATAGCAATTGCATTGTTCTCATTACATAGATCATCATAGATTCCATAAGGAATGAGGTTTCGGGTGCGATTAAAATAATGTTGTCTCGCAATCAAGTTGAAATAAATTTGTATACAGTCAAACCTGTCTTAAGCAGCTAACCAAGGGTATCACAGAGAGTGGCTGCTTAGCACAGGTGGCTGCTTAATAGAGGTCAACTATTGAGGAGAAGAATTATATAAGACTCTGTCTTCCATTCTAATCCTGTTTCTGTATTCTGATTATGCGTGGTGTATGCATTGTTCAATATGTATTATATTGGGAAATAAAATATGTTTAAACTAACTATGTAATAAAATAACATATTGGGAATCTGGTAACTGGCTGCTTAATACAGGTTGGCTGCTTAATAGAGGTGACCATTACTACAGGTTTGACTGTAGACTAATAATGTCCTCAACAACACCACTAATCACCAGTGGCTTAATGAATCTACCTAAGCATGTACACATTGTTCTCCAATTCGTTATAGCTCAGTGGATGCGCGTTCGCTTCAGGTGCGAAAGGTCCGGAGTTCGAGCCCCGCTGGAGCCGTTACGATTGTGCCCTTAGGCAAGGCATTTAAATTCCACATTGCCTCTTCTCTCCTTCATGGCGATGGATTCCATCAGGAATGAGGTCTCGAGAGTGATTAATATAAGTTTGAAAGAACTTGTTTCGCAATCGAGCTAAAATAAATTTGTATAAACTATTATTCTCCACCTGCTGCATTGTCTACAAACATTTTACTAGCAAAACACTGTCCGCCTCAGTGGTCGAGTGGTTACGGTCGCTGACTTGTATACCACTGTAAACCATCATCACTGATGGTCACGAGTTCGAGCCCCGCTCAGACCGTGTCTCATTTATATGAAAAAGTTGGCAGTTTCTTACAGAGGTTGGTGCACCCAAGTACTGGTTAACCGTTGGAGCCTGCCCAGGAAAGGTGTTGTTAGGTAAAACTGCCCGCCGGCGATATAGCCCAAAATGGTGCTGATGCAGGCGTAAAACCCGAAATATAACATAATAACATAACTAGCAAAACACTTTTTTTCTAGCCAAAGATCCATTTTTCACGAGAGATACCAGGGAACTTTTCAGGCAATTCTTTGGCCCACCAGATCAAAAGTCATCTTATCTGAAGGTGAGATTGTCTTTCCATAATAATATAGCTCAGTTAGAGAACAGAAATTATTTAGTAAAAATATTATTTGATTATTTTCCTATTTCTAGCTGATGACTGATGATTAATTATATGGCTGGTGACACACGAACAAACGGACATTATTAACCCATTTGATTCTGGATACCGTTCACAAACAGTATTTGCAAAGAACATAGAGCCAGATCAGCCACCACAGAACATGCCGTCTGATCAGGCTCTATACTGTTTGCTATTCAGATGATCTTGCTAAGACACTTGGCTATGTAGCAAACAACATAGATCCTGATCAGCACGCAGCGTCACGCTGCGGCTGATCTGGATCTATGTTGTTTGCAAAAGCCTTTAAATCTATCCAGAATGAAATGGGTTAACAAGGAATATGATTTTAAGATTAATAGTGTGTAATGGTGTGGCATGCAGCTGTGATCTGGATCAGCCCATTATAAAGCATTGAGCGGAAGCAGGGTTATAATGCACTTTGTACTCATAAATACTTGCAACATACTGTGATTAGATGAAATCCCAGTATAATATACGTATATAAAACATTTGCTTTATTGGTGTAAATTCAGTTTCCACTGGTTTTGTAGCCAGTTATTCATGTGTAAAGTGTACGATATACATAGTAAATACGAGGGCCCATCAATAATCTCGTGAACTAAATTCACTATTTATAACGCTTTCACATAGCTTAATAATGAAATTTTGTATGTTCAAAGATTAATCATTCTCCAATTAATGCAGCGCATAGCTTAATGAAATTTTGTACGTTCAATGATTAATCATTCTCCAATTAATGCAGCGCATAGCTTAATGAAATTTTGTATGTTCAAAGATTAATCATTCTCCAATTAATGCAGCGCATAGCTTAATGAAATTTTGTACGTTCAATGATTAATCATTCTTCATTCTCCAATTAATGCAGCGCATAGCTTAATGAAATTTTGTATGTTCAAAGATTAATCATTCTCCAATTAATGCAGCGCATAGCTTAATGAAATTTTGTATGTTCAAAGATTAATCATTCTCCAATTAATGCAGCGCATAGCTTAATGAAATTTTGTACGTTCAATGATTAATCATTCTCCAATTAATGCAGCGCATAGCTTAATGAAATTTTGTATGTTCAAAGATTAATCATTCTCCAATTAATGCAGCGCATAGCTTAATGAAATTTTGTATGTTCAAAGATTAATCATTCTCCAATTAATGCAGCGCATAGCTTAATGAAATTTTGTACGTTCAATGATTAATCATTCTCCAATTAATGCAGCGCATAGCTTAATGAAATTTTGTATGTTCAAAGATTAATCATTCTCCAATTAATGCAGCGCATAGCTTAATGAAATTTTGTACGTTCAATGATTAATCATTCTCCAATTAATGCAGCGCATAGCTTAATGAAATTTTGTACGTTCAATGATTAATCATTCTCCAATTAATGCAGCGCATAGCTTAATGAAATTTTGTATGTTCAAAGATTAATCATTCTCCAATTAATGCAGCGCATAGCTTAATGAAATTTTGTATGTTCAAAGATTAATCATTCTCCAATTAATGCAGCGCATAGCTTAATGAAATTTTGTACGTTCAATGATTAATCATTCTTCCCAATTAATGCAGCGCATAGCTTAATGAAATTTTGTATGTTCAAAGATTAATCATTCTCCAATTAATGCAGCGCATAGCTTAATGAAATTTTGTATGTTCAAAGATTAATCATTCTCCAATTAATGCAGCGCATAGCTTAATGAAATTTTGTACGTTCAATGATTAATCATTCTCCAATTAATGCAGCGCATAGCTTAATGAAATTTTGTATGTTCAATGATTAATCATTCTCCAATTAATGCAGCGCATAGCTTAATGAAATTTTGTATGTTCAAAGATTAATCATTCTCCAATTAATGCAGCGCATAGCTTAATGAAATTTTGTATGTTCAAAGATTAATCATTCTCCAATTAATGCAGCGCATAGCTTAATGAAATTTTGTACGTTCAATGATTAATCATTCTCCAATTAATGCAGCGCATAGCTTAATGAAATTTTGTACGTTCAATGATTAATCATTCTCCAATTAATGCAGCGCATAGCTTAATGAAATTTTGTACGTTCAATGATTAATCATTCTCCAATTAATGCAGCGCATAGCTTAATGAAATTTTGTATGTTCAAAGATTAATCATTCTCCAATTAATGCAGCGCATAGCTTAATGAAATTTTGTATGTTCAAAGATTAATCATTCTCCAATTAATGCAGCGCATAGCTTAATGAAATTTTGTATGTTCAATGATTAATCATTCTCCAATTAATGCAGTGCATAGCTTAATGAAATTTTGTACGTTCAATGATTAATCATTCTCCAATTAATGCAGCGCATAGCTTAATGAAATTTTGTATGTTCAAAGATTAATCATTCGCCAATTAATGCAGCGCATAGCTTAATGAAATTTTGTATGTTCAAAGATTAATCATTCTCCAATTAATGCAGCGCATAGCGTAATGAAATTTTGTATGTTCAATGATTAATCATTCTCCAATTAATGCAGCATGCACCGACATTGATGACGTCGCAATTAATGATGTCATATCAATATTCTAACATCACATCAAGCGTTTGTTGTAAAAATGGTGTCACAACTTAGGAGGATTTGCATACAGTTTATGGGGACTCTTGTTTGTTGAATGTTATTGTTATATTTCAAAATTCAGGAATACATTCTTGAAGAATAACTGTTGAAAATGTTGCGGGACAATTTGGTATTTCGTATTGTACAGCTCAGATATTACCTGTATGTCTAATAAGTTTAGAAAGTGCTGTGTTTCGGCGAGATGGGTACAGCGCTTGCTGCTTCTGAATCAAATGGGGGTAATGGTCAAGAGGCACATGTTCCGATGGTCGAGCAGTGGAACAAATGTAAACTATGCAAGGGACGTTACTTTGAAAATGAGTAGTGGTCAAAAGTATGTTAGATTACATATAGCATAGAATTAGTTCACGAAATTATTGATGGATCCTCAACCCTGGTATATCAGGTTCATATAGTTTTTTGTGGACTGGTATTTTCAAATATGTTCTGTTTTGCAGGTGTATATTTTGTGTCCTGTGTTTTTACGTTTTGGCGGTTCAGTATGTAGATGCCTGATACGTTGGATGGATGCACCGACAATGGACGATCCAAATGATGATTCTTACTGGGTACCACCACAACCAGTACCGAGTGACAAATCTCGCGAAGACACGATAGAGACTACAATGTGTTTAAACTGTGTAGATGATTGTGGTACTAAATATTTTCAGGAAAAGATTATGGGTGACCAAAAGGGACCGATTTCAATGACCTTTTGGACTTTAGGTGATCCCCGCTTTAATGATCCCGAAAATCCCCTTTTTGCTGCCCATTTAAACCCAGCTGATGATTGGCGTCATCTTCTCTCCGTTGACATGTTCCGAGATTTTTACAATTACGCAAAATTCAAATATGGCACTGCCGACGAAAAGTGCAACGAATGTCAACGCCTCAAAAAGAAACGTGACAAGTTCATTCATGTGTGTAAAGTGAATAAAAAGAAAAAGAAACAGATGTCAAAAGACAGAGAGGAATTGATTGTTCGCAGTAGGATTGAACAACTTAATGATGCCGACATATGTGATGATGATGAGGCGAAGATCCAGACATTAATTCTGGATAAATCACGAGTGTGCGAGAGTCTAGCAGAGGTGGGTATACGTCCTCCAGGTGCATTAAGAGTACAGGTATGCTGTACATGTATAGAGGATTTGAGCTAGATATTCCGCTGTTAGGAACAGGCTTTCCTAAATTAATTCATCAAAACGCTCTTCTGAAATGATAATTAAAGAAATACGTGCTCAATTTCTGAATATGGTTTGTTGGGATGGGCGTAGATTTTGTATGATTTGATTAAGAGCGGTTCATCCGTTTGGACATTAATTATTGGAAAGTGGCTCCTTGCAGCATCTTGTTATCTGTATGTCAGATTCTGTACTTGAGCTGCCGAGCATCGGATGGGTGAGTGGTTATGTGTGTGTTTTACATTTATTTATCGTCGCTACCGGTTGCCCATATGAGCGACGCCTCCTGAAGAGATTACTCTTCAACCAGAATTCCCCACCCACAAGAGTAACCTTGAACTTGATTATGACCAAAAATGTCCAATTTCAGAAATTATTTGTGCAAAAAAAAAAACAACTTGACCATTACAATTTCTCAAAAACAGACATAGTTATTGCTTTAAATCTTTGCAGGCACATCCGAGGACTAAATTTGTACACCCCCAGTAAGTTCCCACTATACCAGAGACCTTGAACTTGAAATTTTGTCCAAAATTGTACGAGTTCAGAAATTATTTCCTGGTCAAAATATTCTCTAAGATTGTTATTTCTAAATAACTGGCCAACTAATTTTTTGGAATCTTCGCATATACATCCGAGTACTAATTCTCTTTACCAACAATAAGTCCCCATCCCCAAGAGTGACGTCGAACTTTAGCCAAATATAGTCGAACTTTAGCCAAATATAGTCTGATTTCAGAAATGATTTATGTGTAAAAAACCCTAGAATATTATTTCCCTAAGACTTTCAAAGTTATTGCTTTGTAGCTTCGCATACACATCTGAGGACTAATTCTCAATACACACATTAGGTCCACACCCTACCAGTGATCTTGAACTTGAAATTTGGCCAAAAATATTCCGATTTTATGTATGCATCAAACAACACTCAAATATTATCATTTCTCAAAACCATCAAAGACATTGCTTCACTTCACATTCTGCTCAAATTCTACACCGATTGACTTCTCTAGAATATTGGAATTATTGACTCCATTATGTGTAATATCTCTCATACGCGCAAAGGAGCAAACAAAAACAAAACAAGAAACATCACTAATCAAGCACTCTTACTACTTTGTTTCTGCAGGATGTACGTCAAGAGAAATTGGAAAAATTACATGCCGAGCAACTTAAGGCAGAGGAAGACAAAAAAGAAGAATTGAACACAAATAAAAGTGCCAGCTCAGAGCTGAAGAAAGGTAGAAAGAAAGGTCTTGATGAAAATAAAAATGTTAATTTGAATGAAATAGATGAACATAATTGTAAAGAAGAAAATGCAACAAAGGATTGTAAAGCTGAACAATATATAAATATATGTGATGTTATCAAGAGTTCAAAAGTTGAAATTATTTCAGTTGAATATAATCCAAAGAATAGTTCAGGTGAAACAAGTCTAATGGATACTGTTAGTTCAAATGGATCTCACCGAAATGATAGTTCAAGTGGAACCAGATTAATAAATTGTTCAAAGTTTGGTGATGAAATTAATTTTTCATTTGAAATTAATCGGATGGATCAGCAGAATAGCTCAAATGAAATTGTATCTAAGTTGAATAGTCAACTAGATGGCTCAAATGAGACCAATCAAACAGAAGGCTCAAATGAGATTGGTCAAGTGGTTTGCTGTGATGAAAATGTTGCAACGGAAACTGAAAATGATGGAACATGTGAATCAAGGGACAATATAGATCATGAAGATATACCACATGCATCTGAAAATGGATCTTACATTGATGAAGCTGCAAAGCATGAGTTTGTTAAGTATAGCTTCCTGTCAGATAAGGATATAGCACCTACTAAAAACATTGTGGCAGGATTTAAAGTGATTAAGATTGAGGACCAAGAAAACGGGTTCTTTGAAGTGAATGTATCAGCAGCTTGTCTGAAGGTAAGTGGTGATGTTAATATAACGAAAGAAATAAATAATGATTTCTGATTTTTCTTGCTGTTTCATAAATAGTTTAATGACTCTTTGTTAACCCTTTCAACACCACAGACCTCTAAATTGGCTTACAAAAAAGTGTAGATCCAGATGAGCCGGCTCGTGATGAGCCGTCTCATCAGGATCTGCACTTTTTTCAAGTAATATAACTATTTTTAGAGAAAAAATTACCCATTTTGATAAATGAACTGATCCAAATGTAATTTTGTTATTAATTTATTGGTCTAAAAATATCATGGACCAGTCCATGTCAGTTACTTGGTGTTGAATGGGTTAATAGAGTTATACTTTTTTTGGAAAATACTGAATAATATAACCATATTATACATTCTGGGTGACACTAAAGATATGTGTTGAATCATTTGGACATGATTTATTACAGGAATAAGTTTTTATAAAAAGTTTCTAATCAAACCTGTATTCATTTGTTAACATGCCACCGACGAAACAAGGCTAATCTGACACACTAAATATCTAATAACCAGGGATCATTCTAGAGGGCGATGTGGGCAAAATAGTCGCCCTAGGGACCCTGACCTCGCCCTCTGGGGGCCCCAATATTTTTTGGTTTTTACGTTTTTCAGACAAAATTTTGCCTAGTAAGATACACTGGCCCATTATAAAGCACTCCTTCTATTCAAATGTTGTATTTAATGGTTGTACTGTGCATTTTAACCCTATTTTGCAGAAGTATTTTAAAGAACACCATTTAAGGAATCGATCACGTGCTTTCTCACTTCTCCCAAAAATTCTAACCTAGAATGAACCCTGAATAACAAAAAAACAGAGAGTTATAGTTGCAAACGAAAGTACACTAAATAAAATATGCGTGATCAAAACGCATGCAGATAGGAGTAGACAGGTGCTCGAGATAGACTGTGTTCAGATGATCACTGTGATCTAACTGTGGCTATTTACAAATAATGGTAAATTAACCGGTCCGTTGAAAATGCTAACAGCAGATGACTTCCATTAAAATCGTACACCGTACGTAGCTTTCGCACAAAGATATCAAAACAGATTGAATTAAATTATATCTTGTATTTCTGTTATTCATAATTCTAATGGTGAGTGGCAGTCTGATAACGATGAATACATGTTGATGGATACTGTAATACTAGAGGACAGGACTAATATAACTGGTCACAACATATTTTTTTCACACATGCATACCTACATGTATGCCAGGGCTCAAGCTAGAGGGTGAATCGGACGAAATGGTCGTTTTATTTTTATAATCCGTATGTCAGTAAATTTTTAGTCTCGAAATACACAAGGTGAAATACCGCCCGCGAGGCATAAGATAATCCCCTCCGGACATCCGGATAATAAACTTAATACAATCAATATGTAATGCCAATCAGCAACACAGATGTAAAACATCTTGACATAATTCACAGCCTAATTAACATAAATAGCCAGATGATATTATGCAAATTATCGATGCTGTATGACACAAGAAACCAATTTATAACAATCAGTGTTCAAATACAGGTAACTTAGATAATTGCCAATTTAGCTATTGTCGAAAATATGTGCGAAAATTGACTAATAAAATAATCAATTCACTGGATATTGGAAATTTCCAAAGCTGTTTATGGAAAATTAAGGTAACATTTTTACGTTTATTTATCTTCGCTACCGGTTGCCCATATGAGCGATGCCTGTTCAGTTGATGTATACCGGTTCTGTTTAGGATCAACATTACAGAAACCCAATGATACAATAGTTCTTATATCCTGCAAAGCTCGACTAAATACACTACTATTTGCAGTCTGTGAAAAGTCAGTCTCCCCACTATGTGTTCTCACTTCTCCCTAAACCATCTGGAGAGAGAAGAGACGTCTCCCAACAATTGTATGTAAAATGAATATGAACAGAAAGCATATATATAGATGATTTATTACAATATACAGTAAAAACCCTCTGTGACCCCGATTTCGAGACCACCCCGCTATTGCGAATGATTTTTTTCAGAATGGAATATTTCACTATATATGTCAATGGTCGTTGACCCCGATAACCAGACCACCCCGTTATTTCGTAATACGACCAGTTAATGCAGACAAATGCCATTAATCCTATGCTAATTGAACCCCTAATACGACCTCTGGCGATTTTCTCACTTTCATTGATCGCACCCCACATGATAAAACATTTTTAATTATGTCCCAGTTTTACGACATTTAAACGACCACGTTATGGTATCGGTCAAGGTTAAGTGAGATAAACACGGAAGTGTTGATTGTAAATGATTGGTTTTAATTGCTTTTAATCTTTTATATATTGTCTGGAGTACAAACTGTTGCAAGCCAACCACAAGGTTATGTGTTTCTATTAATAGATAATTACTTCTTTTTGTTTGCTAATCTTTGCGATTGTGATTGGTCTCCTCGAGTGTTGGACAATAAAAGATTATCATTAAGACGGTATGTTTCATATAACATTTATTTTATTATTAATTAATTAATTAATTAATTGTGATATACAGTTGTATATGAATGGATTTCAGAAGTACAATCCTAAACCATAGAGACAACCAACTCAACTCGTGTGAAAGTACATTGTACATGTAGTAAAATTATCATAATTTGGTTTTCTTGACTAAACTCGATAAAGAGACCACCCTGCTAATAAGACCATTTTTTGGGAGTCCCATAAGTGGTCTTATTATAGGGGTTTTACTGCACACTGTAAACGTACGCTGATATATCTGTTTCTTCAGCCAAATGGTATAGAAGATTCCTATGACAGAGCTATGAAGGATCGACTTAGAAGCCAGGAACTGAACAATTTCATATTGTCGGCGAATCTAATCCGTGAAAATATCCACGATCTTCCCCAGCGACTTGAATGGTGGGAGGGACGTGGATTTGCTGTCGCTGTTCTAAACTATGAGGAAGAAGAGAAGGAACATACTAAAAACTGGACACATTTTACATTGAAAATTACTGGGTATGAAGAGACCGCGATAAAGCAGACTTTGATTCAGTGTAAGTGTAATTGTGAGAGTGAACAGTTCATTTCACGGACAATCGTACCGATAGCCATTTTCATATTCTCTACCAAATTTTCCTGCGTGCAGATCTGAAATGAAGAAAACATTCATTTCATTCTACAAAGACCACAGCATGTTTTCATATTGATAAGCACGGAAATAGGTGAAAAAGTGAGGTTGTTTTAGCAACTTCAGGGATCATTCTAGAGGGCGATGTGGGCCCTCTGACTTCGCCCTCTGACTTTTGAAAATTTTGTTGTTGGTTTTTACGATTTTCAAACAAAAATTTGTCTAGTAAGATACACTGGCCCATTATAAAGCACACCTTCTATCCAAATGTTGTATTTAATGGTTGTACTGTGCATTTTAACCCTATTTTGCAGAAGTATATTAAATAACACCATTTAAGGAAGCGATCACGCGCTTTCTCACTTCTCCCAAAAATTCTGACCTAGAATGAACCCTGCAACTTTGTCAAATATTCACAAAGAATTCGGTGAAAGGCAACAGTTTAAGTGCAACAGTTATTGTTTCTATAGTCATGCATTCAAATGTCTATTTTACCTCATTTTTAAGATTTTCTCCAGAGCCGTTTCAACCGAGTGGCTAAAAACTTTTCACTCCAGCCAATAGATTGGTGATATATACATTATATTTGTGAAAGTGGATTCTTTGGAAACAGTGTATATTTGCAATAACCATCAGATATATATGTAGGCTCGACAAATCCTATTGCCAGTCTAAACCACGGCAAGTGGCTGTCAACCAGAATTTAGTCCCGGATAAGTCAAATTTCCACAGGTGTTATAATCGAGCAAGTGTCCAAAAAAACAGAAACAATTAAATAATCAACTGTGTGACATGCTCATTGCCAAGCCAATTATCGATTGTAAACCCGCCATCTTACGTACATCTAATGACGGGCATCACGGGAAACGATTGTCAAATCGAAGCTCTCGTTACGCTTCATATGTTGTCATTTCCACTGAACACGGTCAAGCACCGACATGAGACCTTGGTTTAAAGTCCCAAGACTGTTCATTTTTATTAGAGTCAAACGGGGGATCGAACCTGCAATTCCTGTATTACCAGTCCAACCTGTCAACCACTGGACTACAGATCCATCTGCCAATCGGAAGGTACAGTAAGCATCTTTCGACATTAGCATGATTACTGGGACATGCCGAATTATCATTGGGGCAAGTCAATTTTGCTAGTGTCACTTTTCCCGGACAAGTGGGTTTGAAAATTTTTTTGTCAAGCCCCAAAGAATAGCTTTAATACCACACCCATTGATAATCGGACACATTCAGTATCTGACAATAACGACGATTTACTGGTGGTGAAATGGTGAAACTTGGCAAACTGTAACCAAGGAATCTTGGCAAACTGTAACCAAGGCTAGTTGTGTATCTGCAGCAGTTATGCTAAGATCATTATTGAGGTCATAACGTTATCATCATGTGGGCCTTATGGGGATTGAAGCCGTTTATTAAAGTGTGTCTTGAAGCTGTCTGGTTTAGGGTAAAGTACATTGCTGGATTGTAATTCTTTCCAATTGGCCAGCTGTGACCTTGGAAATAGAGTTTCCAAAATGTGGGGAGTTGTTATAACATATGTAGTTGATGCCGTGTGTTTTCAGTGTTGGTATATGTGACGAAGCGTAAGCGACGGATATGCTACGGCTGGACTATGGAGGTGGATGATGTTGTAGCGTGCATTTTACCAGAAGAATCGCAGGATGTCGAGGACCTCAGTATAAGCATCAGTCGAGGGTTTAGATTTGAAGATCGACTTACAGATTATGAAAAGGCATCTATGCTTAAGCATCATGTAAGTATGTGGTTGTGGTAAATATTGATTGAATGTATTTTACTGTTATTCACACATTACACTGGTGTTGACATTTTAATAATGAACTGATTGACAAGTATTTGCATCAATCTACGACTTATAGACATAGTACATGTAGAAGTGTTGAGACTTGGTCGAGTTGTTAAGGTCGCTGACTTGTATACCACTGTAACCTATCATCTCTGATGGTCACAAGTTCGAGCCCCGCTCAGACCGTGTCTCATTTATATGTAAAAGTTGGCAGTTTCTTACGGAGGTTGGTGCACCAAGTACTGGTTAACCGCTGGAGCCTGCCCTGGAAAGGTGTTGTTAGGTAAACTGCCCGTCTCTCAAATGGGAAACCGGTAGCGACGTTAAATAAACTTAAATAATAAAAAAAGTGTTGAATGTATTTGGGATACTTTGTCAAACCAATATACGTGGAAGTCGTGATAGCGCAGTGGATGCGCGTTCGCTTCAGGTTTGAAAGGTCTGGAGTTCGAGCCCCGCTGGAGCCATTACGATTGTGCCCTTAGGCAAGGCATTTAATTTCCACGTTGCCTCTTCTCTCTCCCTCTTGGCGATGGATTCCATCAGAAATGAGGTCTCGAGAGTGGTTAATATAAGTTGTATGAATTTGTTTCGCAATTGAGCTAAAATAAATTTGTATAAACTAAACCAACATATTCTCCATCGAATATCACAAGCTTCTCCTTATATGCACATGGTAGGAAGTTATTGTGTCGTCCAGTGCTACTTTGTTGCTACATGTGCGCTTACTGATCATAAAAGCATGAAAACAGTACCATGAATTTAACATTTGTATATAGATGGGTGTAGAATGTAGACTTAATTTTCAGCCTAGTTTAAATCTGGACTTGGTGTTGATTGGCGTAGCGAAAGGAGGAACAGCAAAGACATTGGAAAAGAAAATAGGCAGAGACAGACTGAGGAAAGCTTTTGATACGCTTGTTGCTGATAGACAGGTATACATGAGTGTTGTTGCTGATATACAGGTATACATGAGTGTTGTTGCTGATATACAGGTATACATGAGTGTTGTTGCTGATAGACAGGTATACATGAGTGTTGTTGCTGATAGACAGGTATACATGGGTGTTGTTGCTGATAGACAGGTACACATGAGTGTTGTTGCTGATAGACATGTATACATGAGTGTTGTTGCTGATAGACATGTATACATGAGTGTTGTTGCTGATAGACAGGTATACACGAGTGTTGTTGCTGATAGACATGTATACATGAGTGTTGTTGCTGATAGACAGGTAGGTATACATGGGTGGTGTTGCTGATAGACAGGTATACATGAGTGTTGTTGCTGATAGACATGTATACACGAGTGTTGTTGCTGATATACAGGTATACATGAGTGTTGTTGCTGATAGACAGGTATACATGGGTGTTGTTGCTGATAGACAGGTATACATGAGTGTTGTTGCTGATATACAGGTATACACGAGTGTTGTTGCTGATAGACAGGTATACATGAGTGTTGTTGCTGATATACAGGTATACATGAGTGTTGTTGTTGATAGACAGGTAGGTATACACGAGTGTTGTTGCTGATAGACAGGTATACATGAGTGTTGTTGTTGATAGACAGGTAGGTATACATGAGTGTTGTTGTTGATAGACAGGTAGGTATACACGAGTGTTGTTGCTGATAGACAGGTATACATGAGTGTTGTTGCTGATAGACAGGTATACATGAGTGTTGTTGCTGATAGACAGGTATACATGAGTGTTGTTGCTGATAGACATGTATACACGAGTGTTGTTGCTGATAGACATGTATACATAAGTGTTGTTGCTGATAGACAGGTATACATGAGTGTTGTTGCTGATATACAGGTATACACGAGTGTTGTTGCTGATAGACAGGTATACATGAGTGTTGTTGCTGATATACAGGTATACACGAGTGTTGTTGCTGATAGACAGGTATACATGAGTGTTGTTGCTGATAGACAGGTATACACGAGTGTTGTTGCTGATAGACATGTATACATGAGTGTTGTTGCTGATATACAGGTATACATGAGTGTTGTTGCTGATAGACAGGTATACATGAGTGTTGTTGCTGATAGACAGGTATACACGAGTGTTGTTGCTGATAGACATGTATACATGAGTGTTGTTGCTGATAGACAGGTATACATGAGTGTTGTTGCTGATAGACAGGTATACATGAGTGTTGTTGCTGATAGACAGGTATACACGAGTGTTGTTGCTGATAGACATGTATACATGAGTGTTGTTGCTGATAGACAGGTATACATGAGTGTTGTTGCTGATAGACAGGTATACATGAGTGTTGTTGCTGATAGACAGGTATACATGAGTGTTGTTGCTGATAGACAGGTATACATGAGTGTTGTTGCTGATAGACAGGTATACATGAGTGTTGTTGCTGATAGACAGGTATACATGAGTGTTGTTGCTGATAGACAGGTATACATGAGTGTTGTTGCTGATAGACAGGTATACATGAGTGTTGTTGCTGATAGACAGGTATACATGAGTGTTGTTGCTGATAGACAGGTATACATGAGTGTTGTTGCTGATAGACAGGTAGGTATACATGAGTGTTGTTGCTGATAGACATGTATACATGAGTGTTGTTGCTGATAGACAGGTAGGTATACACGAGTGTTGTTGCTGATAGACAGGTATACATGAGTGTTGTTGTTGATAGACAGGTAGGTATACATGGGTGTTGTTGCTGATAGACATGTATACATGAGTGTTGTTGCTGATATACAGGTATACATGAGTGTTGTTGCTGATAGACAGGTAGGTATACACGAGTGTTGTTGCTGATAGACAGGTATACATGAGTGTTGTTGTTGATAGACAGGTAGGTATACATGAGTGTTGTTGTTGATAGACAGGTAGGTATACACGAGTGTTGTTGCTGATAGACAGGTATACATGAGTGTTGTTGCTGATAGACAGGTATACACGAGTGTTGTTGCTGATAGACAGGTAGGTATACACGAGTGTTGTTGCTGATAGACAGGTATACATGAGTGTTGTTGCTGATAGACAGGTATACATGAGTGTTGTTGCTGATAGACAGGTATACACGAGTGTTGTTGCTGATAGACATGTATACACGAGTGTTGTTGCTGATAGACAGGTAGGTATACACGAGTGTTGTTGCTGATATACAGGTATACATGAGTGTTGTTGCTGATAAGACAGGTAGGTATACATGGGTGTTGTTGCTGATAGACAGGTATACATGAGTGTTGTTGCTGATAGACAGGTATACACGAGTGTTGTTGCTGATATACAGGTATACATGAGTGTTGTTGCTGATAGACAGGTATACATGGGTGTTGTTGCTGATAGACAGGTATACATGAGTGTTGTTGCTGATATACAGGTATACACGAGTGTTGTTGCTGATAGACAGGTATACATGAGTGTTGTTGCTGATATACAGGTATACATGAGTGTTGTTGTTGATAGACAGGTAGGTATACACGAGTGTTGTTGCTGATAGACAGGTATACATGAGTGTTGTTGTTGATAGACAGGTAGGTATACATGAGTGTTGTTGTTGATAGACAGGTAGGTATACACGAGTGTTGTTGCTGATAGACAGGTATACATGAGTGTTGTTGCTGATAGACAGGTATACATGAGTGTTGTTGCTGATAGACAGGTATACATGAGTGTTGTTGCTGATAGACATGTATACATGAGTGTTGTTGCTGATAGACAGGTATACATGAGTGTTGTTGCTGATAGACAGGTATACATGAGTGTTGTTGCTGATAGACAGGTATACACGAGTGTTGTTGCTGATAGACAGGTATACATGAGTGTTGTTGCTGATATACAGGTATACACGAGTGTTGTTGCTGATAGACAGGTATACATGAGTGTTGTTGCTGATAGACAGGTATACACGAGTGTTGTTGCTGATAGACATGTATACATGAGTGTTGTTGCTGATAGACAGGTATACATGAGTGTTGTTGCTGATAGACAGGTATACACGAGTGTTGTTGCTGATAGACAGGTATACATGAGTGTTGTTGCTGATAGACAGGTATACATGAGTGTTGTTGCTGATAGACAGGTATACATGAGTGTTGTTGCTGATAGACAGGTATACATGAGTGTTGTTGCTGATATACAGGTATACATGAGTGTTGTTGCTGATAGACAGGTATACATGAGTGTTGTTGCTGATAGACAGGTATACATGAGTGTTGTTGCTGATAGACAGGTATACATGAGTGTTGTTGCTGATAGACAGGTATACATGAGTGTTGTTGCTGATAGACAGGTAGGTATACATGAGTGTTGTTGCTGATAGACAGGTAGTATACATGAGTGTTGTTGTTGATAGACAGGTATACATGAGTGTTGTTGTTGATAGACAGGTATACATGAGTGTTGTGGACAGGTATACACGAGTGTTGTTGCTGATAGACAGGTATACATGAGTGTTGTTGCTGATAGACATGTATACATGAGTGTTGTTGCTGATAGACAGGTATACATGAGTGTTGTTGCTGATAGACAGGTATACATGAGTGTTGTTGCTGATAGACAGGTATACATGAGTGTTGTTGCTGATAGACAGGTATACATGAGTGTTGTTGCTGATAGACAGGTATACATGAGTGTTGTTGCTGATAGACAGGTATACATGAGTGTTGTTGCTGATAGACAGGTATACATGAGTGTTGTTGCTGATAGACAGGTATACATGAGTGTTGTTGCTGATAGACATGTATACATGAGTGTTGTTGCTGATAGACAGGTATACATGAGTGTTGTTGCTGATAGACAGGTATACATGAGTGTTGTTGCTGATATACAGGTATACACGAGTGTTGTTGCTGATAGACAGGTATACATGAGTGTTGTTGCTGATAGACAGGTATACACGAGTGTTGTTGCTGATAGACAGGTATACATGAGTGTTGTTGCTGATAGACAGGTATACACGAGTGTTGTTGCTGATAGACATGTATACATGAGTGTTGTTGCTGATAGACAGGTATACACGAGTGTTGTTGCTGATAGACAGGTATACATGAGTGTTGTTGCTGATAGACAGGTATACATGAGTGTTGTTGCTGATAGACAGGTATACATGAGTGTTGTTGCTGATAGACAGGTATACATGAGTGTTGTTGCTGATATACAGGTATACATGAGTGTTGTTGCTGATAGACAGGTATACATGAGTGTTGTTGCTGATAGACAGGTATACATGAGTGTTGTTGCTGATAGACAGGTATACATGGGTGTTGTTGCTGATAGACAGGTATACATGAGTGTTGTTGCTGATAGACAGGTAGGTATACATGAGTGTTGTTGCTGATAGACAGGTAGGTATACATGAGTGTTGTTGCTGATAGACAGGTATACATGAGTGTTGTTGCTGATAGACAGGTATACATGAGTGTTGTGGACAGGTATACACGAGTGTTGTTGCTGATAGACATGTATACATGAGTGTTGTTGCTGATAGACATGTATACATGAGTGTTGTTGCTGATAGACAGGTATACATGAGTGTTGTTGCTGATAGACATGTATACATGAGTGTTGTTGCTGATAGACAGGTATACATGAGTGTTGTTGCTGATAGACAGGTATACATGAGTGTTGTTGCTGATAGACAGGTAGGTAAACATGGGTGTTGTTGTTGATAGACAGGTATACATGAGTGTTGTTGCTGATAGACATGTATACATGAGTGTTGTTGTTGATAGACAGGTATACATGAGTGTTGTTGCTGATAGACATGTATACATGAGTGTTGTTGCTGATATACAGGTATACACGAGTGTTGTTGCTGATAGACATGTATACATGAGTGTTGTTGCTGATAGACAGGTATACACGAGTGTTGTTGCTGATAGACATGTATACATGAGTGTTGTTGCTGATATACAGGTATACACGAGTGTTGTTGCTGATAGACAGGTATACACGAGTGTTGTTGCTGATAGACAGGTATACATGAGTGTTGTTGCTGATAGACAGGTATACATGAGTGTTGTTGCTGATAGACAGGTATACATGAGTGTTGTTGCTGATATACAGGTATACACGAGTGTTGTTGCTGATAAGACAGGTATACATGAGTGTTGTTGCTGATAGACAGGTATACATGAGTGTTGTTGCTGATAGACAGGTATACATGAGTGTTGTTGCTGATAGACATGTATACATGAGTGTTGTTGCTGATATACAGGTATACACGAGTGTTGTTGCTGATAGACAGGTATACATGAGTGTTGTTGTTGATAGACAGGTATACATGAGTGTTGTTGTTGATAGACAGGTATACATGAGTGTTGTGGACAGGTATACACGAGTGTTGTTGCTGATAGACATGTATACATGAGTGTTGTTGCTGATAGACATGTATACATGAGTGTTGTTGCTGATAGACAGGTATACATGAGTGTTGTTGCTGATAGACAGGTATACATGAGTGTTGTTGCTGATAGACAGGTATACATGAGTGTTGTTGCTGATAGACAGGTATACATGAGTGTTGTTGCTGATATACAGGTAGGTATACATGGGTGTTGTTGTTGATAGACAGGTATACATGAGTGTTGTTGCTGATAGACATGTATACATGAGTGTTGTTGTTGATAGACAGGTATACATGAGTGTTGTTGTTGATAGACAGGTATACATGAGTGTTGTTGTTGATAGACAGGTATACATGAGTGTTGTTGTTGATAGACAGGTATACACGAGTGTTGTTGCTGATAGACATGTATACATGAGTGTTGTTGCTGATAGACATGTATACATGAGTGTTGTTGCTGATAGACAGGTATACATGAGTGTTGTTGCTGATAGACAGGTATACATGAGTGTTGTTGCTGATAGACAGGTATACATGAGTGTTGTTGCTGATAGACAGGTATACATGAGTGTTGTTGCTGATAGACAGGTAGGTATACATGGGTGTTGTTGTTGATAGACAGGTATACATGAGTGTTGTTGCTGATAGACATGTATACATGAGTGTTGTTGCTGATAGACAGGTATACATGGGTGTTGTTGCTGATAGACAGGTAGGTATACATGAGTGTTGTTGCTGATATACAGGTATACACGAGTGTTGTTGCTGATAGACATGTATACATGAGTGTTGTTGCTGATAGACAGGTATACACGAGTGTTGTTGCTGATAGACATGTATACACGAGTGTTGTTGCTGATAGACAGGTATACATGAGTGTTGTTGCTGATAGACAGGTATACATGAGTGTTGTTGCTGATAGACATGTATACATGAGTGTTGTTGCTGATATACAGGTATACATGGGTGTTGTTGCTGATAGACAGGTATACATGAGTGTTGTTGCTGATAGACAGGTATACACGAGTGTTGTTGCTGATAGACAGGTATACATGGGTGTTGTTGCTGATATACAGGTATACACGAGTGTTGTTGCTGATAGACATGTATACATGAGTGTTGTTGCTGATAGACAGGTATACATGAGTGTTGTTGCTGATAGACAGGTATACATGAGTGTTGTTGCTGATAGACAGGTATACATGAGTGTTGTTGCTGATAGACAGGTAGGTATACATGAGTGTTGTTGCTGATAGACAGGTAGGTATACATGAGTGTTGTTGCTGATAGACAGGTATACATGAGTGTTGTTGCTGATAGACAGGTAGGTATACATGAGTGTTGTTGCTGATAGACAGGTAGGTATACATGAGTGTTGTTGCTGATAGACAGGTATACATGAGTGTTGTTGCTGATAGACAGGTAGGTATACATGAGTGTTGTTGCTGATAGACAGGTAGGTATACATGAGTGTTGTTGCTGATAGACAGGTATACATGAGTGTTGTTGCTGATAGACAGGTAGGTATACATGAGTGTTGTTGCTGATAGACAGGTAGGTATACATGAGTGTTGTTGCTGATAGACAGGTATACATGAGTGTTGTTGCTGATAGACAGGTATACATGGGTGTTGTTGCTGATAGACATGTATACATGAGTGTTGTTGCTGATAGACATGTATACATGAGTGTTGTTGCTGATATACAGGTAGGTATACACGAGTGTTGTTGCTGATAGACAGGTATACATGAGTGTTGTTGCTGATAGACATGTATACATGGGTGTTGTTGCTGATAGACATGTATACATGAGTGTTGTTGCTGATAGACAGGTATACATGAGTGTTGTTGCTGATAGACATGTATACATGAGTGTTGTTGCTGATATACAGGTATACACGAGTGTTGTTGCTGATATACAGGTATACACGAGTGTTGTTGCTGATAGACAGGTATACATGGGTGTTGTTGCTGATATACAGGTATACATGGGTGTTGTTGCTGATAGACAGGTATACATGAGTGTTGTTGCTGATAGATAAATTATAATGGCAATTTGTATACAAGTATGTCCACTGACATATATATGTTTATTTTAAACCCTACAAAGATACATTGTTAGTGCTCAAAACTATAATGATTCTTACAGAATAAAACTTAGCACTTAGTAGTCGTACATCAAGAAACCTTGCGTTCAGTAGATAGCATGCGGTGAATTTCAGTTTCTTTGTCTTTCTAAATTCTCCCCATTTGTCCCACGTCATTTTGAATTGAATTACAGTCAAACCTGTCTTAGTTGTTACCTCCATTAAGCAACCAACCTGTATTAAGCAGCCAGTTTCTAAATTCCCAATATGCTGTTTTACTATACATTTCACCTCTATTAAGCAGCCACCTGTGCTAATCAGCCACTTTCTGTGATTCCCTTGGCCTGCTGCTTGAGACAGGTTTCACTGTATACTAAATCAATGTCAATCTGTGTACGTAAACCTTGTTCTAATTTATTAATTACATTACTAACTTCTGTCAGTATAATTTCATTTCCCATGAGTAAAAGTGGCATATACATTTGTATTTAAGATTAAAGTTGTCAAGCGAATTCTGAACATTTATATCTGTTGCAATATTAGAACCAACATTGGTGACAATATTCCATGATGGCAATGAATGATCCATTACACTTGTCCGTGCTAGGACCGGGTGGGTCCGCCTCCGTGGTCGAGTGGTTAATGCCGCTGTCTTGTATACCACTGTAACCTATCATCACTGATGGTCACGGGTTCGAGTCCCGCTCAGGCTGTGTCTCATTTATATGAAAAAGTTGGCAGTTTCTTACGGAGGTTGGTGCACCCAAGTACTGGTTAGCCGCTGGAGCCTGCCCAGGAAAGGTGTTGTTAGGTAAACTGCCCGCCGGTGATATAGCCCAAAATGGTGCTGATGCAGGCGTAAAACCCGAAATATAACATAACATAATATAAGGACCGGGTGGGTGAGGGGGTCACCAGCTGCGTTTATAATGTAAGGAGTTAATGAAACAGTAGAATATGTAATATTGCATAGATTGTTATGTATTGTAATACAGTAGTCTACTACTTCACCGAAACAGAAGCAACGTTACCGACAGAACTTCCACAACCATTCAGCATATTATAGTATTTATTCATCCAAAGTTCACGGTAACAATTATTGGTGTAATCTATGACACTATGCGGTAGCACATTATCAACACCCACAATCAAATATTCTAGATTTGCACATCTACTGTTGAAATCTCCACAAATACAAATACAAAGCATTTATAAAGCGCAAAAAATGTATAAAATATTCGGTTGCGCTGTACAATCCAAACTTTACATTACTATGTATCAATGCATGAAAATAGAGTGTAAAATGAGTATTTACAAAAAATTATATAATACCGTCGTTCTGATACCTGTACATGTACGTTCGATAGAATCAGATCCACATTCAGCATTCAGGTTGAAATGTGCACAAGTATCTACTGACTACCCTTTGCAACCAATAAATAGAATTTCATGAAATGACAACAAACCAGGTGTTGTGGGTGTTTTACGTTTATTTATCGTCGCTACCGGTTGCCCATATGAGCGACGCCTCCTGAAGAGATTAGTGATGTTAGATTTTTGGAGGATAGTGCAATGATACAGACAGAGATTCATTCCAGAGTCTCCTCTGGTTCTTTTACGTGCACGGTGTACAACACCGACATGAGACCTCGGTTTAATGTCCCATCTGAAAGACTGTTAATTTTATTAGGGTCAGACGGGGGATCAAACCTGCCATCCCTGGATTACCAGTCCAGCGTTTTACCACTGGACTACATATCCGTCTGTCTTTTTTGGTCTGCCATATTCCCTTTTATTGACATTAGAAAATTATTTAATGTTCTTTAATTATAATATTTATGATGAAATATAATTATCTTGCTTTTTATATTTCATTCAAGCACATTTATTTTAGATGAGATAATATATAATATTTGTATGAATATTATGCAACTGTAAATAAAACAAATTGAGCCAACTTTTAGGTAGTTATTGTGGTATTAACAAATGTATAGATATTTACAAGGTGAAATGCTTAATGAATGTAATTCTATCCTTGAAGGCCAGATCATGTATGTAGACATGTGTTCTTATGTGTACACAGAGTATCGGGGATCTGTGACAAGCCCATTTCAGTGAGCATACATTAGTTTCACTGAATTTCTTTTTCATTTCATTCTTCAGATTTTTGCTAAAGATTTACCTACTGTTGATGTTGATAAACTTCGGTAAGTTGTTTTTATTTAGTGTCAGTGAAAAAGCTTCACGTGATATTTTATGTTTATTTAGTGTCCGTGAACAAGCTTCACGTGTTATTTTATGTTTATTTAGTGTCAGTGAACAAGCTTCACGTGATATTTTATGTTTATTTAGTGTCAGTGAACAAGCTTCACGTGTTATTTTATGTTTATTTAGTGTCAGTGAACAAGCTTCACGTGATATTTTATGTTTATTTAGTGTCAGTGAACAAGCTTCACGTGATATTTTATGTTTATTTAGTGTCTGTGAACAAGCTTCACGTGATATTTTATGTTTATTTAGTGTCAGTGAACAAGCTTCACGTGATATTTTATGTTTATTTAGTGTCAGTGAACAAGCTTCACGTGATATTTTATGTTTATTTAGTGTCAGTGAACAAGCTTCACGTGATATTTTATGTTTATTTAGTGTCAGTGAACAAGCTAGTTATTACTAGGGATGGCAATGAATATTCGCTCGAACGTCCGAATATCCGAATACTATTCCAGTATTCGAATATTCGGAAAAAAATATTATATTGTCCTCAAAAATTCCACCCGCTCAGTCACACGTTTGGAAATGCTTGAATCACTCTGAGAATAAGAAAACTGCTAGGTGCAATCTATGCAAATTGGATTTAACATATTCGGGTACAACATCAATCTGAATAATCATTTGAAGAAGATGGTGTTTACGCGTAATACATAAATTAGGTTAGTTTGGCAATTTTTATAAGAGATTGGGTTTTGATAGAATTCTTTCGAATATTCGAATACCTTCCCGACCGAATATTCGAATAGTATAATCGCTATTCGTTGCCATCCCTAGTTATTACCCAAACTCCAAATGTCAATATAAGACTATCAACAAAATGAGAAAATGTTGTGCTTTGCGAGTGTTGGTGTTGCGGAATTAAACGGAACTATTTGGCAGTTGCGACTTGTATTGTACTTTGTTGGGTAGTAAAACAACTATTTCATTGTAATTCGGGGAACAGTCAAACAATTGCCCCTTGATGTTTGGACAACCCAATGAACTATTGCCCGAGTATATTTTGTTTTGGGCAAGTTCTTAATCAAATGTCTATTATAGAAGACTATTATAGAGTATTGCGTCTAGTAATCGATGTACTGTACACCTGTCATAGTTCATATATACAAGTTTAAGTTTACATATGATTTTTGATGTGAGCTTTTATTAATTTTAGATTATTCTGTTTATGAACTGAGAAATAACATTATGCTGCTTCTTTGTTTCAGTAAAAAGCTAAACAAGGTAAGCGCATGGTCTGGATTTGTTTTGTTTTTTTGGTCTGGATTTGTTGATGTGGCACACAATGAAAGTTTTATATGTGTGGGATTTCGCTAATGACATATTGGAAATTAATAGAGTTACAACTGTTCTATAACAAACGTTAACAACTTATATAAATCACTCTTGTTGGTGCAGTTGAAAGTGTATATACAGTATGTATATATATCTTATATATCTACGGGTACACCGGTCATCACTGATGGTCACGGGTTCGAGCCCCGCTCAGGCCGTGTCTCATTTATATGAAAAAGTTGGCAGTTTCTTACGGAGGTTGGTGCACCCAAGTACTGGTTAACCGTTGGAGCCTGACCAGGAAAGGTGTTATTAGGTAAACTGCCCGCCGGCGATATAGCCCGAAATGGTGCTGATGCAGGCGTAAAACCCGAAATATAACATAATATATATATATATATGTTGTCTTCGTGTGGGAGGGAACCGGTGTACCCGTAGAAAACCCACCTGCCCGATTTGGCAACCATCGTACCATCTCAAATGCTTCTCTGTCCAAGGATCAAATCTGAGTTGAATTTGTGCGTGCTAACCTGTGCGCTAATCAAACAGTCTATTGTCATATATAGACTTTACAGCTACACAATGCGGCAAGAAGGATGTAAGTGCAGCACTTGGCATGCCTGGGTATGCATGTTAAATCACTGACCATCCGTCTGATAAATTCTTCACTTGAATGAATCGGAACTCCGTAAACCTAGAATGCACAGCAGTGAGGGGCAAGTGTTGAACACTCGGCCACTATGGTACATGGAGTTACTTATCATTGTATAAACCTACTGACTTCCTTCAACTAGAGGTGATGATCACCTGAGTTGTTCAGGTTTCAGACTGGATGGTTAAGATTTTACGAGCAGGTACCCATTGGTGTACTAGACTAACTAGTGCATGCAGATCTTGCTGCTGCTTAGCTCCGGTGTGGTCAGGCATTCATTTTGTTATGATATTCATTCACATGCAGGGATCATTCTAGAGGGCGATGTGTGCGAAATTGTCGCCCTAGGGACCCTGACTTTGCCCTCTGGGGGCCCCACTTCTCTCTAAAAAAAAATAATTATATTTTGGTTTTTACGATTTTCAAACAAAATTTTGTCTAGTAAGATATACTGGCCCATTATAAAGCACTCCTTCTATTCAAATGTTGTATTGTATTTAATAGTTGTACTGTGCATTTTAACCCTATTTTGCAGAAGTATATTAAATAACACCATTTAAGGAAGAGATCACGCGCTTTCTCACTTCTCCCAAACATTCTGACCTAGAATGAAACCTGCACATGATCTATTGAAATACCATGGGAGATTTAGTGTACATGTAAATCTTCTTTAATTGAACTTCTAGTAAATATTATTCAAACTGTATTAAAGTATTAAGCTAACAAGGGAGATAGTACCCTTAAAATGCTAATCACAACAAAAGTTGCTTTTGCAAACCGCCTAGCGCCAGATGGTTATCAGCATGTGTGATTCATTCTCTTTATTTTGTAGTCTGAAATTACTCGAGTTGATATCTTGTGGGAGCAGATGATACGGAAGCCGGAGACCTTTGAATTTTTTGTACTTTATGACAAAGAAAAGGGTAACTAGTACATGTTGTCTATAGATTAGTAGGGGGGATTGTTGGGTATTATTTTAGTTTATTTTACAACGATTGCGAAGCAAGTTTTAACAACTTATATTAATCACTCTCGTTGGCACGGATGAAAGTGTAAATGTGGTCATTTGTGTGGGAGTACCTGGAGAAAACTCACCTGTCCGATCTGGCGACCACTGTACTAGAGGTGTAACGATAGGTCGACCTATTGATAGGTCGCGATAGTGGAGCTGGCGATAGCAATAGGTCGATAGCAAAACTCCAAGTCGATCACTATCGCCGATAGTCCATCGAACTATCGATAGTTCGTTTAAAATTCAATTTTGTCCAATGTTTTCACTTAACATTGACAGCCATGCTTTTGAAAGTGAAAGTAACTACTCCAGTTCGCACAGGCGCTTATTTGATTGTATTGATATGTACCCGCTGAAAGCTCCCTGGCGATATGATCGCGCAATTGCCCTAGAGGGATGCGGTAAATGGTCAATACCCTGTAGTGTACTAGACGACCGCTATGCAATCGTAACTGGAAGCAGTGAACTGTGTATGACAATGGCATGTGCCATGATGAGATTGATGACGAGTAATGACAAGTTAAATGTTATCCTCCTGCCGGGTACATGTGCCATGCGCAGACAATGGTTACAATATTGCAAAATTGGCTAATAAAAACTCAGTTTGACGAAAATTATAAAAACAGCGAAAATATCCGAAAATTGGGAATTCCCCCGAGTCTATTAATTCACAAATTTTGTGGGAAATTACTCGGGTCAAGGGGAAATCATGTCGCGCGTGACTAATATCTCGGACTATAATGGAGAATCATACAAGCGTGTTGTTTGTTTATTTAGCGGGGCATAATGTTTGATTAGTGTGCAAACACTATGAATGCTTATTATATTGAGCAGGTGATAATTAAGAGTAGGGCGGCATTACATTGTCCAAATCCTTTGTAGACGAAAATTATGCTACCAAATTGAAAAGCTGTCACAGTGTATCTCCAGATCTGCCTGCGCATCTGGAGCAACACTGTTCGCATATGGCATGTGACAAATGGTACCTGTGGCAGGTTAAGTGTTAGACATGTTTGTTTAAGTTTCATACTGTTTTTTAAGTTTCATACTAAGTATATGTCTGTGTTCTAGCTACATAACCTATTCTAGTCATATTAAACTCTTTTTTGCATTGATATAGATTCATTAAATCAGTGTCAAACCAATATTGCATATTACCTGTGTTTAACCAAACTATCGCAATAGTATCGTGATAGCATAGTGACTATCGCAATAGTATCGTGATAGTATTTTCAACTATTGTGATAGTCATTTTGGCCTCAATAGTCACCTCTACACTGTACCATCTTGCATACTTCCCGGTCCGAGGATCGAACCCGGGTTGCATTGTTGGGTATAACATGTTGACCGCAGGTTTTGAAGGTAATAGATTTGTGAGCATACCACTTTCTCCGATATGCTATCCATGAAATCTGATACTATTTGTTGTAATCAGAAAAGAAAGAGAATAATGTATGGACTCTAACCCAATCTTCATTCCACAGAACTCACTAAAAGTTCTTCTTCTCTGTTAATGGCTAACAGTCAACAATTGAGCTATTATGGCCATGTGTGGGGAGAGGGTAGAAAAGTGAGCTACCAGGCCTCCTCAGCTACTATAATTCCACCAAAGAGGACACTCGTATACTGATAAAAAAGGTGCAAAAACCTTTAACCTTAAAAGCCCTTAAGCCTACAATATGTACATATACTAGAAGTGTGCAAAGAGAGGTTAGTAGTTGTTAAGAACAAGATAAAAACAAGTGTGTTCTGTTATGGCTTCATCATCGATGCAGCCAGCGCTGACTTAAATCCTGCGATAAGAGTCAGCGCTGACTACATGAGATGGCAGTATGTTCCATTGAACAACTGTTCTCGGAAAGTATGAGCACTTGAAATAGTCAACTGTTGTGAATGGAATGTGATATGTCAAATGGTTGTAATGTCGTGACTGTCTGCTGTAAGTTTGTTGTTGACATTTCATGGATGGATCAACTAAGTTTTATAATGCTCAAATCTTGTGTAATATTATTCTATGTGTATATAATTATGTTACTATATTTAATGCATTTAGTAGGCAAACAAATTTAATGGATATGTAGCCTATGTTATGCGTGTTTCACGTTTATTTATCGTCGCTACCGGTTGCCCATATGAGCGACGCCTCCTGAAGAGATTAGTTATTTTAGATTTTGGAGGATAGTGCATGATACAGACAGAGACCAATTCCAGAATCTCCTCTGGTTCTTTTACGTGCACAGTGTAAAGCACCGACACGAGACCTCGGTTTAACGTCCCATCTGAAAGACTGTTAATTTTATTAGGGTCAGACGGGGATCGAACCTGCGATCCCTGGATTACCAGTCCAGCGTGTTACCACTGGACTACAGATCCGTCTGTGGCCTATGTTAAATTAAGAGACAAGCCTTTAAATAGGCCATGTCTCAGAATGCCATTTGATTAACCATTGAGCAAACTGTGCTTGTAAGCATCCTGGAATTGACCACGTATTGTCCTATTTGTTCCAATTACGTACGTCTGGCAAAAATTAGGTCATCTCATCAAAGTAGCAAGAAACATAAAGAGGAAATGTTACTGTCTTTTGTTTTAGGTTTGGTTGAGACCGATTGGTGGAAATTGGGACTGTCCACAATGGATATACGTGTGTACAATGAGACCAGAAATCCTGAGCAGAAACTATGTCCGATGTGTAAAACTGTTGGACTGGATTGTGACTGTGACACGTCTATTGTTATAGATCCAGAATCTGTCAAATTCATTGAAAGCACTGATTTGGCAAAGGTCAATGTTATCGGGGGTGAAGGCTGTCCAGATCTTCCAAAAATGAATTATACAGAAACTAACATAAGCATGGACAGTAAATCTGTAAAGATTAAAGACAGAAAAACTACAAAATCTGTAGAGTCATCGAGCAAAAAGGAGAAGAGAATTGAGCTGTTGGACCTGCCGCCCAAGTTTTTGGAGGCCGGTATAAATGCAGATAAAACTACGGTGCCAATACCATTGAGAGACGAAGAACCAATGATGGGTAAAGTTCCCATTTCAGCTGTGGATACACTGGAAACGCTTGCTCCAGTGCCTGGTAAGCTGGTGGGTTAACATCACATACCAGTTGCCAGATGCAGATCAACTGATATGTTAGATTTTGTTTTGCCTTGCAATGTTGTGTTCAGTAAAGATATTCCCTGCAACTTCGTGTTAGGTAAAGCAATGTCCTGTGTTAGGTAAAGCAATGTCCTGTGTTAGGTAAAGCAATGTACTGTGTTAGGTAAAGCAATGTCCTGTGTTAGGTAAAGCAATATACTGTGTTAGGTAAAGCAATGTCCTGTGTTAGGTAAAGCAATGCCCTGTGTTAGGTAAAGCAATGTCCTGTGTTAGGTAAAGCAATGTACTGTGTTAGGTAAAGCAATGTCCTGTGTTAGGTAAAGCAATATACTGTGTTAGGTAAAGCAATGTCCTGTGTTAGGTAAAGCAATGCCCTGTGTTAGGTAAAGCAATGTCCTGTGTTAGGTAAAGCAATGTACTGTGTTAGGTAAAGCAATGTCCTGTGTTAGGTAAAGCAATATACTGTGTTAGGTAAAGCAATGTCCTGTGTTAGGTAAAGCAATGCCCTGTGTTAGGTAAAGCAATGTCCTGTGTTAGGTAAAGCAATGTACTGTGTTAGGTAAAGCAATGTCCTGTGTTAGGTAAAGCAATGTCCTGTGTTAGGTAAAGCAATGCCCTGTGTTAGGTAAAGCAATGCCCTGTGTTAGGTAAAGCAATGTCCTGTGTTAGGTAAAGCAATGTCCTGTGTTAGGTAAAGCAATGTACTGTGTTAGGTAAAGCAATGTACTGTGTTAGGTAAAGCAATGCACTGTGTTAGGTAAAGCAATGTACTGTGTTAGGTAAAGCAATGTACTGTGTTAGGTAAAGCAATGTACTGTGTTAGGTAAAGCAATGCACTGTGTTAGGTAAAGCAATGCACTGTGTTAGGTAAAGCAATGTACTGTGTTAGGTAAAGCAATGTCCTGTGTTAGGTAAAGCAATGTACTGTGTTAGGTAAAGCAATGCACTGCAATGTCCTGTGTTAGGTAAATCAATGTACTGCAATGTCTTGTGTTAGGTAAAGCAATGCACTGCAATGTCCTGTGTTAGGTAAAGCAATGCGCTGCAATGTCCTGTGTTAGGTAAAGCAATGCACTGCAATGTCCTGTGTTAGGTAAAGCAATGCACTGTGTTAGGTAAAGCAATGCACTGCAATGTCCTGTGTTAGGTAAAGCAATGCACTGCAATGTCCTGTGTTAGGTAAAGCAATGTCCTGTGTTAGGTAAAGCAATGCACTGCAATGTCCTGTGTTAGGTAAAGCAATGTACTGTGTTAGGTAAAGCAATGCACTGCAATGTCCTGTGTTAGGTAAAGCAATGCACTGCAATGTCCTGTGTTAGGTAAAGCAATGTACTGCAATGTCCTGTGTTAGGTAAAGCAATGTACTGTGTTAGGTAAAGCAATGTACTGCAATGTCCTGTGTTAGGTAAAGCAATGTCCTGTGTTAGGTAAAGCAATGCACTGCAATGTCCTGTGTTAGATAAAGCAATGTACTGTGTTAGGTAAAGCAATGCACTGCAATGTCCTGTGTTAGGTAAAGCAATGCACTGCAATGTCCTGTGTTAGGTAAAGCAATGTACTGCAATGTCCTGTGTTAGGTAAAGCAATGTACTGTGTTAGGTAAAGCAATGTACTGCAATGTCCTGTGTTAGGTAAAGCAATGCACGGCAATGTCCTGTGTTAGGTAAAGCAATGTACTGTGTTAGGTAAAGCAATGCACTGCAATGTCCTGTGTTAGGTAAAGCAATGTCCTGTGTTAGGTAGAGCAATGCACTGCAATGTCCTGTGTTAGGTAAAGCAATGTCCTGTGTTAGGTAAAGCAATGCACGGCAATGTCCTGTGTTAGGTAAAGCAATGTACTGTGTTAGGTAAAGCAATGCACTGCAATGTCCTGTGTTAGGTAAAGCAATGTCCTGTGTTAGGTAGAGCAATGCACTGCAATGTCCTGTGTTAGGTAAAGCAATGTCCTGTGTTAGGTAAAGCAATGTCCTGTGTTAGGTAAAGCAATGTCCTGTGTTAGGTAAAGCAATGCCCTGTGTTAGGTAAAGCAATGTCCTGTGTTAGGTAAAGCAATGTCCTGTGTTAGGTAAAGCAATGTCCTGTGTTAGGTAAAGCAATGTCCTGTGTTAGGTAAAGCAATGTCCTGTGTTAGGTAAAGCAATGTCCTGTGTTAGGTAAAGCAATGTCCTGTGTTAGGTAAAGCAATGCCCTGTGTTAGGTAAAGCAATGTCCTGTGTTAGGTAAAGCAATGTCCTGTGTTAGGTAAAGCAATGTCCTGTGTTAGGTAAAACAATGCCCTGCAATGTACTGTGTTAGGTAAAGCAATGCCCTGCAATGCACTGTGTTAGGTAAAGCAATGTACTGTGTTAGTTAAAGCAATGCCCTGCAATGTCCTGTGTTAGGTAAAGCAATGCACTGCAATGTCCTGTGTTAGGTAAAGCAATGTCCTGTGTTAGGTAAAGCAATGTCCTGTGTTAGGTAAAGCAATGTCCTGTGTTAGGTAAAGCAATGTCCTGTGTTAGGTAAAGCAATGTCCTGTGTTAGGTAAAGCAATGCACTGCAATGTCCTGTGTTAGGTAAAGCAATGTCCTGTGTTAGGTAAATCAATGTCCTGTGTTAGGTAAAGCAATGCCCTGTGTTAGGTAAAGCAATGCCCTGTGTTAGGTAAAGCAATGTCCTGTGTTAGGTAAAGCAATGTCCTGTGTTAGGTAAAGCAATGTCCTGTGTTAGGTAAAGCAATGTCCTGTGTTAGGTAAAGCAATGTCCTGTGTTAGGTAAAGCAATGCCCTGTGTTAGGTAAAGCAATGTCCTGTGTTAGGTAAAGCAATGTCCTGTGTTAGGTAAAGCAATGTCCTGTGTTAGGTAAAGCAATGTCCTGTGTTAGATAAAGCAATGTGCTGTAATGTCCTGTGTTAGGTAAAGCAATGTCCTGTGTTAGGTAAAGCAATGTCCTGCAATGTCCTGTGTTAGGTAAAGCAATGTCCTGTGTTAGGTAAAGCAATGTCCTGTGTTAGGTAAAGCAATGTCCTGTAATGTCCTGTGTTAGGTAAAGCAATGTCCTGTGTTAGGTAAAGCAATGTCCTGTGTTAGGTAAAGCAATGTCCTGTGTTAGGTAAAGCAATGCCCTGTGTTAGGTAAAGCAATGTCCTGTGTTAGGTAAAGCAATGTCCGGTGTTAGGTAAAGCTTTATATTTTTGTTTAATTGCACAATTGTATGCCCACATTGTGTGTATATTGGGCTGTATTATTTAGCGTTATGGTATATTCTCCTTGCCTATTACCTGCTGATGTGCGTACTGCCTGCTGTTGGTGTGCTTTGTCTGTACATTCCAGTGTTAACTTGTTACCTTCCTTGCAGGTGTTCACAGTAGTTTAAACTTTACATTCCAAAATGGGAAGAAGGAGCAGAAGATCATGGTGACTCTAGGAGCATATATGCCTGATGACAAGAGTATTGAGATAGAAGCAGAGAAGAACGCAATCCTCAAACTACTGGATGAGGAGGAAGAGAAACTGAGGAAGAATTCTGAAGCTCTTGGACATCCTGAAAAGTAATAGAATAAAAAAAAGTCCAGTAAGAGTTTAACTGGGCCCCAGTATTGTAAAGCACCCATTGTATTCAAATATTGTACTTAATGGTCATACGTTGTAATTTTACCCTATTTTACATTTATTAACCCATTTTATTCTGGATACCGTTCACAAACAGTATTTGCAAAGAACATAGAGCCAGATCAGCCTACACAGAACGTGCCGTCTGATCAGGCTCTATGCTGTTTGCTATTCAGATGATCTTGCTAAGACACTTGGCTATGTAGCAAACAACATAGATCCTGATCAGCATGCAGCGTCACGCTGCGGCTGATCTGGATCTATGTTGTATGCAAAAACTTTAAATGTATCCAGAATGAAATGGGTTAAGTAATATCATTTAATGGTGTAGTAGCGTGATTTCTCACTTTTCCTACAAATATAACTTCCATAAACACCGTAACAGATGTGATATTCAAAAAATATGTATGCAACGATTGTGTAGCAAGCTTTAACAAATTATATTAATCACTCTTGTTGGCACGGATGAAAGGTGATAGTTTGGTCATTCGTGTGGAAGGTACCCAAAGAAAACGGATCTGGAAGCACTGTACCATCTTGCATACCTCCGGTTGGAGGATCGAACACGCGTTGCATTGGTGAGAAGTGAGCATGCTAACCACTGAGCTGTGATGTGATGTTGCTGCTTGCATGAAATAGCATATTGATACATTATGATGAGTAAGTAACATAGTGTACTGTGTCCACAACTCTACACGCCTATTTCTGTCCATAATGTGTCATAAATGGACATGTAAGTTAGTTAGTTTATACAAATTTATTTTAGCTCGATTGCGAAACAAGTTCTTATAACTTATATTAATCACTCTCGAGTCTCGAGACCTCATTCATGATGGAATCCATTGCCACGAGGGAGAGAGAAGAGGCAACGTGGAATTTAAATGCCTTGCCTAAGGGCACAATCGTAACAGCTCCAGCGGGGCTCGAACTCCGGACCTTTCGCACCTGAAGCGAACGCGCATCCACTGCGCTATCACGACTTCCAATGTAAGTTAGTGTTGCACAGTAATTACAACTCGCCAATAACACACACATATTCCAGCCTTCATGAAACTGCAAGAGCTTGTCTGACAGACAAGGGAGATGCACTTCAAATTCTAGTTGATTTTTATCTCGCCTATATACAGGCTTTTCTCGCTGTTTTGGGTGTGTTAGATGAATTTGTCTAACCGAGTAGACAAGTGGACTACTTTATGCTAATTAGATATCACAAACAAACCTGGTAGTTTCCGTTTATTTCCACGTCCAAATTAATTTCATTGGATAACAGTAAATTCCGAACACTGCCGTGAGTTACGTCGTGATGAGAACGGCGATACGTCATCAATCTTGCAATCAATGATGTATTGCCACTATACACGTGTTGTTCATGTGACCACTATTACCCATTGACCCACACTGCACTTGCATTGTTTGCAAACATCTGATCCTCCTTTAAATCGTGTTATTCATTAGTTCTTTTAATTATGATGGTTAAAAGTTATAGATTATTTGAATCACTACCCATGTTGGATGTAGTAACGGTTTAACATTAAAGAAATTAAACTGTTAAACTGAACTTGTACGTGGTGTTTACTTTTAAGTGACAATCGACATTAATGTGAGTAAATTGTCACATTCCTTTGACCTCATCACTTTGTAGTAAATTCATTCGACCTTGGTGCGTGTATACATAGGCTGGGATTATTTGTAAAGTGCATCAAAAGCATAAGAAAGGTGAGAAAATAAACGATCTTTGCACGCATCTTAAGCCCTCGGGTGTTATTTCCTTATCTGCGACCGGTCAGTGCTAGATTCACTTTGTCTGACCAAATGATTTTTGGTCTTGACATGTCACCAGGCGATCCTACGGATTACTAGAAGACCAATATTCCATGCCAACAAATAAATTCTGTCTTTCAGAATGAACAAGAAGCAGAGGAAGAAAAAGAAGTCCAAGGTAACATCATTGGTGCCAAATCTGATGGCATTCGAAGGAATTGCTTCCAAGAGTATAAGAAAGAAGGAGATGGCAGATCTCACACATAAGTTAGTATCACTGCATTATAGTTGTGGCTGAGTTGTTACTGTCGTTTCCTTCAGATCACTGTAGGTCAGTATCATTGCATTATAGTTGTGGCCGAGTTGTTACTGTCATTTCCTTCAGATCACTGTAGGTTAGTATCATTGCATTATAGTTGTGGCCGAGTTTTTACTGTCGTTTACTTCAGATCACTGTAGGTTAGTATCATTGCATTATAGTTGTGGCCGAGTTGTTACTGTCATTTCCTTCAGATCACTGTAGGTTAGTATCATTGCATTATAGTTGTGGCCGAGTTTTTACTGTCGTTTACTTCAGATCACTGTAGGTTAGTATCATTGCATTATAGTTGTGGCCGAGTTGTTACTGTCATTTCCTTCAGATCACTGTAGGTTAGTATCATTGCATTATAGTTGTGGCCGAGTTTTTACTGTCGTTTACTTCAGATCACTGTAGGTTAGTATCATTGCATTATAGTTGTGGCCGAGTTGTTACTGTCATTTCCTTCAGATCACTGTAGGTTAGTATCATTGCATTATAGTTGTGGCCGAGTTTTTACTGTCGTTTTTCAGATAACTGTAGGTTAGTATCATTGCATTATAGTTGTGGCCGGGTTGTTACTGTCTTCAGATAACTAGGTTAGTATCACTGCATTATAGTTGTGGCCGGGTTGTTACTGTCTTCAGATAACTAGGTTAGTATCACTGCATTATAGTTGTGGCCGGGTTGTTACTGTCTTCAGATAACTAGGTTAGTATCACTGCATTATAGTTGTGGCCGGGTTGTTACTGTCTTCAGATAACTAGGTTAGTATCACTGCATTATAGTTGTGGCCGGGTTGTTACTGTCTTCAGATAACTAGGTTAGTATCACTGCATTATAGTTGTGGCCGGGTTGTTACTGTCTTCAGATAACTAGGTTAGTATCACTGCATTATAGTTGTGGCCGGGTTGTTACTGTCTTCAGATAACTAGATTAGTATCACTGCATTATAGTTGTGGCCGGGTTGTTACTGTCATTTCCTTCAGATCACATGTCCTTCATCACTGTAGGTTAGAATCACACTTGGTGTGATGAATTCTTTCATGTAAGGACCGTATGGTATATATTGTGCTGGCTTACGGACGGTATGTGGTTCTACCCATGTACCCTCCTGTGCCGGCAATACTGCTCTGTGGGGAACCCGTGGTCATTCTCCACCAATAATTGGAGAGTGTCGCCAATAATAGCTGAAGAATCACCAATATGACCTACGGTGTTTGTGTGACTTTACACACACAAAACAAGCTTCTTCAGTAGTTTATTTTGATTTAGTTTAGTTCATACAAATTTATTTTAGCTCGATGGCGAAACAAGTTCTTACAACTTAATATTAATCACTCTCGAGACCTCATTCCTGATGGAATCCATCGCCACGAGGGAGATAGAAGAGGCAACGTGGGATTTAAAAGCCTTACCGAAGGGCACAATCGTAACGGCTCCAGTGCGGCTCGAACTCTGGACCTTTTGCACCTGAAGCGAACACGCATCCACTGCGCTATCACGACTTCCACATATTTTGATTTGATATGTTACTTTATAGGTTTTGTACGTTGATAGGCTGTGACTATATCATGAGACTATGCTTTGACATGAGCAAAATAAAGCTCTCCTAGGTGAATCTGTTTAGTGTACCCATTCCACACCTATAGTAGCCAAACAAGCAGACACACTCTTGATAAATGTCAGAATAGCATAGGAATAAAACCCTTAAGCATGCACAGTAATTTCTATGGAGGGTGTTGTAACTACATGTCCTATCCCAATTAGTCATCCAGTAACTACATGTCCTATCCCAATTAGTCTTCCAGTAACTACATGTCCTATCCCAATTAGTCCTCCAGTAACTACATGTCCTATCCCAATTAGTCATCCAGTAACTACATGTCCTATCCTAATTAGTCACCCAGTAACTACATGTCCTATCCCAATTAGTCACCCAGTAACTAACTACATGTCCTATCCCAATTAGTCCTCCAGTAACTACATGTCCTATCCCAATTAGTCCTCCAGTAACTACATGTCCTATCCCAATTAGTCCTCCAGTAACTACATGTCCTATCCTAATTAGTCACCCAGTAACTACATGTCCTATCCCAATTAGTCATCCAGTAACTACATGTCCTATCCCAATTAGTCACCCAGTAACTACATGTCCTATCCTAATTAGTCTTCCAGTAACTACATGTCCTATCCCAATTAGTCTTCCAGTAACTACATGTCCTATCCCAATTAGTCACCCAGTAACTACATGTCCTATCCCAATTAGTCTTTCAGTAACTACATGTCCTATCCCAATTAGTCACCCAGTAACTACATGTCCTATCCCAATTAGTCACCCAGTAACTACATGTCCTATCCCAATTAGTCTTTCAGTAACTACATGTCCTATCCCAATTAGTCTTCCAGTAACTACATGTCCTATCCCAATTAGTCACCCAGTAACTACATGTCCTATCCCAATTAGTCACCCAGTAACTACATGTCCTATCCCAATTAGTCATCCAGTAACTACATGTCCTATCCCAATTAGTCACCCAGTAACTACATGTCCTATCCTAATTAGTCTTCCAGTAACTACATGTCCTATCCTAATTAGTCTTCCAGTAACTACATGTCCTATCCTAATTAGTCTTCCAGTAACTACATGTCCTATCCCAATTAGTCTTCCAGTAACTACATGTCCTATCCCAATTAGTCACCCAGTAACTACATGTCCTATCCCAATTAGTCACCCAGTAACTACATGTCCTATCCCAATTAGTCATCCAGTAACTACATGTCCTATCCCAATTAGTCACCCAGTAACTACATGTCCTATCCTAATTAGTCTTCCAGTAACTACATGTCCTATCCTAATTAGTCTTCCAGTAACTACATGTCCTATCCTAATTAGTCTTCCAGTAACTACATGTCCTATCCCAATTAGTCCTCCAGTAACTACTTGTCCTATCCCAATTAGTCATCCAGTAACTACATGTCCTATCCCAATTAGTCCTCCAGTAACTACATGTCCTATCCCAATTAGTCCTCCAGTAACTACATGTCCTATCCTAATTAGTCTTCCAGTAACTACATGTCCTATCCCAATTAGTCCTCCAGTAACTACATGTCCTATCCCAATTAGTCACCCAGTAACTACATGTCCTATCCTAATTAGTCACCCAGTAACTACATGTCCTATCCCAATTAGTCCTCCAGTAACTACATGTCCTATCCCAATTAGTCACCCAGTAACTACATGTCCTATCCTAATTAGTCACCCAGTAACTACATGTCCTATCCCAATTAGTCATCCAGTAACTACATGTCCTATCCCAATTAGTCACCCAGTAACTACATGTCCTATCCTAATTAGTCTTCCAGTAACTACATGTCCTATCCCAATTAGTCATCCAGTAACTACATGTCCTATCCCAATTAGTCTTCCAGTAACTACATGTCCTATCCCAATTAGTCTTCCAGTAACTACATGTCCTATCCCAATTAGTCACCCAGTAACTACATGTCCTATCCCAATTAGTCACCCAGTAACTACATGTCCTATCCCAATTAGTCATCCAGTAACTACATGTCCTATCCCAATTAGTCACCCAGTAACTACATGTCCTATCCTAATTAGTCTTCCAGTAACTACATGTCCTATCCTAATTAGTCCTCCAGTAACTACATGTCCTATCCCAATTAGTCACCCAGTAACTACATGTCCTATCCCAATTAGTCACCCAGTAACTACATGTCCTATCCTAATTAGTCACCCAGTAACTACATGTCCTATCCTAATTAGTCTTCCAGTAACTACATGTCCTATACCAATTAGTCCTCCAGTAACTACATGTCCTATCCCAATTAGTCCTCCAGTAACTACATGTCCTATCCCAATTAGTCATCCAGTAACTACATGTCCTATCCTAATTAGTCTTCCAGTAACTACATGTCCTATCCCAATTAGTCTTCCAGTAACTACATGTCCTATACCAATTAGTCTTCCAGTAACTACATGTCCTATCCCAATTAGTCTTCCAGTAACTACATGTCCTATACCAATTAGTCTTCCAGTAACTACATGTCCTATCCCAATTAGTCTTCCAGTAACTACATGTCCTATACCAATTAGTCTTCCAGTAACTACATGTCCTATCCCAATTAGTCTTCCAGTAACTACATGTCCTATACCAATTAGTCTTCCAGTAACTACATGTCCTATCCCAATTAGTCTTCCAGTAACTACATGTCCTATACCAATTAGTCTTCCAGTAACTACATGTCCTATCCCAATTAGTCTTCCAGTAACTACATGTCCTATCCCAATTAGTCCTCCAGTAACTACATGTCCTATCCCAATTAGTCTTCCAGTAACTACATGTCCTATCCCAATTAGTCTTCCAGTAACTACATGTCCTATCCCAATTAGTCATCCAATATATATTTACATGGTTTAATTTGTTGGCTTAATACTTTTGTTGCAAATGTTTAGGTTCTTACAAGAGATATGTGTTGATGACCACACAGTGACCAACATGACTCTGACCACTCACCAGCACATGGGAATATCCTACACGAGTCTGGTTGAGAACAAGGCGAGGAAAGCAGAGAAGGGTCAGGGTAAGATACCAATTTACAATGCTTAAAGTCTACCCTTGCTCAAACTGAACGTCACAATTTCTACAAACAGTGTTTTCATAGAATTGTATTCGTTACAAAACCAGCATTACGCACATTTTACAGTAAAAAATCCAATCGTTGTAGGGTTTTCAATGTACTAAAAACATTGATGAAAAATAGAATTGATTTCCTTATTATAATCTGTTTGTTTGGCTCTCTTCCTAGCTCCATTTCTCTACAGCTAATCATCTTATTAATGAGGCAATCAAATTAATAATTAATCTGTGTGTTTTACGTTTATTTATCGTCGCTAACGGTTACCCATATGAGCGACGCCTCCTGAAGAGATTAGTCATTTTAGATTTTGGAGGATAGTGCAATGATACAGACAGAGACCCATTCCAGAGTCTCCTCTGGTTCTTTTACATGCACAGTGTAAAGCACCGACACGAGACCTCGGTTTAACGTCCCATCTGAAAGACTTCATTTTATTATGGTCAGACGGGGGATCGAACCTGCGATCCCTGGATTACCAGTCCAGCGTGTTACCACTGGACTACAGATCCGTCTGCAATAATTAATCATAATACATCAGCCTACTTATATGACCATATAGAGTGAATTAATAAAGGAAAAACTATGGTCACCATGGAAACTGAGAAATATCTGGAAAAAAATCGGCATAAAATTGGAATACATTAAAACCCCTCATAAAGACCACCCTACTATTAAGACCAGGAATTATTTCTTCTATTATGTCAATGGCCACAAACTCCTATTATAGGACCAGCCCATTATTCAGTAACATAACCACCTATTTCAGTCCCAAATGATACCAGAACTCCTGATATTTAAATGAGGTTGGTGGTTCTACCCAGGTGTCTGTCCATGCCTGAAATACTGCTTGCAAGGGCACCCGGGATCCATGCCTGAAATACTGCTTGCAAGGGCACCCGGGATCCATGCCTGAAATACTGCTTGCAAGGGCACCCGGGATCCATGCCTGAAATACTGCTTGCAAGGGCACCCGGGATCCATGCCTGAAATACTGCTTGCAAGGGCACCCGGGATCCATGCCTGAAATACTGCTTGCAAGGGCACCCGGGATCCATGCCTGAAATACTGCTTGCAAGGGCACCCGGGATCCATGCCTGAAATACTGCTTGCAAGGGCACCCGGGATCCATGCCTGAAATACTGCTTGCAAGGGCACCCGGGATCCATGCCTGAAATACTGCTTGCAAGGGCACCCGGGATCCATGCCTGAAATACTGCTTGCAAGGGCACCCGGGATCCATGCCTGAAATACTGCTTGCAAGGGCACCCGGGATCCATGCCTGAAATACTGCTTGCAAGGGCACCCGGGATCCATGCCTGAAATACTGCTTGCAAGGGCACCCGGGATCCATGCCTGAAATACTGCTTGCAAGGGCACCCGGGATCCATGCCTGAAATACTGCTTGCAAGGGCACCCGGGATCCATGCCTGAAATACTGCTTGCAAGGGCACCCGGGATCCATGCCTGAAATACTGCTTGCAAGGGCACCCGGGATCCATGCCTGAAATACTGCTTGCAAGGGCACCCTGGATCCATGCCTGAAATACTGCTTGCAAGGTCACCCGGGATCCATGCCTGAAATACTGCTTTCAAGGGCACCCGGGATCCATGCCTGAAATACTGCTTGCAAGGGCACCCGGGATCCATGCCTGAAATACTGCTTGCAAGGGCACCCGGGATCCATGCCTGAAATACTGCTTGCAAGGGCACCCGGGATCCATGCCTGAAATACTGCTTGCA
>CM026398.1:34878736-34987547 GCA_014843695.1 Archivesica marissinica
TCCATGCCTGAAATACTGCTTGCAAGGGCACCCGGGATCCATGCCTGAAATACTGCTTGCAAGGGCACCCGGGATCCATGCCTGAAATACTGCTTGCAAGGGCACCCGGGGTCCATGCCTGAAATACTGCTTGCAAGGGCACCCGGGGTCCATGCCTGAAATACTGCTTGCAAGGGCACCCGGGATCTTCCTCTACCAATAATAGCTGGAGTCGCCATATGACCTAAGCTGTTGGTGCAATGTTAACCCAAAACAAACAAACAAAACAAACATATTTGACGAAACTATATATAGGGGTCACATAATTTACATTGACTTCCATGTAACTGTCCGATTAGCGCAGTGGTTAGCGCGCTCGCTTCTCACCAATGCAACCCGGGTTCGATCCTCGGACCGGGAAGTATGCGAGATGGTACGGTGGTCGCCAGATCGGACAGGTGGGTTTTCTCCGGTTTCCTCCCACACGAATGACCACATTTACGCTTTCATCCGCGCCAACGAGAGTGATTAATATAAGTTGTTAAAACTTGCTTCGCAATCGTTGTAAAATAAATAAAGTTTAAATTTATGTAACACACTTTAAAATCATAATCAAGCTACTTTTTTTCTTGCAACTTAGACAGCGTGCATGATTCATGGTAAAAGCAGTTCTCATTAATATTTCATCGTAGCTACGTATATACAGTATATATAGCTACATGTAGAACAAGATCGCATAACTTCATACATGTAGCTATATATACTCTTGTTAGGTAAGAAATGAATAATTATGATGACATTTTATTTATTTCTTGAATTTTAATATATAGCATCAAAGAAACATCTGCTGTTTGCGAGAAGAATTGTAAATAAAGCATTAACCCTTTCCTTCATAGAGATTTAGGTTAATATACTATTATATCTCCATACAAACGACAGCCATTTAACCCTTTCCTTCATAGAGATTTAGGTTAATATACTATTATATCTCCATACAAACGACAGCCATTTAGCTATCATGCAGTGAATAACTATTTGCCATATCTATCCAACCTCCATAGATATTACTGGGAGTTCATAGAGATTTAGGTTAATATACTATTATATCTCCATACAAACGACAGCCATTTAGCTATCATGCAGTGAATAACTATTATTCGCCATATCTATCCAACCTCCATAGATATTACTGGGAGTTCATAGAGATTTAGGTTAATGTACTATTATATCTCCATACAAACGACAGCCATTTAGCTATCATGCAGTGAATAAGTATTCGCCATATCTATCCAACCTCCATAGATATTACTGGGAGTTCATAGAGATTTAGGTTAATGTACTATTATATCTCCATACAAACGACAGCCATTTAGCTATCATACAGTGGATAAGTAGTGGCCATATCTATCCCACCTCCATAGATATTACTGGGACTACATAGAGATTTAGGTTAATATACTATTATATCTCCATACAAACGACAGCCATTTAGCAATCATGCAGTGGATAAGTAGTGGCCATATCTATCCCACCTCTATAGATATTACTGGGACTACATAGAGATTTAGGTTAATATACTATTATATCTCCATTCAAACGACAGCCATTTAGCTATCATGCAGTAGATAAGTAGTCGCCATATCTATTCCACCTATATTACTGGGACTACATGAGATTTAGGTTAATATACTATTATATCTCCATACAAACGACAGCCATTTAGCTATCATGCAGTGGATAAGTAGTGGCCATATCTATCCCACCTCCATAGATATTACTGGGACTACATAGAGATTTAGGTTAATATACTATTATATCTCCATACAAACGACAGCCATTTAGCTATCATGCAGTGGATAAGTAGTCGCCGTATCTATCCCACCTCCATAGATATTACTGGGACTACATGAGATTTAGGTTAATATACTATTATATCTCCATACAAACGACAGCCATTTAGCAATCATGCAGTGGATAAGTAGTGGCCATATCTATCCCACCTCCATTGATATTACTGGGACTATATAGAGATTTAGGTTAATATACTATTATATCTCCATACAAACGACAGCCATTTAGCTATCATGCAGTGGATAAGTAGTCGCCATATCTATCCCACCTCCATAGATATTACTGGGACTACATGAGATTCTGGCCTTTATTATGAACATTGGTTTGGCTACTACATTGTCAATGTAGGTTGTATTGGTAATGGCGTAAAAAGGTGCTTCTATGAGGGAAATGGTTAAGATATCACAATGTATGTCATACTGGTAATGGCATCAAGAGGTGCTTCTATGAGGGAAAGGGTTAAGATATCACAATGTATGTCGTATTGGTAATGGTGTCAAGAGGTGCTTCTATGAGGGAATGGGTTAAGATATCACAATGTATGTCGTATTGGTAATTGCGTCAAGGTGTTGCTATGAGGGAAAGGGTTAAGATATCACAATGTATGTCGTATTGGTAATTGCGTCAAGAGGTGCTTCTATGAGGGAAATGGTTAAGATATCACAATGTATGTCATACTGGTAATGGCGTCAAGAGGTGCTTCTATGAGGGAAAGGTTAAGGTATCACAATGTATGTCGTATTGGTAATGGCGTCAAGAGGTGCTTCTATGAGGGAAAGGTTAAGGTATCACAATGTATGTCGTATTGGTAATGGCGTCAAGAGGTGTTGCTATGAGGGAAATGGTTAAGATATCACAATGTATGTCGTATTGGTAATGGCATCAAGAGGTGTTGCTATGAGGGAAATGGTTAAGATATCACAATGTATGTCGTATTGGTAATGGCGTCAAGAGGTGTTGCTATGAGGTAAATGGTTAAGATATCACAATGTATGTCGTATTGGTAATGGCGTCAAGAGGTGTTGCTATTAGGGAAAGGGTTAAATACACTTTGAAATGAACTCTTCCCAAAGCAAAAAAGGGAACAAAATCTTTTTCCAGGCATATGGTGTTCTACTTCTGGAGTTGCATAATTTCCATAAGTAATAAGTAGACGAGTTATCAAGTCATTGATGCTAAATGTGTATTATCAGTAAAATGTATGCAAGCCAGTTTAATCACATTTTGTCTCTAAAACATATGTAAAACAATTTAATTTTAATATAAATATGTGCCTTGGAAATGATTTTGTACTTTGTTTAGTTTGTGCTTTAACCCATTTCATTCTGGATACATTTAAAGGCTTTTGCAAACAACATTGATCCAGATCAGCCACTGTGTGACACTGCCTGCTGATCAGGATCTATGTTGTTTGCTACATAGCCAAGTGTCTTGGTTTAAACATATTTTATTTATCAAGATAAACATGATATATTACATCTGTACATATAACATATAAATACAATACTATCAAGACAATTGGATTGAATTGAAAGCTACAGGAGCTTATGGTAATTCTATCCACCAAGATCATCTGAATAGCAAACAGCATAGAGCCTGATCAGACGTTCCGTGGCAGGTGATCTGGCTCTATGTTCTTTGCAAATACTGTTTGAACTGTATCCAGAATCAAATGGGTTAAATGGGCCATGGTTCCTTAAAGGTTTTCTCCAGATGAGATGCCAATACTCTCTGAAGTGCCGAGTATAGACAAACATACCGAGTAAATGTATTTGTATCCGAATGTCTGGTAATTCGTTAGGCTTACAACTAGATACATAACTTGTGCTGCAAGTGGGGAGGAAGTGGAACCGACATAGGTTTTATGCAAACACAAGGTTATCATTTGTAATTTACAGCTCCCTGTACATGTCCACATCACGATGAGATTCAGAAGATCAAGGAGGAAGAAGAAAGGAGGTTTGAATATGAGGAGACAATGAAACTGGAGAAGAAAAAATGCGCTGAAAATAAGGAGAAACTGTCTGACTTCTGTGAGGAAATGATGGACTTAATTGACAACAAGAAGACAAGTAGAAAGTACCGGGAGGTGTACATTCCAAAAGTAATACCAGCGAAGGAAGAATCGGAGAAACCTGCAACGAACAGAAGGAAATTGAGGAAGGCTAAACGTAAAGAGAATGGAAGAGTTATTAATAGGCAAGATGGCCCAGCCGAAGTGGAGAGCTCAGTTGCAGATAGGATTCCAGACGATGGCGTAAATGATGTTGATGTTGCAGCTGGAAGTAACAATGTTATTAATGGACCCAGTAATCGAGGGACTGGTGGTAAGGATCGAGGGACTGGTGGTAAGGATGGCAGTTCTGATGAGAAGGAGATGATCAATGCTCTAAGGACATGTGGAAGCTGTGCGAAGGTAGAGCCAATAAGGAAAGCTTTCAAGAAATGTCAGAAGTAAGAAAAATAGTGTATTACACTATGTTCTTTTAATTACAGGGTTTTGTTATCTTCTGTTACTATATTAAAAGAGATATTTGAGATGCAAGTTATATGATTTGCCTTGCAACAATGTAGTATTAAAATTAACCAAAACTAGACCACAGAGTTCAACTTTTGTGTCGAAGTGTACGAAATCTTCGCTTTTTGCTCAGCCAAGTCGGCTTCACACTATTATCTTCTGGAATATCTGGTAAATAAAAACGGCGTCAAAATAATGTTTGGACTATCAAAAAATCTCAAATATTAATAGATATTTACCCTCCAGCTAGTTGAGTGTGTTTTACGTTTATTATATCGTCGCTACCGGTTTCCCATATGAGCGACGCCTCCTGAAGATATTAGTCATTTTAGATTTTGGAGGACAGTGCAATGATACAGAATGAGACCCATACCAGAGTCGCCTCTGGTTCTTTTATGTGCACGGTGTAAAGCACCGACACGAGACCTCGGTTTAACGTCCCATCTGAAAGACTGTTAATTTTACACTACAGATCCGACAGATACAGTTGAATACCTATGATCAGGGAAGCCTATAAGCCGTGGACAGTCGTTAATCCATAGTTCTAATCAACTGAACCGTGTAATTATGTAATTGGTCTAGGAAGCGACTAAAACAACAATGTATAATTATGTAAACCTAGCCCCACGTGTGAACAAAAGAATTAATCCAGTTAAAATTGACAGGTCACATTTGATTAATATGTTATACGCCCTGTATCATTTAGAATCATCGGCTTTCAAACATGTTTTGAATCAAATGCATGCGGTTGTTGTAGCGGATGTAGGGGACATTAGCATATGCCTCACAGATGTCGGGGAAATTAGCATATTCCTCACGGATGTAGGGAAAATTAGCATATGCCTCATGGATATAGGGGAAATTAGCATATGCCTCACGGATGTAGGGGAAATTAGCATATGCCTCACGGATGTAGGGGAAATTAGCATATGCCTCATGGATGTAGGGGAAATTAGCATATGCCTCATGGATGTAGGGGAAATTAGCATATGCCTCATGAATGTAGGGGAAATTAGCATATGCCTCACGGATGTAGGGGAAATTAGCATATGCCTCATGGATGTAGGGGAAATTAGCATATTCCTCACGGATGTCGGGGAAATTAGCATATGCCTCATGGATGTAGGGGAAATTAGCATATGGGGGAAATTAGCATATGCCTCACGGATGTAGGGGAAATTAGCATATGCCTCACGGATGAAGGGGAAATTAGCATATGCCTCACGGATGTAGGGGAAATTAGCATATGCCTCACGGATGTAGGGGACATTAGCATATGCCTCACGGATGTCGGGGAAATTAGCATATGCCTCACGGATGTAGGGGAAATTAGCATATGCCTCATGGATGTAGGGGAAATTAGCATATGCCTCACGGATGTAGGGGAAATTAGCATATGCCTCACGGATGTAGGGGAAATTAGCATATGCCTCATGGATGTAGGGGAAATTAGCATATGCCTCATGGATGTAGGGGAAATTAGAATATGCCTCATGAATGTAGGGGAAATTAGCATATGCCTCACGGATGTAGGGGAAATTAGCATATGCCTCATGGATGTAGGGGAAATTAGCATATTCCTCACGGATGTCGGGGAAATTAGCATATGCCTCATGGATGTAGGGGAAATTAGCATATGGGGGAAATTAGCATATGCCTCACGGATGTAGGGGAAATTAGCATATGCCTCACGGATGTAGGGGACATTAGCATATGCCTCACGGATGTCGGGGAAATTAGCATATGCCTCATGGATGTAGGGGAAATTAGCATATGCCTCACGGATGTAGGGGAAATTAGCATATGCCTCACGGATGTAGGGGAAATTAGCATATGCCTCACGGATGTAGGGGAAATTAGCATATGCCCCACGGATGTAGGGGAATTTAGCATATGCCTCACGGATGTAGCGGAAATTAGCATATGCCTCATGGATGTAGGGGAAATTAGCATATTCCTCACGGATGTAGGGGAAATTAGCATATGCCTCACGGATGTACAGGAAGTTAGCATATTCCTCACGGATGTACTGGAAGTTAGCATATTCCTCACGGATGTAGGGGAAGTTAGCATATTCCTCACGGATGTAGGGGAAATTAGCATATGCCTCGCGGATGTAGGGGAAATTAGCATATGCCTCGCGGATGTACGGGAAGTTAGCATATTCCTCACGGATGTAGGGGAAATTAGCTTATGCCTCGCGGATGTAGGGGAAATTAGCATATGCCTCACGGATGTACGGGAAGTTAGCATATTCCTCACGGATGTACGGGAAGTTAGCATATGCCTCATGGATGTAGGGGAAATTAGCATATGCCTCACGGATGTAGGGGAAATTAGCTTATGCCTCGCGGATGTCAGGGAAATTAGCATATGCCTCGCGGATGTCGGGGAAATTAGCATATGCCTCACGGATGTCGGGGAAATTAGCATATGCCTCACGGATGTCAGGGAAATTAGCTTATGCCTCACGGATGTCGGGGAAATTAGCATATGCCTCGCGGATGTCGGGGAAATTAGCATATGCCTCGCGGATATCGGGGAAATTAGCTTATGCCTCGCGGATGTAGGGGAAATTAGCATATGCCTCGCGACGTGTATTTTGAGACATGTCATTAATTTAGCAAGTATGCCTTCCAGAAATAAACCAAATTGGATGTCGCCCTCATGTCTATTGTCAATGAATAGTGGATAATAAAGCGACCCTTTCGCACGAATCGCCCTTTAGCTTGAGCCCTGGTATAGACATGGTTCTAATTTAATAAGCGTAACACCCAGCTGGTTTTTTATATCTTTATTTATCATCACTACCGATTGCCCATATCATGAACGACAAATATGAGTTTACCTAACAACACTTTTCCTGGACATCCAGCGTTAACCAGTACTTTGTGCACCAACACCTATATGAAGCTGCCAACTTTTTCATATAAAGAGACACGGTCTGAGCGAGGCTCGAACCCGTGACCATCAATGATGGTTACAGTGGTATACAAGCCAGCGACCTTATCCACTCGACCACGGAAGCAGAATCCAGCTTGTTTATCCAATGAGACGACTTGTTATATATATACCCACAATGCACCTAATTTAACCTATCCCGTGTGTTCTACTTTTAGATTCAAAGCACTGACATTAGCTCCGCCCATTCCAGTAATCTTGTGTATTTGATTTTACAGTTTTCCTATTGTATTGTACACCATGCAATTTACAAATACCCGATGGATTGTATGTAAATATTCAATATATTTTTGGACAATCAGTTTCGACGACTTAACATAAATTGTATATGTATGTAATGAAATAAATTAATATGAATTTTGAAAATTTAATTAATTATGTGATAATTTATACAATATGCAGCATTTAAATGACATGTGTTTAAATGTTAAATGTGTGTATAATTGTGTGATGTTTTGTGTATTTCAGATGTAAGGATGAGGGTGTTCTTGAAGTACGATATTACTGTAGTAGAGATTGCCAAGGTAATGGTAACTTTTTTAACTAATTTTTTTTTCTCAACCACTTTAGTGGAAAGCGTGACTGAGCTTTGCATATAGCTAAACAAATTGTCAAATATAATGCTTTGATAACTGGCATACTGTTATAGAAGTTGATCCCTGCCCCCATAACAAGTGCTGTCCCCCCCCCCCCCCCCCCTGAGTGACATTGAACTTGAATTTTGGCCAGAATAATCCGATTTCAGAATTTATTTTAAGTTAAACATGACATTGAACTTGAATTTTGGCCAGAATAATCCGATTTCAGACTTTATTTTAAGTTAGGTCACCTGCGATCTTCCTCCACCAATAATAACTGGATAGTCGCTATATCACCTAACTTGTTTTGCCACCGAGCTAAAATAAATTTTTATAAAGTAAGCTGTTGGTGTGACTTAACCAATCCAAGAAAAGTCTCGCCGTAGAAGTGAATGTACAGGCAATGGCGTGCGACCTCTACTCAACTATTATGGGGGGAAATGTCTCCAATCGCGACTGGTTGAGCAGATATAAATAGGTGGAAAGAGTAAATGGATAGTACAAAGTATATTGTATGCAAAGTATGCAGGAATAGTCCGCCTCCGTGCTCGAGTGGTTACGGTCGCTGACTTGTATACCACTGTAACCTATCATCACTGATGGTCACTGGTTCGAGCCCCGTGTCTCATTTATATGAAAAAGTTGGCAATTTCTTACGGAGGTTGGTGCACCCAAATACTGGTTAACCGCTGGAGCCTGCCCAGGAAAGGTGCTGTTAGGTAAACTGCTCGCCGGCGATATAGCCCGAAATGGTGCTGATGCAGGCGTAAAACCCGAAATATAACATAACATAATGCAGGAAGGAATGTGACATCGCGAGTATGAGCTAGTGTAGGATTAAATCGCATGCCAAGGGTGAAACTCATCAGAAGAATGAAATGTCGATGCCTTCATTGAATCTGAATTTGTTTTGTGTAAAAAAAAACCAGTATAAAGAAGATAGAGGATAAGTGTGAGATTGGTCCGCAGCCCCCTCCTGTTGTACTTAAAAATTCAAATTTTATGCTTGAAAAGTGCTTGAATATCATCTGTAAGTCTGTCTGTACGAACCCTGCAGTAACAGTGCAGAGTAAATGGGAAACAATCGTATTAAACAGTAAATTTGAGAGTGATTAATATAAGTTGTAAGAACTTGTTTCGCAATTGAGCTAAAATAAATTTGTATAAACTATGTGGAAAACTATTTTCAGCAATACATCCCCGCGATGGGTTTGATATTAGAGGAAGATAGATAGATAAATTATTTGGAGCATGATTTTGACTACAGAGAGAACAAATTATATTCATTTGAACAGTTTAAATTTATTTATGATCTAGAAAAGAAGGGAGTTCCTAAAGTTGCATCAGTTAATCACCAGTATTCCGTCACTAAATCCCAGGAAAGGTGTTGTTAGGTAATCTGCCCGCCGGCGATATAGCCCAATATGGTGCTGATGCAGGCGTAAAACCCGAAATAACATAACCGTCACTAAATCACTATCAGTAAAAACCAAAGGCATAATATATTCGCAAATAGAAAGGTTATTGAGCAAAACTGTGCATTTCGAAAACACCAAATAAACTACTCTACACAAAATAGTTATATTACAAAGAAAACACCGAAACCCCGAAATAAAATCTGAATTAAAATGTGAATAACATTTACAGATGAACAAACATTAATTGGAAGAAAGTAAATGAACAACCATTCGTTCGTACTATAGATACAAAAATCAGAAGATTTCAATATAAATATATAATGCGAACTTTTTCATGATTCAAAATTTTGTTAAAAATGTACCCATCAGGCAAAATGACATTTTATACTACATATTCATTTAGTGCTATGGATATTGTTAACATGTGAACATTATGTTTGTATGAAAGAACGAAACTATGAAACAAACGAAACGAAATTATAAAACAAAACATTTTTATATCATACTTATGAAAATGAATTTTGAAAAAATGTAAGCAAAAGGGGACATATGTAACAGCAAATGCATGCTTCCTGTGGTACTAAGACCTTCGGGCCTCCATGGTAATTAATGTTGTGGACTTCCGATTATGTGCCCCCTCACCATTCATTGTATGTTCAAATTCCACCGAGGGTGTTGAATTCTTTAAAGTGAGGAGTATATCCAGCTGGCTTGTGGAGGGTCGATGGTTTTACCGGGGTGACTGGTATACTGCTCAGAAGGTCACCCAACGTCTTCTCCCACCAATACTAGCTGGAGAGTCGCTGTATGAGACGCTATATGAGTCGTGGTTGGTGACGTGACTGTAGATCTAAAAAACAAACAAATCTAAGCCCTCCATATATAATTATGTATATGAATGTTGTTTCAGTTAATGATTGGAAGAACAAACACAAGCTGGAACACAAGGATGGTCTGCTAGGATAACCAACTGATAACTGGGAATAATGAACCTATATCGCATGCTATATCACCGGTTATATCGTCTATCGGAAGGGGTTGACGAATGGAACGCAAGAATAGTGTGCTGGAATAATGAACCTATATCGCATGCTATATCACCGGTTATATCGCCTATCAGACAGTATTGACCAATGGAACGCAAGGATAGTTTACTGGGATAACTAACACATGTCTTGTACTATATCATCTATTATATCATGTCATGTCTGCCACCGTGGTCGAGTGGTTACGGTCGCTGACTTGTATACCACTGTAACCGATCATCACTGATGGTCACGGGTTCCGTGTCTATTTATATGAAATGGTTGGCAGTTTCTTATTGAGGTTTGAGCACAGGGTTGAACACTGGAAAGCAAGAATGGTCTGCTAGGATAACCAACTGATATCTTGTGCTATATTGTACGTCATATCACCTGTCGGACGGAATTGAGGAATGATTCTACAGATAATATCTTAATAATAAAGTTATGAAGACACCCAACTTCCAAGTAGTATAGTTAACCTTTTCAACACCACAGACCTCTAAATAGGCTTACAAAAAGTGTAGATCCAGATGAGCCGGCTCGTGACGAGCCGTCTCATCAGGATCTGCACTTTTTGCCAGTGATATGACTATTTTTAGACATAATTACCCATTTTGATAAATGAACTTGTCCAAATGTGATTTTCTGATTCATTTATTGGTTTATGAATATCATGGACCAGTCCATGTGAGTTACTTGGTGTTGAATGGGTTAAAAGAACTTTTGTAGTTAGTTTATACAATTTTGTAGTTAGTTTATACAAATTTATTTTAGCTCGATTGCGAAACAAGTTCTTACAACTTATATTAATCGCTCTCGAGATCTCATTCCTGATGGAATCCATTGCCATGAGGTAAAGAGAAAAGGCAACATGGAATTTAAATGCATTGAGGTGTATTGTATCCAAGACTGTTGTATGTAGTTTATTGTAGCATCTTGTGTTACACAGAATTAGTTAACCCTTTCCCTCATAGAAGCACCTCTTGACGCCATTACCAATACGACATACATTGACAATGTAGTAGCCAAACCATTGTTCATAATTAAGGCCACAATCCCAGTAATATCTATGGAGGTGGGATAGATATGGCGACTACTTATCTGCTGAACGATAGCTAAATGGCTGTCGTTTGTATGGAGATATAATAGTATATTAACCTAAATCTCTATGTAGTCCCAGTAATATCTATGGAGGTGGTATAGATATGGCGACTATTTATCCACTGCATGATAGCTAAATGGCTGTCGTTTGTATGGAGATATAATAGTATATTAACCTAAATCTCTATGAAGGAAAGGGTTAAATGGCTGTCGTTTGTATGGAGATATAATAGTATATTAACCTAAATCTCTATCAAGGAAAGGGTTAAATGGCTGTCGTTTGTATGGAGATATAATAGTATATTAACCTAAATCCCTATGAAGGAAAGGGTTAAATGGTTGTCGTTTGTATGGAGATATAATAGTATATTAACCTAAATCTCTATGAAGGAAAGGGTTATATAACATGATGGAGGAAAGTGATTTGCTGACATGTGAGTGTAGAATCTATGCAAATCTTTGTGTGATAGAATTGTCTTGCATGTTTTATGCACCCATCGCCCGGTAACGCTATATAATAGTGTTTGCATTTTATTTTATGTTTATTATTTGTTTGCTTTTCAGCTTCTATAATATATTGTGCTTATATTTGCATAGTTTGGTTTGATCCCCCGGCTGACCCTAATAAAATGAACAGTCTTTCAGATGGGACGTTAAACCGAGGTCTCGTGTCGTTGTTGTACACCGTGCACGTAAAAGAACCAGAGGAGACTCTGGAATGGGTCTCTGTCTGTATCATTGCACTATCCTCCAAAACTCTAAAATTAATCTCTTCAGGAGGCGTCGCTCATATGGGTAACCAGTAGCGACCATAAATAAACGTAAAACACACACACCAATAGCTTGGTTGAATATTTGATACTAACATTTGTTTAGTGGTATTCTCTTTGTTACCGTATGTTTTACTATAGATGTATGCGTGGGGAAATGTTTAAAGTACTGTATAGGATAGATCACAAATTAGCCTGTCTTAATGAAATATATTTGCTCGGTGTATATTTCGTTAAGACGGGCCAATGAGTTGATCTATCTGACTTAGACAATGTACATAAGTAGGTCGCGTCTATACGCTTTAGAAGCGAGAAATGTGGCTTTTTCATTGGACCATGTGACTTAGTCGTTGTCTAAGTGTATATAGAGCTGGAACCACGTGTTAAAACATCGATATTTTGATCAATTCTCTGTAATTCCCTTTCCACTGGTATTAACAATGTTTCGATAATGGCAAGGGGAAATCTGCATATTCAATTATTATATGTATAATAATCAGTGAAGTTTAAATATTTTAGTGTTTGATATATGGATTCACACATTTCCGTCAACGACACCTCTATTGGATATGTTTTAGTAGTCGTTGACATTAGACTGTGTAGACAATATTTTAGTCTTGATATATGGATTTACACATTTCCATCAACGACACCTCTATTGGATATGTTTTAGTAGTCGTTGACATTAGACTGTGTAGACAATATTTTAGTCTTGATATATGGATTTACACATTTCCATCAACGACACCTCTATTGGATATGTTTTAGTAGTCGTTGACATTAGGCTGTGTAAAGAATATTATTAATTCAGTGCTGTTTCGTCTTGATTTTATTGCTAATTTAGGCTATATTTAGCATTATCAGATTCATTAAATTATCTTAATTGAATTAATGAGTCCAGTTTTTCAATTACCCCCCCCCAATCATGACCTCTAGTATTGAATTTACCCGAATGTTGTTACATATTTTCCGGTTAAAATACGTCACGTCCACATATGGAATCGACACTTCGACCACAGTTTGAATTTTAAAAATGTTTTTTAAAAAATCGAAATTGATAATATATTTATGCTTCACTAAAATTTAGACTGATTGAAAACAATTTCAATTAGTTTTGTGAAAATATTGAAATGGACATGTTAGTTTATACAAATTTATTTTAGCTCGATTGCGAAACAAGTTATTTCAACTGATATAAATCACTCTCGAGACCTCATTCCTGATGGAATCCATCGCCACGAGGGAGAGAGAAGAGGCAACGTGGAATTTAAATGCCTTCGAGTGGTAGTCGTGATAGCGCAGTGGATGCACGTTCGCTTCAGGTGCGAAAGGTCCGGAGTTCGAGCCCCACTGGAGCCGTTACGATTGTGCCCTTAGGCAATGGACATGTTACTTAACCAATTTCATTCTGGATACATTTAAAGACTTTTGCAAACAACATAGATCCAGACGCGCTGCCTGCTGATCAGGATCTATGTTGTTTGCTACATAGCCAAGTGTCATAGCAAGACCATCTGAATAGCAAACAGCATAGAGCCTGATCAGACGGAACGTTCCGTGGTGCATGATCTTTGCAAATACTGTTTGAACGGTATCCAGAATGAAATGGGTTAAACGAACTACGATTAGTGCAGGGGTTAGCGCGCTCGCTTCTCACCAATGCAGCCCCAGTTCTACAATAGGGAGTTCTGTAGTGGATTATTGCTTTGTTAGTCATGACTGTTTATCTAAATTTGAACAATTTAATGTTATGAGACTGACAGATCTTATTAATAAAACCAAACATGTTTCTTCTATTACATCTAGTGCATTGCCAGACCATTCTCTTCGTATGTGGAATATTATGATCGATAGTTACCTTCATGATCAAGTACCGCATTATATTAATAAGCAGGAAGATAGCCATTATAAATATGATGATACTAATGTTCCATCTGATTTTATGCTCAGTCAAGAATCTTTATTTCATGTTAACCAAACAATTTCAGCTGTCCGATTAACGCAGTGGTTAGCGCTCTCGCTTCTCACCAATGCAACCCATGAGATTGTACAACAGAATATGTCTAATAATTTACATTGTAAGGAAATTAAATGTGGTATGTATAATAAAAAAACATCTGGTGGTCTGACGGATTGATTGATTTATGGAATAATGTTTGTAAATATGAAAATGTTTGGTTATCATAAGATAAGAGTATTAAGCTTATATAAATCTGAGTATGTTCGTATCTGTAAGTTGTTTGACCGCGAGGTTCAGAGAGCTAAGCGTTTCCATTGGTACTCGTTACAATCTCAGCCATTAGATGAAAGAGATGTTGATACTACTAAGTTTTGGAGTAAACTGTAAGAAAGATAACAGAATTCCAATGGAAGTGGTTTTAGAGGATGAGTCTGTTTCTAATGACATCGATATTGTTTTATCACGATTTTAACTCTGTTCAAAACCGCAAATAATGTTACTGGTACTAATGATACCAGCAATATATCTGATGATGATGCTAATCTTAATAATCATGTATCGGTGTTAGAAGTTCATAAGGCTATTAATTCTGTCAATAAAGGCAAAGCATGTGGCATAGACAGTATCCATGTAGAATTCTATTTCGTTTAAAAATTAAATTCGTCTATAAACGAGATGTGAGCTTGGCGCATGCGCATCAGTGTGCTTAGCGTATCCGCTAGAGAAAAAACGTGTGTTGAACGGAGTTCAAAATAAATCACGAATCCTGTTAATTTGTACGTGGTACAGGTAGTTAGAACAGGTAAAAATACTTTTTTGTAAGTTTACGTATAATAGTGTATATGCGTTTCGTCCCGTTGTACGTAGTACGACTCTAAATAGGGACTTTTGTCGTGTGCACGTGGTGCGCAGAAAATGGCGGAAAAACTGCAAAATAGTGGCGGTTTGGTGGCAGATAAGGTAGATAAGAGCGCCGCTAGTGCTTCAAAAGCCAAATCCGCGAGTACGAACTCCGCCGGAAAACGATTATCATCTCGTATGGCAAAAGAAACTGGTTTTTCGACCATAAAATCGGTCGTGAAAACTGATGACAAAACGAAACAAAAAGCTTCGCCCAGTACAACAACAACAACAAGTACTAGCAGTACTACTAGTACTAGTAAAACAAATGAGGATGAAATGTTAAACATTTTGAGAGCTGTAAAAGCGTCTCAAGATAAAATGGAAGATAGGCTGGTGGCTCTGGAACAGCCAGTTGAGCTGGATTATTATGACGAAAATGAATACAATGATGATGAAGTGGTGGAGCCACCAAATAAGAGACAAAAAGTGGACGGGTGTGAATCACCTAGTTGTGAATCAAACAGTCGTTTTGCATCATTATCAAAATGTTTTAAGGCGGTCGAGCCTGTGTGTGCCGGGGTTGATTCAATATTGGCAGATACCGTCACGGATCTATTCCGCAAGGGTATGGACGACGACCAATATGAGCATATGGTTCGGGATGAAAATACACCGGCCAGACAATTGACCTTTCTGCCGATTTGGATTGACAGCTGGCGTTAGCCAATCGCATCGCACCATTCGCACACACCACCGGCAACAGTTTATCGCCGCCATCTTGTTAGACAAACAATGCATATTAGACAAAATAGTAACGAGTAGACAAATTTGAAAAGGCGTGAATTTGATCGAAAATATGGGTTTTAAATTGTTTTAATGATGTTGAAAATGTGTAGCTTTGGTGTGTGGGTTAGTTATAGTACAACATTAGTTGATATCCTGGTGATCGACGTTAAATTCAACCCATTTCAAAATCCTTGGACAAATCTAAAAGTGTATATGAACCACAAAATACCAGACAGCTGCTTTAAAAACAATGCATCTATAAAAACACCGACTGACCCCATATAGTCATTCTTTTATCGCAACACAGCAATCAGAACAGAATAGAACATCTCTTTTATTTCACTCTATACAAGTATAAACATGCAAATATGAGGTTTTCACAATTGACAAAACATACAAACGAGGCTACAATACATTTAGACATACCGACTGACCCCATATAGTCATTCTTTTATCGCAAACACAGCAATCAAATTTAAGCGTGTCACACTGTTTATTGGGAGTAATCAACAACTTACCGGTTTAGTTTAATTAGTTTAATCATATTTTATTGCATTCTATATATACAATGTACAATACAAAACAAATAAACAAACATGTATAACTATCCATAATGCATGATTCGTGGCATTGTTTGCTCAAGGATTGTCATTATATGTTGAAGCAAATGGGTTGGGCCACAAGTTTTAACAACATTAGTTACGGCCCTCCCCATAAGACTAGATTGTAATTAACAAAGAGACTGAATACAAGAGTTGTGCTAGTACTTTACTAATTTAATGATACTAATAGAAAAAGAGTAAAATGATTAAGATAATAAGCAGCATTTTAGGTAATAAGAATTTAGAAACAAAAAACAACAATAAACAAACCAAAAAAGTTTAGGAAATGTAACTGTAATAGCTACTACTATCAAGTGTCCCACCATACAACGTTACCCAGCCAGCCACACCCGTCACCACACCCTAACATAGATCGTCACAAGAGAACAGCCTATGTATATATATACAGATCATGTGGTTATTTACTCGAAGCGTTTAGTCGTTTTAATATATGTTAACTTGTGTGAAAATATATTCGTTTTCATTGTCCGCTAAGTTTTCGAAGCCTAACAGTAGTTTTCTTGTATTTAAGGGATGATAAGTACGAGTGTTTACGAATAGTACGCGTCTGGAATTTACATAGAATAGACAGCGAAATAGATAGTGCTCCGCATCCTCATTTTCGTTAAGTTCACACAAGCATTTTGGACTATCGCGCAAATGATTATTATAAAGATCTGAATGCAGGTTGCTACAAGAATTTCGAATGCGAGCATGAAATACTTGCTGACGTCGATTTCCAGATTTAAAAAATGATGGTACTATTGGTGGTTTGAAGATTTCTTTCAACCTCCCTTTAAATGACGACAATGTATTTATATTACGAATATTAATATCCAATTCATTCCACAGTTTTATTGACGATGGTAATACAGATTTTGAATAAATTTCAGTTCGCCTTGCTAAAGTAACAAAATCTGTATTGTTTCTTAAATTGTACGGATTTACTTCGTCAACAGTTGTTGGAAATAAGTCAGTTATGTAGCTTGGTACGTTATCGTGTATATGTTTATGAACTAAAATTAATTTTTGCATTTTTCTGCGATCAGAGAGTGAAACCCAGCCAATTTCTTGAAGAAGTTTCTCAATGGAAACTGATCTTGTAAGTCCCGTGACTATTCTAGCAGCTTCATATTGAATTTTATCTAGAGATTCTTTTTCATATAATGTACAACTATCCCAGACTATGGACGCATATTCTAAAATAGGTCGGAGATAAGATATGTATATTTGATTAAGGGTTTGGCGTTTTAATTTAAATTTTAACATTCTCATTGATCCTAGTGTTTTTGAAGCGGAAGTAGTAATGTTTGATATATGCTTGTGCCACGTACCGTCTTCACTAAGTGTAACTCCGAGATGCTTGTGGTGATTTACGTAATCTAACTGCGTATTTTCGAAGAATAGCACTGGTCGATTAACGTTACCTAGTGATAAGAACATAACTTCTGTTTTTGCTGGATTGAATTGAACAAGCCATTGTTTAGACCATTTTGATATTATAATTAGATCATGATTCAGTGAAGCTTCTATAACATTTGAGTCGTTGGATGTCATTGCCAAGGAACTATCATCAGCAAATAATCTTGTTAGACTATAAAGAGATTCAGCAATGTCATTGACGTATATTAAAAAAAGTAAGGGTCCCAAGACAGAGCCTTGTGGTACACCAGCGTTAAGACATTTTTCATTAGAGAATGCAGATCCAACAAAAACCTTTTGTCGCCGTTCATTAAGATAGCTAGATAACCACTTGATTATGTTTCCCGAAATGCCATACTGTCGAAGTTTGAAAAGAAGACCTTTGTGCCAAACTCGGTCAAATGCCTTACTAATATCACAGAATATAATACAAGTTGATTTACGTTCATCGAAGGCCTTACAAATTTGGTTGTAAATGTCAATTAACTGATACACTGTAGAGTGTCCCGGGACATAATATCCCGATAGGGGCCTACTGCTATTATCAAGATCAATGTATTGCACATCGGAATTTAGCAGCGATTGTGCTAATAATTGGTCAATTATAAAATGTGTGCACACAATTATAGTATTGATTACTACACCGAGTCATTGTTTTATCGTTCTGTCAGACAAACGAGTTATTTAGTAAAATTTTAATCAAATCTGATAACGAGTGAAAAATAATTACAAATTAATTAATGCTGTCTGTCATTGACAATGGTGAAAAGATGTAGTTACGGGCTGTGTGACAGTGATAGTAGATATCCAGATCGATTGATAGGTGACGTTTAATTCGTGCCATTTCCAAAACCTAAAGACAAATCTTGAAAAATGTCTAAGGTGGATTAAGTTGTGTGGACGACCAAACGACCAGCTGAATACATCCAAAATTAATGCAAACATATATATTTGCACACAAGTAAGTTGAAATTAATTTATTTATGCATAATAAAATATTTCGAAAAAATATATTCTGCATTTATAGTTCTACTGTTCACAAGAGATATGTGAGTATAATGGTGATTACAGTTATACATGTGGTTTATACATATTGTCGTGGATGGTGGATTAGGGATCAGATAGTAGTAATAGTACCCATGCATGTGCATAGCTGTGGGATTCCCATATTTTAGCTCAGTGAACGTACTGACTGGTGTTCAGTTTTTGGGCCTATTGTTCGAGTCTTCTAGGAGGCATAGGATCGAGTCTCTCAAGACGGTGGCATATTTCATTTCTTTTAATGTCAAAGTTGACACGATGTGGTTGTTCACTCTTCCGTTGACTGCGAAAGCATTTTCCACGAACACTTAACACGTCCTCATCCGTTAAATATATCTGTACATTAGAGAAATAACCTTCACTGAAGAACCTAAACACTTGTTGACTTGCTTTCAACAAGATATTAATATCTGGGTAAAATAAAACCGAGAAATTCGACGGAATTTTATCTCTCAACTCGATGCAGGTCTGCGTTAGACGCCATTTTGTTAGATAGCTTGTCTCGCGTGGTTACAGCGAACACCTGTAACTATGGGGGGCGTGCCTAAGTAGCGTTTGCAGAAAGGTCAATTGTGACGGTCTGGTCACAATGAAAACAAATAAATTTGTTTGGGACTTTATGTCGAGCGTGGCTCGTTCAAATGACAAAAAAACTGCAGAATGGTGCCACCTCTGTAGTCAAGGCAGGTGTCATTGTCACTAACATGGTAAATAAGGTTGCGGCGATTGAGAAATCACTGGACGAAGCTGCACATGGGGATTTAGTGGACTGGAGTACCGTGTTTGATGGGTGTAATGACACGTTGGCTTTGCTGGGGCACGCCAATCGTCAAGTAAACCTTACACGTAGAGACTTTATTAAGCCTGAACTTGGCAGTGTGTATGTCCCTTTGTGCTCCCATTCGGAACCTTACACAACATAGTTGTTCGGTGAGGACGTCGCCAAACGAGCAAAGGAGATTGAGGACTCCCACAAAATGGGTAATAAGATCCAAAAAGGTCTCATTAGTGCAGTGTTCAGCAGCTATCGTGGCCGATCCAGTAAACGGGGGCGTGGACGCTGGCTTAGAGGGTCCAGGGGACGCGGTGGCGCATCCCGTGGTGACTATCATGGCTCCTCTTCTCGCTACTACGAGAATCGAAAAAACTCGGGGGCCTTCCCAGAGGGATGCATACCCCCGATATTAAATGAGGTTGAGTGATAGTGTTACAGCAGGTAGACTGGAAAATTTTGTTCATGAATGGCAAAAACTTACGTCAGATAAAAATATTCTAGACATTGTGCAACACTGTCATTTAGAGATCAATGAAGATCTTGTACCTGATCAAACTAAATTAATTCCACAACATTTTAATGGACATGAAATGTTGATAATTGATGAACAAATTGGAAAATTGCTAAAGCAGAAGGTCATTGCTCAAGTGGAATACACTGATGGCCAGTTCATATCGCCGATTTTTGTAAGATTGAAGAAAAATGGAGATTATCGGCTCATTTTAAACTTGAAAATATTCAACGAATGTAAATGGCATTACATTTGATTTCAAAAGGAATGTAGCTTCCATAGATATAAAGTCTGCATACTATTCGGTCCGAATAGCTGAAGAACACCAACCATATTTACGGTTTATGTGGCATGGGAAGATTTTCCAGTTTACATGTCTCGCAAATGGCGTAGCAAGTGGTCATCGTTTGTTCACGAAGTTGATGAAGCCAGTTTTCTCAAAACTGCGATCTGATGGTTTTGTCAGTACAGGGTTTATTGATGATAGTCTGTTGGCGGGTTTGACATACCAAGAGTGTTTATACAATGTGCGCCAAACTCGAAATTTACTGGTAAAACTGGGTTTCATTATAAATGAGGAAAAATCTGTAGTGATCCCTACCAAAACACTCCCATATTTAGGTAATATCATTGATTCAGATAAAATGATTGTGTATCTCCCTCGGGAGAAAAAAGACAATATTTCAAAGGAATGCCATACATTGCTAATGGCAACAGAAGCCACTATTCGTGCAGTGGCCAGAGTCAATGATGATTATTTCGGACAGTATGAAATCCGAGTTAAAGTGATGGTACTGTAACGTACACGACCACTGTAGGCACATTGATCGAATCACCCCTGATATTACAATCCAGACAGACAGTAGTACTCTGGGTTGGGGATTAGTTTTCAAGCAGAAACAAGTAGGTGGTCGTTGGACCACAGAAGAAAGGCTGAACCACATTAATGTTCTGGAAATTATGGCAATTTTCTTTGCGCTCAAGGCTTTATCAAGTCAGATTGTTAATAGACCTGTCCGAGTGTTGTCAGACTCCTCAACGGCAGTGTGCTATGTGAACAATATGGGGGGAAAGTCAGTAGAATGCAACAACATCAGTAAGAAAATTTGGTTATGGTGCATGGAAAACAATGTTTGGGTTCCATGTGTACATATATACCAGGCAAAAGCAATTTAGTTTATACAACTTTATTTGAGCTCGATTGCGAAACACGTTATTTCAACTTATATAAATCACTCTCGAGACCTCATTCCTGATGGAATCCATCGCCACGAGGGAGAGAGAAGAGGCAACGTGGAATTTAAATGCCTTGCCTAAGGGCACAATCGTAACGGCTCCAGTGGGGCTCGAACTCCGGACCTTTCGCACCTGAAGCGAACGCGCATCCACTGCGCTATCACGACTTCCACACTAAAAGGCAAAAGCAATGAGGCAGACACTCCGTCGCGAAAATTCAATGACCAGTTAGAATGGGAATTGCATGATGATGTTTTCCGTGACATTTGCGGCGTTTGGCAAAAGCCAAGCATTGATCTATTTGCTTCTAGGTTAAACCATAAAGTTGACATATATTGTGCATGGAACCTAGATCCGTTGGCAACATATATTGATGCATTTTCCTTAAATTGGAAAATATTGGAATGTGTGTACATATTCTGTCCTTTCAGCCTACTGAGCACGTGCATTCGCAAGATACAGAACGACCAGGCCCAAGCCGTCGTGATAGCGCCAATCTGGACACATCAGCCGTGGTACCCGATGTTAACACGGATGTTGATCGACAATCCCCGTATTTTACCACACAGGAACAATATGCTGTCTCTTCCGCATCTAAATCAAGTACACCCTCTCGCAGAGACGCTTGTTATGATGGCATGTCAAGTATCCGAAATAAATTCAGAGACAGTGGATTTTCAAAGCAGACAACCCAAATCCTCATGGCCTCCTGGAGAACGACAACAAAACGGGAGTATGACGTCTATATTAAAAAATGGTTTCAGTTCTGTTGTGAACGGGAGATTTCACCAACTGTGACGGACATCATTAATTTCCTGACAAGTGAATATGAAAGAGGAATGTCTTACAGCTCACTAAATTGTGCTAGATCGGCTCTTTCAGCATTAGGAATAAGAATAGGGCAATGTATGGCTGGTACCTATCCATTAGTCGTCAGGTTCCTGAGGGGCGTATTCAATTTGAGGCCTCCAGTTCCACATAATTCTAAAATCTGGGATGTGGACCAGGTCTTGAAGTATCTTAGGAAACTATCACCAGTGTCATTGAAAGATTTGACACTAAAATTAACCATGCTTCTGTGTCTTGTGAATGCAGCACGTGTACAGACTGTATATAAGTTAATGTTTATCGATTTGCACAAGTTGAAAAGTTGTTTTGTGTTAAAGTTAGATGGTTCAATTAAACAGACCCGTCCGGGTAATTTATTATCACATGTTACTTTGCGAGCATATCCGCCAGATAGGCGGCTGTGCATTTATTGTGTGCTCAAGGAGTATTTGAAGCGTACGTTAAGGAATAAACAGGAGAAAAGACTTCTCATTCGTTATGTGAAACCGCATGCAGCGGTTACAAAAGATACTGTTGCGAGATGGGTGAAAGTGATTATGATTCGCTCTGGAATAAATGTTGGAGTGTTCAGTGCCCACAGTGTAAAAGCAGCAGTATGTTCAAAAGCAAGTCAGAAGTGCGTTCCGATCAGTGACATCATGAAGAAGGCAGTGTGGACGCAGGAATCCACGTTTACACGATTCTACAAGAAGGATATCATGAAGGATGGAGAGCAGACATTCTCCAATGCAGTGTTGAAGATCTAACGGTGAGGGCATTTAAATTGCTGTACGTGTATATATACAATTGGTTTTATATATACACCATATTCTTGTTTTTCGCCTATTATTGAGGCTTTAAAGTCTCGTTTATAGACGAATTTAATTTTTAAACGAAATAGAATTAAAAAATTAAACGAAACTTACCTTGTAGGGTGAAGTTCAATTGTAATTCTATGAGTTTAAATAGAATTAAAGAGTCTTTAAACGCCTCCCGCCCTCCCTACAATCGAGGGTTGGACTATTAAACAAATTTACGTTTAAAGACAGCAGCGTATAAGTGGAAACCATGTGTAAAATAATATGGTTTCAAGATATCTAATAATGGCAAAAAACATCTTTAAAGACTGATGCGCATGCGCCAAGCTCACATCTCGTTTAAAGACTCTATAATTCTATTTAAACTCATAGAATTACAATTGAACTTCACCTTACAAGGTAAGTTTCGTTTAATTTTTTAATTATTTAATAACGATCCAGCGCCAAAATCATCTACATTGGACCGACGGGACCCGTTATCATACAGAGGTATTTCACTTGCCCCTGCTATGTATAAAGTATATTGTTCCATTTTGACCTCAGGCCGTGTCTCATTTATATGAAAAAGTTGGCAGTTTCTTACGGAGGTTGGTGCACCCAAGTACTGGTTAACCGCTGGAGCCTGCCCAGGAAAGGTGTTGTTAGGTAAACTGCCCGCCGGCGATGTAGCCCGAAATGGTGCTGATGCAGGCGTAAAACCCGAAATATAACATAACATGTTCCATTTTGAACTGTAGATTAAGTACTTGGTCCGAGGCAAATGATAAAGTATCAGATGATCAGAAAGGTTTTAGAAGGGGTCGAAGTACAACGGACCAGATACTTGGGGTAAATAATATAATCGATTCAAGACAAAAGTTACGCAAATCCACGTTCTGTGCATTTATAGATTTTAAGAAGGCCTATGATACTATTAATAGAAATATAGTATGGCAACGTTTATCTGATATAGGAATATCTGGTAAAATGTTTGAGGCATTGCAATATTGGTATATTGGATGAGTACTTGGAGAACATCCACCCAGGCACGAACTATGATGATGACTGTCGAAATGTCTAAAGGGATCAACTGCACAGATACTGATCCCAGTAACAAGGAAATGTCTAAAGGGATCAACTGCACAGATACTGATCCCAGTAACAAGGAAATGTCTAAAGAGATCAACTGCTGCACATATACTGATCCCAGTAACAAGGAAATGCATCAAAAGCAATCACATTTATATATATAACTATGTTGGATAGAGTCCATGTGGCTTGTGAGCACTAGGGACACGTTTGGTAGTTTCACATTTATATATATCACTATGTTGGATAGAGTCCATGTGGCTTATGAGCACTAGGGACACGTTTGGTAGTTTCACATTTATATATATAACTATGTTGGATAGAGTCAATGTGGCTTGTGAGCACTAGGGACACGTTTGGTAGTTTCACATTTATATATATAACTATGTTGGATAGAGTCAATGTGGCTTGTGAGCACTAGGGACACGTTTGATAGTTTCACATTTATATATATCACTATGTTGGATAGAGTCAATGTGGCTTAGCACTAGGGACACGTTTGGTAGTTTCACATTTATATATATCACTATGTTGGATAGAGTCAATGTGGCTTGTGGGCACTAGGGACACGTTTGGTAGTTTCACATTTATATATATAACTATGTTGGATAGAGTCAATGTGGCTTGTGGGCACTAGGGACACGTTTGGTAGTTTCACATTTATATATATCACTATGTTGGATAGAGTCAACGTGGCTTGTGAGCACTAGGGACACGTTTGGTAGTTTCACATTTATATATATAACTATGTTGGATAGAGTCAATGTGGCTTGTGAGCACTAGGGACACGTTTGGTAGTTTCACATTTATATATATCACTATGTTGGATAGAGTCAATGTGGCTTATGAGCACTAGGGACACGTTTGGTAGTTTCACATTTATATATATCACTATGTTGGATAGAGTCAACGTGGCTTGTGAGCACTAGGGACACGTTTGGTAGTTTCACATTTATATATATATATAACTATGTTGGATAGAGTCAATGTGGCTTGTGAGCACTAGGGACACGTTTGGTAGTTTCACATTTATATATATCACTATGTTGGATAGAGTCAATGTGGCTTATGAGCACTAGGGACACGTTTGGTAGTTTTTCAGTGGTTTTGGTGATGTAGACCACCATGAATGCGTTATATTACGGTAGATTCATGAACTTGTGAACATCCATCTTTTATAAAATGTAATTCTTGGTATCCACTACACATGCATAAAACATTATGTTAATTTCTATTTCTGAATGCAGGCCATTTTCATCTGTGCTGTTTTGGAGTGTGTATGGCTCTTAGTCTATATTGATTGTTGTGATGGTTGCTGTGTAGCCTGGGTTCCAGCCTGTCGATTTTTCACGTTTTAACGTCTGGTAAAATGACATGATATGATCAGAAACTCAATACGGACCAATTAATAGTCTCGGTTAGCCTGGGTTCCAGTCTGACGATTTTGCACTTTTCAACTTCTGGCAAAATACCTAATAGCCCTATTAATAGGATTAATGCGAGTCAATAATTACACGGACTATCCCCCCGAGTTTCCCCAGGCGTTGATATGATCAGAAACTCAATACGGCCCAATTAGTAGTATCGGTGTTAAAACATATTTATTTGACTAATCAGGCAAAATATATCGACGCCTGTTCCCAGGCTAGTTGCTGTGCTGTCCGCCTCCGTGGTCGAGTGGTTAAGGTCGCTGACTTGTATACCACTGTAACCTATCATCACTGATGGTCACGGGTTCGAGCCCCGCTCAGACCGTGTCCCTTTATATGAAAAAGTTGGCAGTTTCTTACGGAGATTGGTGCACCCACGTACTGGTTAACCGTTGGAGCCTGCCCAGGAAAGGTGTTGTTAGGTAAAACTGCCCGCCGGCGATATAGCCCAAAATGGTGCTGATGCAGGCGTAAAACCCGAAATATAACATAATAGTTGCTGTGCTGCCTATATCAGAACAGAATGAACATGTAAGTGACCATGTTGTGAGGCTGAACATGAGCTGTTATTAGTGTTACGGTTTGTGTGTGTTTTACGTTTATTTATCGTCGCTACCGGTTGCCCATATGAGCGACGCCTCCTGAAGAGATTAGTTATTTTAGATTTTGGAGGATAGTGCATGATACAGACAGAGACCCATTCCAGAATCTCCTCTGGTTCTTTTACGTGCACGGTGTAAAGCACCGACATGAGACCTCGGTTTAACGTCCCATCTGAAAGACTGTTAATTTTATTAGGGTCAGACGGGGGATCGAACCTGCGATCCCTGAATTACCAGTCCAGCGTGTTACCACTGGACTACAGATCCGTCTGTGTGTTACGGTTTGGTTTAGTGATTGTGTTTTATAGGTGGGATTATGTCCACCTGTCAAAAACACAGGGGGGATTATGTCCTACACTCCGATTCTACATGCATATATTAATTACTTGGCGATGGTGATTACTTTCCTAGATGCTTTCATGTAAAACTTAATTTCTCCTTTAGGAATATTCAGTGGCAATAACTCACCAATGTTGTTGATGAATCCTGGTAGGAATGATTGATGTACAATGATCTTTCAAAATTGTTCAAAATCGACAAGGCAATCCTTCTGATGCAATTGTTATCAACATAAGATGATTTTGTCACCAACGTTATCTTGGCTGCCAAAAGGTCAAAATAGTCTTTTATCATGAGTTTAAAATTCTTATTCACCCAAACAGCTTGGTCAATGGTAGCCAAATTTTACAATTATAGTCCATGGGTGTGGCCTTTTCACATTTGTTAAAATGCAGGTTGTCACAAATAGAAGATGGCCGCAGTTTAAAACATTACGCACATTCTTCAACATCTCACGAACTACGATTTTGACAATATTTTGGTAGGAATAATGGATGTACTATGCTGCTTCAAAGTTGTTACAATGGTGGCCCCGTGGTAAATACTTATACAGTGCCATCATGGCCCTCTTGTTACAATGGTGGCCCGTGGTAAATACTTATACAGTGCCATCATGGCCCTCTTGTTACAATGGTGGCCCGTGGTAAATACTTATACAGTGCCATCATGGCCCTCTTGTTACAATGGTGGCCCGTGGTAAATACTTATACATGGCCCTCTTGTTACAATGGTGGCCCGTGGTAAATACTTATACAGTGCCATCATGGCCCTCTTGTTACAATAGTGGCCCGTGGTAAATACGTATACAGTGCCATCATGGCCCTCTTGTTACAATGGTGGCCTGTGGTAAATACTTCTACAGTGCCATCATGGCCCTCTTGTTACAATGGTGGCCTGTGGTAAATACTTATACAGTGCCATCATGGCCCTCTTGTTACAATAGTGGCCCGTGGTAAATACGTATACAGTGCCATCATGGCCCTCTTGTTACAATGGTGGCCTGTGGTAAATACTTATACAGTGCCATCATGGCCCTCTTGTTACAATGGTGGCCCGTGGTAAATACGTATACAGTGCCATCATGGCCCTCTTGTTACAATGGTGGCCTGTGGTAAATACTTATACAGTGCCATCATGGCCCTCTTGTTATGTTTGGAATGAATAAAAAACATAAATATTATACAACAATTTTTACTATATTTCATATTGATATTTTTGATGAATTCATTGTTATCTGTTACGTAATAGACACTGGTCTAATGTAAGTCCAACAGTATCCCTGATTCTGTAGATTTATATTCAAAAGGCAAGTTTTTAGAATTGTAAAAACATAGACATTTTTATTGACCGGCAACATGTTAGTTTACTTATTGTGTCGACCTTTGAACTGTAAGGTTATACTGGTCCAACGCTATATGTGAAATATGTATATAAACAGAAAACCAATAAACTGTAAGGTTATACATATTGTGTCGACCTTTGAACCGTAAGATTATATAGCCGTCTTATATAAAATGTTGAAAAGTAATAAAACATAATTTCCATAACAGTTGTTTTCCATTTTTACAAATAATAATGACTCATATGCCTATGAGTTGTGCTTTTGTGTCGACATGAAAGAGTTATGGCAGTGGCTGTTTATGTTCAGTTTAACAAAATAAGTATATTGTCTTCACCTGACCAACTTCTTTGCCGATTTGTATGCTGCTATATGACTTGCATACATGAAGAACATTAAGAAAGATATGTTCAGATGATACATGATCACTTTCATTAAAGCGACACTGCTGGTATAATATTTTTCCCAAATGTTTGCTTCAAATACTGAGTATTTCAACTAATAAACAAACGTCATATACGCGGTTTGTTGGCATAACAAAATAATGTAAACATCCATGCGTAAGACAACTAGTGAATAACACGATTTATAGTACAGCTTTAGCGTGATATCTCACATGTATGCCTATTTATTTGTAGACTAGTCTTAGTTAAATTATTTCTAAATGGCATTATCTCACGTTTAGTATTGACTCCCATGACAAACAAACGTCAATTCAGGAGTATGGATGACCGTTATATGAAATCATACTTTCAATCCACAAAAACACTGTTTATTGATTCACTGTTAGTTTTCGAATATATATGTGAAAAATGCATTTTATTTGCTTTTTGCGATGTAATGTCGCTTTAACGATATATTGATATGTTCCAGAAGCGATGTGGTATATAATGTTACATACTGTGCAGTTTTTAATCAAGTATTGTACTTTCTAAACATACACTAGGTGAGTGTTATTACAGACTGCGTTTTCAATCGTCCTTCTATTACATATTTATATGTAATAGTTTTTCTTGTTCAAGTTGAATACTCTCCAAATATATTTAAGCACTCATTAAATGTATCAATTGGACGTCGTGATAGCGAAGTGGTAGCGCATTCGCTTCAGGTGCAATGGGCCTGGAATCCGCCCATCTATATCGGTTATGATTGTGCCCTATGGGTATGGTATTTAAATTCCATATTGCCTCTCCCTCGTGGTGATGGATTTCATCAGGAATGAGGTCTCAAGAGTGATAAATATAAGTTGTAGGAATTGTTTCGCAATCGAGCTAAACTAAATTTGTATAAAGTAATTGTACCAGTCGTCTCCCAGTAATGTACAGGTCCCACAGTTTCTTCACAAAATGTTTGCGAATTCAGAATTTCTTCGAACTGTGTACATTGTTAGTTTGAACTATTTGGATGAAAATAAGAAATAAAATTGACACGTCACCGACTTTGTTTTTGTGAAACATGGACAAATATACATGGTGGTTTCGTGCACTTTGTGACAATAACAAATACGGTGTCAACATGGACATATGCTGCTTGATTGAGTTTATTGCAAAGCTGTATAAGATTAAGAATATCAAATTAAAAATTAATTTATTTACACTTGTTCAGTAAATTTTCTCAAACAACTTTTTTCTTAAATTGATGACCCCCAGTTTCTATCTTCCTATATTGTTTATCATACTCTAAACATGTATACAGAACGTTTAATAAATTTCTCTGATTTGGAATTGACACACTTTTTAAAAAAGTAATATTGTTTCATAGAGATGTGTAGATTTAATGTTTCCGAGATGTACTAAATATAGCTTATTTCACAAATTTACTGAACAATTTTTTTTTTAAATTTTGATTAGGAATATAAAAAGCCTATTTATTATTTCACAAAGTGCACGAACTCACCATGTGTATTTGTCCGTATTACGAAAACAAAGGCGGTTACATGTCGTCTTTATGTTTTTATTGTCATATATGTAAGATCAAACTAACAATGTACAACGTTTGCAGAAATTCCGAGTTTGCAATTGTAATAATACAACATTTCCCCTCTGTATATTGCTTTTCTCAAGGGGGGTCTTTGTGGTTTCGATGTGGTTTCTTTGGCTTATATCCCGTCAGTTTGTTAAATGTGGTTTCAGAAGAGGTATTGGTTCCACTGACAAAAACCTTATTTCTTGGGACTGTTGCTTTTCCTCCTGTAGTTTTGATTGAGGCATTTTTACTGCCACCCGTGTTGACCATTTCACTGGAAATATTTTTAACAGCCTCTGAAATTTCGGTCAGCATTAAATGTTGTTCTTTTATTCCTGTGTGGATTGTCTCCTGTTCATTATGAAACCTGTCCCTCGTATTTGTAAGGTCTAATTTAATGCGCTTATATTGTGTATCTATCAATGTCTTCAAACTTAGAATCTCTTGTTCTTTTTCAGCTATCGTTGATTTTAGTTTGATAGATCTCATGTCCAGAGTCAATTTCTCTCTTCGAATTGAGTCATTCTCAATTTTTAGCGCTTCTATTATACCATTCATTACTTGAACTTTTGTAGCTTCCATTCTTAACTGAGCATTTTCCTCCCTCAAACTTGTGATCCTTTCGTGCTGGGTATTCAGCTCCTGTTGAGTGGACCTTTGTAGTTCTTTGATGTTGTCGTATTCATGTGATATCTTAGTCAAGTGTGATAGATCTCGTCTCAGCGTTGCGATTATTTCTTCGTGGTATCGTTTGTCTCTCTCTAACAGTCTATCAAACTCTTTTCTCATATCTCTCTTAATTTGTTTTTCTTTTTTCTCAAACTTTGCATTAACTAAATTCGCTAATGTTTCCATATCATGCCCACTTGCCATATCTCCCGCGGAGGCTCCGTCAGCACTCTCCGTCTGAAAAAGAGGTAAAACAATACTGTGAATGTTTAATGTCTCGTCACACACATTGGGATATTTCGATCGAAAATTGATTGACCAACATGGGGAAGAAATTAGAATATAGATACATTAGAAGTCATATAAAGCTTAGTTCAACAAGATCATAATATGCGTTAAAGTTCTAGTGAACGACATTGCTGGTTTTCTATTACCTTACAATTTGCAGATGAAGTCCGATTTATCCCAAAAGGTATATTGGTCCTATTAGTTGGAATCTTTGTTTTTACAGATGTGGCGGTATTATGAATGTGATTTTGTCACAATTATGTTCATTAATTGATTACATATCTTTACAAGTAAGCATACATTGGATATTGTGTAGGATATATTACGATATTTAATAATTTTAAGATGCGAAAACGGATTAAATTTGATATCATGTGGTGCAAAGGAAACCACGATGAAAACAAAGGAAACCAATTAAAAAGACCTATTCTCCATAAAGAGTATTCAGGATCAAGAACAATTACTTTATTAGTGTCAGGTTACATATTTAACAACACGATTAATTAAGCGTGATGAAATTGTGGATTTAAATATACATTATATAATATTTCTTATCTGGGGACAGTAATTGTTTACGGCGATTTACATAGGCAATAGACATATAATATAAGATATAGGTAACTAGTGTTTGCATACAATATGACATGTACCATTGATTTGATTTTTGCAACGTTCGAGCTAAAACTTAAAATAAACCAAGCTGCAATAAGGTACAGAATATTGGGGATATACCTTTAACCCTTTCAACCCCACAGGCCTCTAAATAGGCTTATGAAAAGTGTAGATCCAGATGAGCCGGCTCGTGACGAGCCGTCTCATCAGGATCTGCACTTTTTTGCCAGTAATAATTATTACTATTTTTAGATAAAATTACCCATTTTGATAAATGAACTGGTCCAAAGGTAATTTTCTTATTAATTTATTGGTCTGAAAATATCACGCACCAGTGCATGTCAGTTACTTGGGGTTGAATGGGTTAATAATAAAAGGTAGATTGGAGCATGGGGAACACACATTTCTCGTGGAAATAAAGTGGTTTGCTGCAGCGATTCATTAGTTTAGGTATTCCATTCATGTATTCGTCTAGTTATTCTGAATCGTTATCTTTGATTGGCTGAGCTGTCTGTGTGTAGAATGTACATAGGGTCAATTGGCCAACTGACACATTATCAGTTATATTACGATTACTTTTATTAGTCCCAGGTTATTAGCCTGGGAGCAGGCGTCGATATATTTTGCCTGGTTAGTCAAATAAATATATATACTGAGTCAAAAAAGAAACGATACCTGGTGTTTATGTGTCTATAATTTCAACATTTATTAAGAAAATTCTTTGAAAATTCATAAGATGATAGTCCAACATGTTTCAAAGAGGAGCACATAAAGCATAATGAGCCTCCGAAACTGTCTGCTGCGTAATGACGTAATTCGTCGGACAGGGGTCTAATGGAGTTTTCACACAGACGTCAATACCGAGTATGGGCACCATTTGCGTCTCTCACTGCAATGCACCGCCGTCGCATCGAACGGAAGAGTGTCTGAATCTCTTGCTGGTCAATATGTGTCCACTCCTGACGCAAAACATCCCTCAGTTGGTTTAACGTTACCGGCTGACGTCGTCTGACGCGGCGGTCTAACGTATCCCACACATGTTCTATGGGTGACAAGTCTGGTGACAAAGCAGGCCACGGCAGGGTTTCAATATTGTTCTGCTCCAATAATGTGGTGGAAATCCGAGCAGTATGACACCTGGCGTTGTCCTGTTGGAACAGTGTGACGTTTCTGTTGGCGTTAAAGAACGGCACAACAACTGGCGCAAGGATCTCATCACAGTACCGCTGGGCGTTTAGGTTCCCGTCCATCACTAACAGTTCAGTGCGACTGCCGAAGGTGATACCGCCCCACGCCATAACGCTTCCGCCCCCGAACATATCGACCTGACGTACACATGCGTCGGCGTAACGTTCACCGCGTCTGCGATATACCCGCTCTCTGCCATCCGCTCGACGCAAACAGAACCGCGATTCATCGCTAAACATCACCGAATTCCACTGTAACCGAGTCCAGCGAGCACGTTCCGTCGTCCATTCCCGCCGTACGTCACGGTGACGTCGTGTCAGGATGGGTCCAACGTATGGCCGATAGGCACGAATGCCACGTTCACCGAGCCGGTTCCTGACTGTTTGTGCACTGATGCGATTGTTGGTCATCCCAGGAGTAACGGCAGCTGTGTGCGTAGCAGGTAGGAACCGGTCACGTAAATGTGACGTCCGAATGTGACGGTCCTGTTCACGCGTCGTCACACGTGGTCGACCAGATCTTGGACGGTCGTCCACCGATCCATGTGTTCGATAACGTCGAAGTAGACGTGTTATCGTGATCCGCGTAACCCCCGAGTCGATTTGCGACGTCACGCTGACGTAAACCGCCGTCAATCATGCCAATGGCACGCATTCTCTGATTGCGGTTTAGCCTAGGCATTTTGTTAGAGATAACAATGGGTATGTAAGGTGTTTTTCCTCGATGATAATGCAATACCAGTACAATAAACCGGTTTTCCGATTTGTACATGTGTAGGAAGTTGTCTTTGTTGAGGAGCACGTTCAAATCGGAAATTCGGCGTTCCAGGATTATCGGGTGTTTATTTACCTGTGTTTATGGTTGGCTGACGTTGCAATAAGATACCTGGTACTGATACGTAATAATATATTAAACCTTTCTATGGTTTTATCCGTTTTACGTCATTTTTAGTTTGGTATCGTTTCTTTTTTGACTCAGTATATAACACCGAGACTATTAATTGGGCCGTATTGAGTTTCTGGTCATATTTTGCCAGTAGTTAAAAAGTGAAAAATCGACAGACTGGAACCCAGGTTACCAGGTTACATATAAAGTAACTGACCAATGCCTCACTGTCCGCAGACCAAATATGTGGCGTAAATATGGCATGCATTAAGACAGCGTCGCGTGCAACATTCAAGCTCGTACCCGTTGAAGATGAGCGACACAAATAATGTTCAAGGATAAATTCTCATTTGTAGAATGGCTGTGTAAAATATATGTATTATAACATAAATTGAAATATATGTACTGTACATAGATGAGACAGAAATAAAGATATATATATATATTATATGCATGTAAAATCGACAACAAGATGTACAAGCATATTGTTTATTGAAATCTTATTGAAATCAATTAACCATCAAATTTAATTGCTATGTACAGGCGATAATTAAGAGCTTCTTAATTGCAATTTACAATTGGTTTAAACATATTTATTCGTTCATTATGTACAGTACATATCTATTGTATAGCTATACAAACGAAAATGGATTTAATCGGAAGCTTAACGGGTATTGTGATTATCTCCATTTCCGTTTCCAATTTACAATTGACATGTAATACACGACCATTTGAAGAATTTAGATTTATTAATTTATGATATATAGTTTCTTTAAATTTCCTCAAGATTGGTCGTACATGAATAAACAACACATAATTAAATAACGTACATGTACATTCTATAATTATATCTATGCTATGCGTTTAGTTTATACACATTTATTTGAGCTCGATTGCTATGCGTCTTTATTCAAAACTCATAATTCTTGAAACCTATATCACTACAAACTAGAACTACTCATATTACCAATAAACACAACAGGATACCGTTCATGATTTAAATATCATTGTAATAATTAGGGATGTCAACGAGTGTTCAAATATTGGATTATTAAAATATGGATTTTAAGTTTTTCAATTAAAATTTAAATAACTTGCGGTTATGGTGTATGATCAATTTTCAAACATAAAAGAATAGATCCTGCTCAACCCACGAGCTGCGAACATGCGAACAGTGGCCGCGATTTGACTGCAATTAACAAACGCAGGTGATGATATGTGATGTCACGTTGCTCTTACTCGATTAATGCTATGTAATTTTTTTTTTACGTTTATTTATCGTCACTACCGGTTGCCCATATCAGCGACGCCTCCTGAAGAGATTAGTTATTTTAGATTTTGGAGGATAGTGCAATGATACAGACAGAGACCCATTCCAGAATCTCCTCTGGTTCTTTTACGTGCACGGTGTAAAGCACCGACACGAGACCTCGGTTTAACGTCCCATCTGAAAGACTGTTAATTTTATTAGGGTCAGACGGGGGATCGAACCTGTGATCTGTGAAACGTTTTTATACCAGTGCTCAAATGTCGCCTGCGAGGCCAGTACATGTCACAATGGCGTATAAATATAGACGCGTCTTCCCAATTAACTTTATACAAAGAACTTAAGCCTAATTTCGAACGATCTAACTACATACATATATTATGTAACGTAAGTCACAGAAACATTATAGCTAAACTAAGGCTTTCCTCACATAAACTTCTAATAGAGGCTGCAAGACACAGAAACATTGAAAGAAGCCAACGTAAATGTGAATTGTGTCCATTGAACGACAAAGAAGACGAGTATCATTTCGAATTAATTTGTCCACTCTACGACATAGTTAGAAAAAATTACATACCAAAGTAGTTTTCACAACGTCCAAATTTGTTTAAATTTAGTGATGTATTGAATTCCGATAAAACGGTCTTATTGAACAAACTTGCACTATTTGGTATAAAAGGTTTTAAGATTAGAGACAACACATTAAACAGACACTAATAAACACCCACCAATTTTCACGACACTATAATTCAAAGTTTCAAAGTTTATTCGGCAAATCAGCAATATACAAACATGCTTGTGGCCATTAACAAATACTAGTTGTAATATGGCAACTATATAAATATAAACATATAAACATTTAACATTTACTTCGAATTTATACAGACAAAACAACAAACAATTACACAAATTAGTATAATGTACGGAACAGTTAGCTTGGTTTGGGTATGTTCACGTATTGCAATTGCTTCTTTGATATATTTGACAAGATTATGTAATCTTCTTTGATTGGTTGTTGACATTATATACAAATTCAAAATGTAGGCCATGCAGAATTTAATGAATATTTTCTTCTCAAATGAATATATAGAGGAAAACACAATAAGAACTGGTATTCATCCTCAATTGAGTTCATATCACAAAGTTTACAAATGCGTTTGTTTCTATCGATGCCTGTGTATCGGCCAGTTTCTATTTCCAGATGATGTGCAGAGAGCCAAATCGGGTTAGTTCCCTCCTTAAAGAATCATTTACAAAAGTATTAATGTATGCTTCACATTTAAATGACAATTTAAATTTGCTGAAGCAACATAGTGTAGACATTAAATTAACAGAGTTATGCCAATCCTGTATTAATTGGTCTCGGACACGACGTTTAAAAATAGGCAAATAGTTTATGTTTTCATTAAAATGATATCTAATGTTAGTAAAACCAAGATGATCAATGATATATAATATTCTATTAGACCAACACTTACCACGTACGGAGCTGCATTGCTCTAAATAAATATTGTTAATAAGAGAATTATGATTTAATCCAAAATTGTAATGAGCATTCCTTTGCAATAATAGAAAGGAGAAATCTACCAAGCTCGCCTAATATAGCATTGGTGGGTGTCTGTTTACGGAGTCCAAGAATCCGCATACAGAATTTAATGTGTAATTTATCAATTTCCGTAAAGTTGTAGGCACCTCAAACTTCAGCACCATACAATAACATGGGGGCAATCATAGTGTCGAACATAGACAACTTAGTTTTGATGTCAAAATTCACTTTATCAAAAAGAGAAAAGAGACTATGGTACGCCCCTAGAGCTTGTTCAGCTAGCACTTTTACAGCACTTGACATATTGCCCGTGTGTGAACAGTTTATACCCAAATATATGAAATTGTCCACAAATTCAACTATTTCATTACTCATACATATATCCACATTTCGAATCTGTCTTTTTTTCAGAAACACATACTTTGGTCTTAGAAACATTAATGTTCAAGCCTATTTTAATGAATACATATATATCTTATCTATTTGAGCTTGGAGACTCTTTGGATCAGTCGTAAATAAAACAATACCATCAGCAAATATAATCAGATATCTTGACAACATGTCTAGATCAGCTTCTGTTAACGTGTTCATGTCAATACACTCGTTAATATTATTTACAAACAACACAAATAATAAGGGAGAAAGAGGTTCACCCTGTTTTAATCCGAGGGTGACATGAAACAAATCTGATATATCTAGGTTACTAGATGATAGCTTTACACGGGATTTAACGTTATAATATATATATTTCAACATTTCAATCATTTTGCAGCTGAGATCAGATTTAATCAATTTTATCCATAATGCCTCTCTAATTACAATATCAAAAGCGCATTCATAATCAATGAAAATGCACCATAGTTTTTGACTTTTGGATAAGATGTTTTGTATTACGGAATGTAGAATAAAAACGGCAAGTGGAGCGATTATCTCTAAAACCAAACTGAGCATCATTGAAAATCTTTTCAGTTTCACACCATTTATTTATTCTGTTTCTTAGTGTTAGCGAACATATATTTGCTAAAACATCGATACGAGTTATCCATCTGTAATTACATGGATTGCTCGTTGTGCCCTTCTTATGAATAGGGACAATAATACCCTGAATCCATGACTCGGGATAAATACCTGTATCATAAATAGTGTTAAATATTTGGCATAGATATGGAGTCATAAAAGCATTTGCATCGATGAAAAAATCTGCAACATTATTGTCAAAATCATAGCATTTATTTCGTTTTAAAGTTGCTATTGTTTTATTAATTTCCTCAGTTGTGAAAGCCGTGTCTAATATATCAACTTTAATGATGTTATCACGGGTATGCTCATGCTCGTTTGTATCAAATTCATAATGAGGCTTATTAGAAATATTAGGAAAATGATCAACAAAATCCTGTAAATCAACATCTTTAGAAGGTTGAGATGCGTTGCGCTTATATTTTTAATGTATTTCCAAAATTTCTGTGGAGACTGTTTACAAAGCATAGCAATATAACTTGTTTCCTTCTTTTAAAAGCAACACTTAGACTGTCGCTTAAGCTTAGCAAATATATTTCGACTCAATAAAAACTGGAGCTTATTCTCCACAACTTAAAAACAAGTTTGGCTAGCTGGAACGCAGCGGTAGCAGCTTTACATTTAACGCAGCGTTAGCAGCTTTACATTTAACGCAGCGTTAGCAGCTTTACATTTAACGCAGCGGTAGCAGCTTTACATTTAACGCAGCGTTAGCAGCTTTACATTTAACGCAGCGTTAGCAGCTTTACATTTAACGCAGCGTTAGCAGCTTTACATTTAACGCAGCGGTAGCAGCTTTACATTTAGCGCAGCGGTAGCAGCTTTACATTTAACGTAGCGGTACATTTTTTTTATCATTAAGCCATGGAGATTGTTTCATGCCAGGACGCTTCAGCCGAGTGGTGCAACGTTTACCATAACGTGTACCATAACATTGAATTGAAATGTTATGAATGATACCAGACAGCTTATTTACACATGTATTTAGATCATACTCACCTGATTCTAAATTGTTAGTAACATCATTAAATAAATATTTATTAGTATTGAGAATACTAAGAAAATCTTCATTTTCGGGATTATTTGTGTTCCAAATAAGCTTGTCCTATGGTTTAAAATATGTAAGTGGAAGTACTACCGTTACATATTGTGTGTGTTTTACGTTTATTTATCGTCGCTACCGGTTGCCCATATGAGCGACGCCTCCTGAAGAGATTAGTCATTTTAGATTGTTGGAAGATAGTGCAATGATACAGACAGAGACCCATTACAGAGACTCCTGGTTCTTTTGCGTGCACGGTGTAAAGCACCGACACAAGACCCCGGTTTAAAGTCCCATCTGAAAGACTGTTAATTTTATTAGGGTCAGACGTATTACAAGGTCTTTGCTCTACTCAAATAAGAAACACAAACACCATATGCATGACCAGACGGGAGTGTTTATTAGAAGCGTGAACTATTTGCAGCCGCACAGTATACAACTGGATGCAAAATGCACCGACATGAACTATTGTGGTCACACTAAAATAATAGCATACGTCTCTTGCCCGGTATGCAAGTTAATAAGTGCAACTTATTTTACAGAATACCAATCTAAGCACGCACATGCGAACCGACTCGCCCAGGAAAAACACAGAGATCATACATTTTTTTAATTTTATTTTTGTAAATTGTATTTGCTCTGAGAAACCTGTGTCCATTTGTCATTTTGGTGTCAGATCGCCCAATGTCGGACCTCATTTTATCTGCGTAGACGTATGCTATCATTGTGAATATGTATATAAAATAATTTGAGAATAAAGTAAACAAGACGTGTACTGTGCGAAGTCGTCTGGTAGAATGACCAGTTACAACACATATCCCTTACACGTATATTTACGCATCGCTGCACCTGACCAATATTCATAATCACCCTTTGCAATGCGTTCCGCGGATAGACAAAAATTTCACGCTATTTCTAATCGAACCGCGTGAAATAATTAATCATTCTCCTTGCATAATGACAACAATCTATAACCAAAGTTGTTAATAACTTTATCTCGGTTTACACGCTCCGACAAACCCGGTACATGCAAATCGTTCGAAGGTATATCAATATAACGATCCAAATGAATATCACATAAATAATCTGCAAGTTCACCGGTGCGTGAGTTTGCATCACTGAACAAACAGACATCGCCAAGATTACTGTATTTTCGTTATTTAAATATTCAAAGAAATCAAACTCAAATCAACTAGAAGATGGGTTTTTATATAATTTGGAATCGTCTGGTGGAATATGTAACTGTATTTTGTATATTATGCAGGAGAATCAAGAAGAAAGAGGATTATCTAATTAAGTAACATACAGTCAAACCTGTCTTAAGCAGCCAGCCACGGGAGTCAGAGAAAGTGGCTTCTTAGCACAGGTGGCTGCTTAATAGAGGTCAAATGTATAATAAAACAACCGATATGTAAACTGGCTGCTTAATACAGGTTGACTGCTTAATGGAGGTGACCACTAACACATGTTTGACGGTGATTCCAAAAGTCTTGTCTGTACATTAAACTATATCCGTTAAGCTCATGGGGAGGGGTTAAACTAGTGTAGGGTTGGGCTTAAAATGCAAGGTCGGATAACGGAAGCAAACCTTCTGGTTTTAGGCCAAACATCTATCAAATAACAAGTTCAGGTGCTCAAAGATTGTATGCATATTATGCATTCCAAAACACCACAAACAGTATTTCAAGTTGTTGCCAAAATAGCATGAAAATACAGTAGATAAACTATTATGGCTTCTTGTAAAAACAACATTTTTCACCTGGTATCAACTCTGAAATGTTACATATTGCTGCATATTTCATACTATTGTGTTGAACGAAATAATACCAAAAAAGTGATTTCATTAAACATGTCTGATATACCATTTACCAAAGGGACGGTATCAGATATTGGCATAAAATATATCCAGCCAGTGGAAACAAGCGACTTAAAGCGACACTGTAACGTATGGAATACATGGAAGTCGTGATAGCGCAGTGGATGCGCGTTCGCTTCAGGTGCGAACGGTCCGGAGTTCGAGCCCCACTGGAGCCGTTACGATTGAGCCATTAGGCAAGGCATTTAAATTCCACATTGCCTCTTCTCTCTCCCTCGTGGCGATGGATTCCATCAGGAATGAGGTCTCAAGAGTGATTTATATAAGTTGAAATAACTTGTTTCGCAATCGAGCTAAAATATATTTGTATAATAAAAAAAATGAAATTTGAACTTAGTACTAGTAGCAAGTGCCACATTTTATACTATGATTAAAACATTAGTTGTATTCAATTAAACAGTTCCTTGTTTTGCAACATAGCAAACTGAAAGAGAAAGTACGACTTTCCCGACGCTCTGGGTACATTCGGAAAGCATCGGGCTCTATCGGCAATCAGAACAAACATCTAAGACAACTGTTTCAACATCATATCTTGCGTCACGCATGCGCATTGAGCATTGTTTTCATACGTTTGTTTATAAGCAATTCGCGTATACGAAGGTGCTATATTTATTTGATTTTAATTCGTTTCTGTGCGAATATTTGGATATTTTAAGAAGTCGTGATAGCGCAGTGGATACGCGTTCGCTTCAGGTGCGAAAGGTCCGGAGTTCGAGCCCCACTGGAGCCGTTACGATTGTGCCCTTAGGCAAGGCATTTAAATTCCACGTTGCCTCTTCTCTCTCCCTCGTGGCGATGGATTCCATCAGGAATGAGGTCTCGAGAGTGATTTATATAAGTTGAAATAACTTGTTTCGCAATCGAGCTAAAATAAATTGGTATAAACTATATTTTAAGATATATATTCCTGTTCAAGTTGATTGTCACAATTCAGTCAAAAACGTTGCTATCATACAATTGTATTCCTTACTAAATCAGTGCTACACAAGTTTGGCAGTAACGAATTCCATCCTTTGTAGCGACACTACAGCAATAAAAACGCAAATTTATACAGAGTGTAATTTCCTATTATATGGTATAATATTTTCCCAAATATTTGCGTCAAAAACTGAGTATGTTCAACTAATAAACAAGCGGCGTATTCGTGATTTGTTGACATAACAAAATAATGTAAACAGGCTTGACATACATGCGTACTGGTCCAAAGCGATATGTGGAATATGTATATAAACAGAAAACCAATAAAATAAACACGATATAGGTGATCCAGGTAGTTGGTATCGACCAGGTATAATGAGATACAATCACTTAGTCAAAATAAAAGCGTGTTTCACCATATCTTAGTGTGATGGTATCGTCCTCAATATCGCGTTGCATTTATAATACAACCTGTGTATACCGAACAACGAGATTTATGGTACAGACATACCGTTATATCTCACCTTTGTGCCTATGCATATTTATTTGTAGAGTAATCTTAATTACATTTATTATCTCTAAGCGACAGTATCAAGCGTTTAGTATTGACTACAATGACAAAGAAATGTCAATTCAGGGGCGTGGATGACCGGTATATGAAATCCTATATTCACTTTTGAAAGTTGTAGACCACAAACACTGTTTGTTGATTCAATATTTGTGTTCAAATGTATTCGGAAGAATTTGTAGTAGCAATGCATTTATAAAAAAACAATGCATTTTTGGGGTCTTTTTTTAAAATAATATTTTATTGCATTTTTTCATACAATACATTACATATATACATACAATACTAAGAACAAATCAGAGATTAATATGTAATTATATGATTGCAGTATACGATACATTTGTTTTGTCGAGGGAAAAAACCAAATGGGTTGGGCTACAAGTTATAACAACAGTTACATTATTTACAGCCCTCCCCGGGTCTTTTTGCGATGTAATGTCGCTTTAAACATTTTTAATGTAATTGAATATTGCTAAACAATATATAACCTAGTCTTATTTGGACTATAAGACTAAGTTATTATTCTTATTTGGACTACGTTAATCATTATACTCACTTCATAGCTCCAATGTTTCGTAATAAATCATAACTTTGGTTACAGCAATGAAAGTAATGCAAATACACCACTTTTAACATGTTTTGTTAATATTGATGGCATGAACGATGGGACACTCGCATACAACGCAAGTTCTTGAACAGAAATATAACACATGTCATCATGCTTTTTTATTGGCTTACGCTATTGACCCAATAATTATGATGTCTAGAAAACAGGAATAGGGATTGAAAATACATTATACAATATTGAAGCCCTAATGCAATAGATAGTTTATGTAACCCTCACGAATGACCACATATACGCTTTCATCCGCGCCAATAGTTATGTAACCCACACGAATGACCACATATAAGCTTTCATCCGCGACAATGAGAGTCATTAATATAAGTTGTTAGAACTTGCTTCGCAATCGTTGTAAACTAAATAAAGTTTAAGCTTTAACCTATATCGTCCGTATTGTGCAAGCAGTCTGTTAATATTGTATATTATATGGAATATGTAAAATTGTAGTTCAATATTTCATCTAACGTTACAATTTGTTGCATTCATTCGCCATGTTACACCTTTGCAAATGTTGCAGAATATATTCTTGCCTTGATATACCCCCAACTTAAAGAGTCAACTAGAAAACAAAGTCATACCCGTCTACTTGGTACAAGGAATGTTTTACTTCTTTCCTGGACAAAACTTCCACTGGCTTCAAAGCTCCCTGAAGAAAAATCATTGAACATGGACATTTCATTTATGCTCTACTGTATTTAGATAGTGGTTCTATTATATATAAGTAATTCACTGTTCTACTATACCTAAGTAACTCACTGTTATACTATACCTAAGTAACTCACTGTTATACTATACCTAAGTAATTCACTGTTCTACTACACCTAAGTAATTCACTGTTCTATTATACCTAAGTAATTCACTGTTCTACTATGCCTAAGTAATTCACTGTTCTATTATACCTAAGTAACTCACTGTTCTACTATACCTAAGTAATTCACTGTTCTACTATACCTAAGTAATTCACTGTTCTACTATACCTAAGTAATTCACTGTTATACTATACCTAAGTAATTCACTGTTCTACTATACCTAAGTAATTCACTGTTCTACTATACCTAAGTAATTCACTGTTCTACTATACCTAAGTAATTCACTGTTATACTATACCTAAGTAATTCACTGTTCTATTATACCTAAGTAACTCACTGTTCTACTATACCCACATGACTGACTGTTCTACTATACCTAAGTGACTAACTGTTCTTCTATACCTAAGTGACTAACTGTTCTTCTATACCTAAGTGGTTAACTGTTCGATTATACCTAAGTGAGTTTGTGAGATGTTGCTCTTCTACACTTAGCGGCATGCTAAGCTCTGAGTTATTGCTCCTCTAGTCATACAGACATACTGTTTAATACAGTAACTAGTGGTGTATAACTAATGCATAATTGCTTCCATACAATATACATGTACTTACTTGGAACTCTGGGACTCCGAGCCATTCTGAGATCACTTGTGCTTACACTGGATTCTGTGACACTGCAAGTATATAATGAAGCTCAACATAATACGTTCACATTACAGACGGATCTGTAGTCCAGTGGTAACACGCTGGACTGGCAATCCAGGAATCGCAGGTTCGATCCCCCGTCTGACCCTAATAAATTTAACAGTCTTTCAGATGGGACATTAAACCGAGGTCTGGTTTCGGTACTTTACACCGTGCACGTAAAAGAACCAGAGGAGACTGGAATGGTCTCTGTCTGTATCATTGCACTATCCTCCAAAAATCTAAAATGACTAATCTCTTCAGGAGGCGTCGCTCATATGGGTAACTGGTAACGACGATAAATAAACGTAAAACACACACGTTCACATTTGCCATATGTTGTAGTGTACGATAAACTTAACACAGTGAATTCACAGTTAAACTCAAAACAATGTGTCCACATGTGCCATACCTATATATGATGCACAATGTGTCCACGTGTGCCATACCTATATATGATGCACCAATGTGTCCACATGTGCCATAAACCTATATATGATGCACCAATGTGTCCACATGTGCCATACCTATATATGATGCACAATGTGTCCACGTGTGCCATACCTATATATGATGCACCAATGTGTCCACATGTGCCATACCTATATATGATGCACCAATGTGTCCACATGTGCCATACCTATATATGATGCACAATGTGTCCACGTGTGCCATACCTATATATGATGCACAATGTGTCCACGTGTGCCATACCTATATATGATGCACAATGTGTCCACATGTGCCATACCTATATATGATGCACAATGTGTCCACGTGTGCCATACCTATATATGATGCACCAATAGCGTAGGACATATATCGACTCTCCAGCTGTTATTGGTGGAGGAATACCCATCTATTCGAGCAGTATTTCAGGCACGGGCGGGAACCTGATAGAACCTGCCCTTTCGCAAGCAAGCTGGAGAGCTTCTTCACATGAACTAATTCAACACCACAAGTGGGATTAGAACATACAGCAGCACGGATACGTGATTTGAACTGAGCTATCGTAATCTCACAGCCACGGCTACCGTTGTTCACAAGAAATTGACCGTGAAAAGTTGGCAGTTTCTTACGGAGATTGGTGCACCAAGTACTGGTTAGCCGCTGGAGCCTGCCCAGGAAAGGTGTTGTTAGGTAAACTGCCCGTCGCTCAAATGGGAAGCCGGTAGCGATGTTAAATAAACTTAAATTAAAAAAACAACAACAAAAACCGTTGTTCACAAGAAATCGCTATACAGTTAAAGATAACTACGGAACTTCAGAATACCTGTATATACTCAAAACTAAGACGAACTATTTTAACTACGACGTAGTGGTTACGTAGCTCCAAACATAGTTCTGTTGTTTGAGTTTATTCTCCGAGGTACGTTCCTAGGTTGGTACTAACCCGACCACCAACGATTGGTATCCGGAGAACCAGAGCATAGTTCTGTTGTTTGAGTTTATTCTCTGAGGTACGTTCCTAGGTTGGTACCCACCCGGCCACCAACGATTGGTATCCGGAGAACTAGAGCATAGTTCTGTTGTTTGAGTTTATTCTCCGAGGTACGTTCCTAGGTTGGTACCCACCCGGCCACCAACGATTGGTATCCGGAGAACCAGAGCATAGTTCTGTTGTTTGAGTTTATTCTCCGAGGTACGTTCCTAGGTTGGTACCCACCCGGCCACCAACGATTGGTATCCGGAGAACCAGAGCATAGTTCTGTTGTTTGAGTTTATTCTCTGAGGTAAGTTCCTAGGTTGGTACCCACCCGGCCACCAACGATTGGTATCCGGAGAACCAGAGCATAGTTCTGTTGTTTGAGTTTATTCTCCGAGGTACGTTCCTAGGTTGGTACCCACCCGGCCACCAACGATTGGTATCCGGAGAACTAGAGCATAGTTCTGTTGTTTGAGTTTATTCTCCGAGGTACGTTCCTAGGTTGGTACCCACCCGGCCACCAACGATTGGTATCCGGAGAACCAGAGCATAGTTCTGTTGTTTGAGTTTATTCTCCGAGGTACGTTCCTAGGTTGGTACCCACCCGGCCACCAACGATTGGTATCCGGAGAACCAGAGCATAGTTCTGTTGTTTGAGTTTATTCTCCGAGGTACGTTCTTAGGTTGGTACCCACCCGGCCACCAACGATTGGTATCCGGAGAACCAGAGCATAGTTCTGTTGTTTGAGTTTATTCTCCGAGGTAAGTTCCTAGGTTGGTACCCACCCGGCCACCAACGATTGGTATCCGGAGAACCAGAGCATAGTTCTGTTGTTTGAGTTTATTCTCCGAGGTACGTTCTTAGGTTGGTACCCACCCGGCCACCAACGATTGGTATCCGGAGAACCAGAGCATAGTTCTGTTGTTTGAGTTTATTCTCCGAGGTAAGTTCCTAGGTTGGTACCCACCCGGCCACCAACGATTGGTATCCGGAGAACCAGAGCATAGTTCTGTTGTTTGAGTTTATTCTCCGAGGTACGTTCTTAGGTTGGTACCCACCCGGCCACCAACGATTGGTATCCGGAGAACCAGAGCATAGTTCTGTTGTTTGAGTTTATTCTCCGAGGTAAGTTCCTAGGTTGGTACCCACCCGGCCACCAACGATTGGTATCCGGAGAACCAGAGCATAGTTCTGTTGTTTGAGTTTATTCTCCGAGGTACGTTCTTAGGTTGGTACCCACCCGGCCACCAACGATTGGTATCCGGAGAACCAGAGCATAGTTCTGTTGTTTGAGTTTATTCTCCGAGGTACGTTCCTAGGTTGGTACCCACCCGGCCACCAACGATTGGTATCCGGAGAACCAGAGCATAGTTCTGTTGTTTGAGTTTATTCTCTGAGGTACGTTCCTAGGTTGGTACCCACCCGGCCACCAACGATTGGTATCCGGAGAACCAGAGCATAGTTCTGTTGTTTGAGTTTATTCTCCGAGGTACGTTCCTAGGTTGGTACCCACCCAGCCACCAACGATTGGTATCCGGAGAACCAGAGCATAGTTCTGCTGTTTGAGTTTATTCTCCGAGGTGCGTTCCTAGGTTGGTACCCACCCGGCCACCAACGATTGGTATCCGGAGAACCAGAGCATAGTTCTGTTGTTGGAGCTCATATTACGACTATGAGTACACAATACATAAAGATTTCACGCGGTTTGTACCAGCGCTGGCACGTTTATATTAAAATTGTCCGCAATTTAATTTATGTATAATTGGTAAATTTCAATATAATAAAATGACAAACAACTTATTTATTTATTTAACAATCATCTATGCGACAATTCAAATTGCACATGTGTACTAAACGAAACGGAAGATGCAGAACACTATTTATTTCGATGTCCATTGTTTGTAATCCAGAGGAGTCAGCTATTCCTAAATACGCGTACTTACCATCCACTAAGTACACAAAAACTATTGTTTGGTTTCGAAAATAAAACATCTGAAGACAATGAATATATTTTCAAACAAGTCCAAATTTTCATCAAAAGCACTAAACGCTTTGAGCGTCATACTATCTACTAACACAATGCAAGTACATATCTGCTGTTCTCTCCGAGCCGATTCTCTATTTGGTGGTGGGGATTAGGTCTGGTTGGCTGGCTGGGGGTATGGTGCGTATGGCGCAGAAGCAGAGAGCTGTTACAGAATGCTTCTCTATTTATTTTTTTCTATTTTCTTTTCTTGTCCTTTCTAATCCTGATCATTTATTTTCATCTAAAATATAGTACACATCGCTACGGTCATTTTGTTAATATTAATCTGGTTTATTGGGGAGGGCACTCGCTAATGTTGGTAACACTTGTTGCCCAACCCATTTGCTTCTAGATTGTATTCGTGCACTGTGCAAGTATAAACATAGCATTGCAGTTGTATCAGTTTGCTTATATATTTACATTGTTTATATTTGTAATTGTATTGTATATAAATAAGCAATAACATATGATTAAACTAAATAAACAAACAACTTACGCTCGAATCTCGTAGTGAAAACACCAGAGCTTCCGGTCAGGTAAGCGTTAGATGAGTGTCTTCACAGAGAAATGTTCAAACAACACAACGCTACACTAATTTGTATATGGAAATTAGTAATCAATCAGCGTATCCAAAAACCGCAGACATCTTTCCATGACGCATACGATATACTATAAGCACCAACTCGAACCATTGTCGGATATGATCAAATCGATCTGCTGAAATAGTTACACATATATATAATAAGTAGGTGCATTATATATAACAATCGCACTTAGTTATGTTCATCATCGTGACAAGCAAGTTGAGCATGTAGATAGTCGCACAGAGTATTCCTATGAATCCAACACATGAATTGTCTCAATTAACCGCGATTACATATAATAACAATGCTTTGTTCACGACAACCTCTGTATGCTTGCTTATATTGAATATTGACAACAGTCGGGGTCTAACGCAGTTCAGTGTTCCATAGGTTCGCATGAAAAATTAATCGTGTTGAAATAAATGAACCTCAAGAGGACACGCTTTAGATTGTTGAGCCGTTAACATTAAATATTAATGGATGAATATTAGAACAGGCCAGATACCAACGTGTATCTATGGTATGTCAGTATCATCGTTAACAAATCTCTAAATGAAAGGCCTGCATATCCTTAGGTATACCATATATGTAGCTTTTCACTTAGATATCTTGATAAGTGTACGTGCATAGGTGCTGCGGCCACCCACACACGAAAACAATGCTCATACTTGTATATATTGTATATACATGTATAGATCATGAGTGAATCGCGTGTTAATAGTTTCCATCGGAACATGAACTACATTGGGCGTGGTTAAGGTGTGCGGAGGCCTCAATGCTAACCCTAAACATGCCCAATGGAATTAATACCCCAATGGAAACTCATTCCTTATAAATATTTACATTAATTATTCTTTCAACCACACAAAGAAAACTATTGTAAGCAATGCATTGCTTTACCTAACACAGGACATTGCAGTGCATTGCTTTACCTAACACAGTGCATTGCTTTACCTAGCACAGCGCATTGCTTTACCTAACACAGGACATTGCAGTGCATTGCTTTACCTAACACAGGACATTGCAGTGCATTGCTTTACCTAACACAGCGCATTGCTTTACCTAACACAGGACATTGCAGTGCATTGCTTTACCTAACACAGGACATTGCAGTGCATTGCTTTACCTAACACAGTACATTGCTTTACCTAACACAGGACATTGCGTTACCTAACACAGTGCATTGCTTTACCTAACACAGGACATTGCGTTACCTAACACAGGACATTGCAGCGCATTGTTTTACCTAACACAGGACATTGCAGTGCATTGCTTTACCTAACACAGGACATTGCAGGACATTGCTTTACCTAACACAGTGCATTGCAGTCCATTGCTTTACCTAACACAGGACATTGCAGTGCATTGCTTTACCTAACACAGGACATTGCAGTGCATTGCTTTACCTAACACAGGACATTGCTTTACCTAACACAGGACATTGCAGCGCATTGTTTTACCTAACACAGGACATTGCAGTGCATTGCTTTACCTAACACAGGACATTGCAGTGCATTGCTTTACCTAACACAGGACATTGCAGTGCATTGCTTTACCTAACACAGGACATTGCTTTACCTAACACAGTACATTGCTTTACCTAACACAGGACATTGCGTTACCTAACACAGTGCATTGCTTTGCCTAACACAGGACATTGCGTTACCTAACACAGTGCATTGCTTTGCCTAACACAGGACATTGCGTTACCTAACACAGTGCATTGCTTTACCTAACACAGGACATTGCGTTACCTAACACAGTGCATTGCTTTGCCTAACACAGGACATTGCGTTACCTAACACAGTGCATTGCTTTACCTAACACAGGACATTGCGTTACCTAACACAGGACATTGCAGTGCATTGCTTTACCTAACACAGGACATTGCTTTACCTAACACAGGACATTGCAGTGCATTGCTTTACCTAACACAGGACATTGCAGTGCATTGCTTTACCTAACACAGTACATTGCTTTACCTAACACAGGACATTGCGTTACCTAACACAGTGCATTGCTTTGCCTAACACAGGGCATTGCGTTACCTAACACAGGACATTGCAGTGCATTGCTTTACCTAACACAGGACATTGCAGGGCATTGTTTTACCTAACACAGGACATTGCAGCGCATTGCTTTACCTAATACAGGGCATTGCATATCAGCTAGTCAGATGTGTTAGATTGCAATATACGTATTACGTTAGTCAGATATGGTAGCATACATGCGGAATAGGATTATAGAGTTAAGCACTGTTGTCTTTCAATGAATGGATCGAAATACTCTTGATGTACAAAAATGATGAAAGATTTTCGATTGTTGTTTTGGTCCAGTCTCCGTAGTGAAATGTATACGGTGACCGCCTAGGTTAGGATTCGAACAACGCCAGAACCTCATTGATGGGGTTCTTAGGCAATCCTATTCAATCCACAGTGTTTCGTCTCTCTTACAGGTGGAAATGGCTCAATCAGGAATGCGGTATTGAGAGTTATAAAGCTGAAGTTGTAAGAACTTGATTTCGCAAACGAACCAAAACAAATGTGTTTAAACTAAGCTATAGCAGCTATTTGAATATGTATCAACATTTGTGGAAGTCATGATAGCGCAGTGGTTCGCTTCAGGTTCGAAAGACCAGGGGTTCGAGCCCCACTGAAGCCGTTACGAGTGTGCCCTTAGGCATGGCATTTAAATTCCACATGTCACCTCTCTCTCCCTCGTGGCGATGGATTTAATCCGGAATGAGGTCTTGAGAGTTATTCATATAAGTTGTAAGAACTTGTTCCGCAATCGAGCTAAAATAAATATGTATAAACCTTTGTAAGTTTATGCAGTTTGGCTTGATTGCAAAACAAGTTTTTACAACGGGAGCTCATTCCTGAAGGATTTCATCGCCATGATGGAGAGAGGAGAGGCAATGTAGAATTGAAGTTCCTTGCTTGCTTAGTAATGGCTACAGCTGTGCACACATTCAGGGCCTTTCGCACATAAAGCGAACCCGCGACCACTGCGCCATCACGACTTCCACAACCTTTTCTACATATAGTGTGCCGTACCTCTAACATTCCAATAAAGCATGTTTGATTTATCACGTCTATAATATCAATTATCATATTAGTATAATTATATTAACGATTTGATATTCAACGAAATTGAAAATGACAAAATCAAATATGTCAGTAACAACAACGTACAACAATATCGTGATTACTTTATGCAAATTTATTTTTTAGGTCGATTGCTAAACAAGTTCTTACAACTTATATTAATCACTCTCGAGAATGGGATCACAATTTCTGAAATAGACTATACTGGATTTATTTGGGTCAAATGTTGTAAATGATTTTTCGGATTAGAGGATGACCTTTATATTTGCTTTTTATATATCCCTTCTAGTAATTCTGTTTATTATGCAATGCACGAAATTGGTTATTTCGAAGTATTAGAACAAAATGTACGGAAATATTCAGAACTGGGCGATGTGTCCGTGATGGGGGATTTAAACGCAAGGTGTGGAAATAGACCTGATGTTTTACAAAATAGCATACACTTTAATAAATATATACATGTTATGAACAGAGACGAATCAATCTATTGAATATGAATATAATATTCCGCATCGATTTTCAATGGATGATAGTGTAAATACATCTGGTATTAAGCTGCTAGAAATTTGTTTCAGTAGTAAATTAAAAATTGTAAACGGTCGATGTGGCGACGACGCTGGTGTTGGTAGTTATACAAATGTTCAAGGATATAGCCTCATTGATTATGCTTTATGTTCTGGCGATGTGTTTCCACTTATTAATGATTTTATCGTACACGATATATATACTTGCTCAACACATGCACCTATACAAATAAGTTGTGCTGTGAATAACACACATGAGACGAATACTATTAAAGATAATTGTACTTATGATAAACTTAGATTTAACGTTGAAAATATACAACGTTATAGAGATGTAATGTTTTCTGAATTTCAAAATATTGATACTATTGTTAATGACATAGTATCAAGAAATGTTGATTTAAATATTGGTATTGACACTATGTCAACATGGTTTTACGATAAAGCTTTTTCTGTTTTTGGACAAAAACGAACATTTAACAGAAGCAGCAAGCGTAAGCTTAACAGCCCTTGGTTTAACAATGATTGTGAATATGCACGACGGGAATTTAAACTAGCAACTAGACATTATAGAAAATGTCGATCAGTTGAAAATAATGAACTATTAATAATAAGACGCCGGCGGTATAAACAAGTTAAAAGGAGAGCTATTGCACGACATAAGAATAAACAAAAGAGTGAATTACACAATCTAGCTAATAATCAGCCACGCAAATTTTGGTCTGAGTTAAAACGGCTGAAATCAAAGCGCGGTAATATTAGTAAGCAAGAATTCTATGAACATTTTAAAGACTTATTTTCTACTGACAATATATTTTCAGATTCTATTGTTGAAGAGCAACTAAGGAATGATGATTATAATCAAAATAATGTCGACGATTTAGACATGAACTTTAATGTATGTGAAGTAGAACAAGCCATTTCTTCACTGAAAAGAGGCAAAAGCGGAGGAAGTGACTTACTGATTCCTGAAATATTTTTAGAATGTAACGAATTATTGTCAACGGTACTTTGTAAATTATTTAATTATATGTATACAAATTGTATTTATCCTGAAAGTTGGACTACGGGAATTATTGTGCCTGTACCAAAAAAGGGTGACTTAAATAATGTTAATAATTACAGAGGAATCACACTTACTAGCATCTTTTCTAAAATATTTTCAATATTATTAGATAACAGATTAAGAAAATGGGCAGAAAGCAATAATTTATTATCTGACAACCAATTTGGTTTTCGAAAAGGAACAAGCACAACTGATTGTTTATTTGTGTTAAATAGCGTCATAAATAAAATTTTAAATTTTGAAAAGAAAAAGTTATATTTAGCTTTTGTGGATTTTCGAAAAGCATTCGATATGGTATACAGACATGGCATCTGGTTTAAATTGTTAAAATATGGAGCCTCAACAAAAATTGTTAGAATGCTAAAAGTTATGTATGAACATGTGAAATCATGTGTTAGAGTCAATGGTACAACTTCCGATTATTTCGAAAGCTATATGGGTGTGAAACAGGGTGAACCATTATCCCCCTTATTGTTTTTGCTTTTTATTAATGACATGCAAGCATATGTAAATGCTGAATCAACTGATGTTTTCACTGTAGAGGAATTGCAACTGTTCCTTTTATTATTTGCTGATGACACAGTGCTTTTTTCGTATACGAAAGAAGGATTGCAGAACTTGTTAAATAAGCTGCATTGTTACTGTATGAAGTGGGGTATAACAGTAAATACAGAAAAAACAGTTGTTATGCTATGTAAACAGGGTAATAGGGACGAATCGTTTGATGTGTTTTATGACAGTCGAAAACTTCTGAATGTTAAAACTTTTATTTATTTAGGAGTTACTATTTCGTCTAATGGACGTTTATTCAGTCGCAAAAGGCATTATCAAACCAAGCTTTAAAGACTCTTTTTTCACTAAGTTCTTTATTTGATATTGTGTCCTTAGATATATCTGAAAAAGTACAGTTGTTTGATTCTATGGTTTTACCTATTTTAAATTATGGGTCTGAAATATGGGGTTTACATAAGGCCCCTAATATTGAACGTGTACATATGAAATTTATGAAACAATTGATTAATGTTCGACAACAGACAACAAATGCTGCTGTGTATGGAGAACTAGGTCGAATTCCTTTAATTGTGCATAGAAAGATAAGAATAATAAAATATTGGTATAAATTATTGAAACAGCCTGATTCTCTAATGTATAAATTGCTTCATATGAAAGATAGGCATGGTAATAATTTGAACAAATGGTATGGTGATGTCAAATCGTTGCTATACAACTTAGGATTTGCTTATTTATGTGACATTGTTGATAAATAGTGTTATACAGCGCATCAAAGATCAATATGTACAACAATGGTATTCTGAAATAAGCCATTTGCCTAAATTAGAAACATATTGTACATTTAAAAGCGTTTTCCAACAGGAGAAATATTTAAGCTGTATCAACAGCATTAATCATCGCACAGCTCTAACTAGATTTAGATGCTCGGCACATAAATTGTTAATAGAAGAAGGAAGACATAGAAATATTGAAAGGGAAAATAGAATTTGTACAAAATGTAACATGAAAGCAGTAGAAACAGAGTACCATTCATTTTCTACTCGTTTGTCCATTTTATAGAGAAATTAGGTGCAACTGCTTACCGAATTATTATTGTTCTTGGCCTACTTTACAGCAATTTAAAACTATTATGATATCGAACCAAAAAAGTGTATTAAATAAATTGTCGAGATATATAGTTTTAGCAAATAGTAAACGTGATATTACATGATTATTTTAGTATGTATATAGTATAGAGCACACTTGTCAACAGTAGGGTGTATTGATCTATAGTTTAATGATAAATAATTGTTATTATGTTAAAAACAATGATATATATATATATATATATGTGTGTGTGTGTGTGTGTGTGTGTGTGTATGGATATTTATGTGTATGTATATATGTATATATATTTGTTTTAATAATACAATATATTCTAATTACATGTAATTAATAATACACACACTTTTCTCAATTTATAGAATGATGTATGTTAGTTTTATTATAACCGCCATGTTATTTGATATAATGGCGATGAACATGTTATATGTTTATGCCATATAAAATATATTGAATTGAATTGAAGACCTCGTTCCTGATGGAATACATCGCCACATGGGAGAGCGAAGAGGCAATATGGAATTTAATGCCTTGCCTAAGGGCACAGTCGTAACGGCTCCAGTGGGGTTAGAACTCCGGACCTTTCGCATCTGAAGTGAACGCGCTACCACTGCGCTATCATGATTGAAAACATTATATCCTATGACATATATTTCGATAGGTGTGTGTAGCTGCGGGGAGATTACATGCACAGAATAGAAGACAACCACTACAGTCTCAATTTCAATTTGCATGTTTATGTCATTGAGTTATCTCCCTTTAGCGAAACTATTGGTCTAGTGGATTCAATCATTACGAATTGTTTGCGACAATCCAGCAATTGTTGGTGGAAGAAGACCCCGGGTAGAACCACTGATCCGCAACGAGAGTCGTAGCAACAAAAATCATGTTAAATTTGATGTTATATTGAATTATTAGTTTATCCAAATTTATTTGAGCTCGATTGCGAAACAAGTTCTTATAACATATATTAATCACTCTCGAGACCTCATTTCTGATGGAATCCATCGCCACAAGCGAGAGAGGAGGCAATGTGGAATTTAAATGCCTTGCCTAAGGGCACAATCGTAACGGCTCCAGTGAGGCTCGAACACCGGGCCTTTCCCACCTGAAGCGAACGCGCTACCACTACGCTATCACGACTTCCATGAATATCTTAAAATAGAATAGTTCCGAAACGGATAGCACAACATCACCACATTGTGTGGCATTGCTCTTTGGTGTCGTGTACTCTGGGCGTTTGGAGTTTAAGGTCGCACACACAGCTTAGGTCATACGGCGAATATCCAGCTACTATTGGTGGAAGAAGATCCCGGGTGCACCTACTATCAGCATTGGTAAGGCACCAGACCAGAACCATCGACTTACGACAAACCATCTGGGTAGCTTCATCTCAGGAAATAATACGTCACCCCACGTGGGATTCCAACCTACATCGGTGGGATGCAAGTCACCCCACGTGGGATTCCAACCTACATCGGTGGGATGCAAGTCACCCCACGTGGGATTCCAACCTACATCGGTGGGATGCAAGTCACCCCACGTGGGATTCCAACCTACTTCGGTGAGATGCAAGTCACCCCACGTGGGATTCCAACCTACATCGGTGGGATGCAAGTCACCCCACGTGGGATTCCAACCTACATCGGTGGGATGCAAGTCACCCCACGTGGGATTCCAACCTACATCGGTGGGATGCAAGTCACCCCACGTGGGATTCCAACCTACATCGGTGGGATGCAAGTCACCCCACGTGGGATTCCAACCTACATCGGTGGGATGCAAGTCACCCCACGTGGGATTCCAACCTACTTCGGTGGGATGCAAGTCACCCCACGTGGGATTCCAACCTACATCGGTGAGATGCAAGTTATTTGAGGTACACGCTGTCTGATATTTTGCATAGCTGTTGGATTAAATACGTGTACAATATGTTTATTCTATTAGTATAAAGTATTGTTAATTCGATGATGAACAAATAAATAATGAAAATAAGAATATTTGGCAGAACAGAACAGAACGTTTATTTAGATTTGAGCAATACGCTCCTCATCCATAACACATATACACGTGCATTAATGTTAGCATACATGTATAGCATAAACGACAATTCAACATCATATATACAGTATCAATGCTCTCTCCTTCATGGCGATGGATTCTATCAGGAATGAGGTCTAGAGAGTGATTAATATAAGTTGAAAGAACTTGTTTCGCAATCGAGCTAAAATAAATTTGTATATATAAAGTATCAATGCTAATTGCAGAAGGTATAGGTTATTATAAGCTTGAAACACTTATGGTTAAACCTTGCATATTTACATAACTAGCACCACTTTAATCTAACGAATTTCGTCTAATTGTCAAGGCACAGTTTATGAAACACGCTAAATCATTTAGGATCTTTTCATTATTAGAAGAAAGCAACTGCAACAACTTTAACATACAAGGTCTTTCATAATAATATTTATCAATATATCGCTTCCTCAACGCTCTATATGTTGTACACCGCATATCACATGATACTCGTCTTCTATGTCTCTTGTCTGGCAAACCTCACAAATCCTTTCATTTATTTCTATTCTATTTTGCCCATATCGACCTGTTTCTATTCTCATGCAGTGTGCCGAAATTCTTAAATTAGTAATAAGTGTTCTATATTTCTTATCACGTATAATATTCAAATATGTTTCATATTCGAACACATCTTTAACGTTCTTGTATACAAACAGTACTTGGTTATCACGAACACATCTTTAACGTTCTTGTATACAAACAGTACTTGGATATCACGAACACATCTTTAACGTTCTTGTATACAAACAGTACTTGGTTATCACGAACACATCTTTAACGTTCTTGTATACAAACAGTACTTGGTTATCACGAACACATCTTTAACGTTCTTGTATACAAACAGTACTTGGTTATCACGAACACATCTTTAACGTCCTTGTATACAAACAGTACTTGGTTATCACGAACACATCTCTAACGTTCTTGTATACAAACAGTACTTGGTTTTCACGAACACATCTTTAACGTTCTTGTATACAAACAGCACTTGGTTATCACGAACACATCTTTAACGTTCTTGTATACAAACAGTACTTGGTTATCACGAACACATCTTTAACGTCCTTGTATACAAACAGTACTTGGTTATCACGAACACATCTTTAACGTTCTTGTATACAAACAGTACTTGGTTATCACGAACACATCTTTAACGTCCTTGTATACAAACAGTACTTGGTTATCACGAACACATCTCTAACGTTCTTGTATACAAACAGTACTTGGTTATCACGAATACTGTTTCTCCAACCTTGTATGAAACTGTCAATAAGTCTTTGCTTAGACATTGGTATAAAAGAGTTCACTTGTATCATATGTGTGTGTTTTACGTTTATTTATCGTCGCTACCGGTTGCCCATATGAGCGACGCCTCCTGAAGAGATTAGTCACTTTAGAGTTTTGGAGGATAGTGCATGATACAGACAGACACCCATTCCAGAGTCTTCTCTGGTTCTTTTACGTGCACGGTGTAAAGCACCGATACGATACCTCGGTTTAACGTCCCATCTGAAAGACTGTTAATTTTATTAGGGTCAGACGGGGGGATCGAACCTGTGATCCCTGGATTACCAGTCCAGCGTGTTACCACTGGACTACAGATCCGTCTGTTATAAACCTAAACTTGTACCATCGTACATTTTCATACAACATAGTTTTTACATTAGTACACCAATTTATTTTATTGTTATGAAACTCATTCAGTAACAAATCATATACAGTTCTAATAATACAATTGTCCGTGTTAATTATGTTTAACCCTTTCAACACCAAGTAACTCAGATGGACTGGTCCATGATATTCATAAACCAATAAATGAATCAGAAAATCACATTTGGACAAGTTCATTTATCAAAATGGGTAATTATGTCTAAAAATAGTCATATCACTGGCAAAAAGTGCAGATCCTGATGAGACGGCTCGTCACGAGCCGGCTCATCTGGATCTACACTTTTTGTAAGCCTATTTAGAGGTCTGTGGTGTTGAAAGGGTTAACCAATATTTTACAATTTTAGCATGTCTGTTAATATACAAAGTGTAGCGACCTAGCTCTCCATATATTGCTACGTTGCTAGTCGAAAGCTTAACGTTTAACAACCGTTTACAACACTTTAATTGTATTCGTTCGATATCTTTATTCTTTGAATAGCCCCACACCTCGACAGAGTACTGTAATTTAATTTTGAAGTAACAAATGAATCGAACAAACTACACACTGTCTTTGGTGTAAAATCAAATTCTTTGGTATTAACAGTTAAACAGTGCATCGCCTTGAGCGCTTTACCTACACGCATATGTGCATTATGGCTAAATTTCCCAGTACTATCAAACACCATGCCTAGATAATTGAAATTATCTACTATTTCTAAAAGTTCGCCATTGTATGTCCATGATTCGTTCTCTCGCACCGGACCACTCCTTCTGAAGACCATGATTTTCGATTTGTCGGTATTTACCGTGATAACCCACCTTTCACAATACAAATACATATCATTTAAACATTGCTGTATGCCATCAACGGTATCTGAAAATAATACCATATCGTCTGCATAAAAAATAATATCAGTGTTATATCCGCAAAGTTTATACCACTATCAGGTCTCGAACTTAAGTACAGTTCTAAGTCTTCAATAAACATAGACCAGAGTAGGGGAGAACATATTTCCCCTTGCTCTAATCCAACAGCTATTTCAATATAATCCGATAATTCATTACCATGTCGCACTCTACATTTAACATGTTCATACATAGCTTTCATTATCTTAAGCATCTTGCCACCAACTCCTAATTTTGAGATTTCAAGCCATAATGCATTCCTATACACACTGCCGAAGCATTTTCTCATATCAATACAGCTTGTATACAGACGTTTTTCCAGTATTCAACATATTGTTAATGATATCATGTAGACAAAATATGGCATCTGTGGTCGAAACACCTTTCTTAAATCCGAATTATTGAGCATCCGAAATTATATCTTGACTTTTACTCCAATCCGATAATCGTTTATTCAATATTGAGGTTAACAATTTTGAGATGACACTAACAAGCGTAATGCCTCTGTAATTATGTACATCGTTGATAATTCCATCCATTCAGACTAGATCAACGGCGTATTGACAATAGGTTATCCCTTATGTATAAAATTCATAATGATCTTGTTGCTATTCCCATTGAAAATTATCTAGTTCCCCTCTCCCGTCCTACTCGCCATTGCCATTCCTTAAGCTATAGGTTAATTACAGCAACTACAGACTACTACAAATTCTCCTTCTTTCCAAGAACAATCTATCATTGAAACCACCTCCCTCCTGAAATTGTCCATCTCCCTACCATAGAGCAATTCAATACGGCAGTTTGCCATATTGAACATGCCAGTCCCTAGTTGTTCTGCGTAGCTGCTTTTAAACTTTTACCACGACTTATTTTCATACCTTTTTAAATTATACTATTAACTACTCATACTTTTAACTTCTTAGCGGTTTTTGACGCGCAACATGTCTACATCCCCGCGACGGGTTCGACATTAAAGGAAGATAGATAGATAGAAAAGTGTCCAGATGATAGCTCAACGTTAAACAGTTCTACCAAATGCGATCCAATGATATACACAGCTTCGATAAAGTATTCGTTTATTAAACTATCGCTTCCGGTAGCCTTGCCTCGTTTTAACGATTTAATAGATTGTCGCACTTCATCCAATGATATCGGTGTGTCTAATTCTGCAAAAGTAGGATCATTCGTGTTAATGTTTTCATTGTTAAAACGTTCACTTTCATCCTCAATTGTAACATTAATTTCATCAGATAAATTCTTGAAATATTCAAAGAAATCTGATACAGATATATTTTCACCGCGCTTATCTATTTATTTCGAGAAAAACTTCCAAAAGTCACGTGGTTTCATTGATTTCAAGGACCCAATCTCTTTCATTCTCACATTTTTAAAATAATTTTTCCGTTTCTTACCTATAGTATAAATGTTTTATACGTTTTCCTCGTGTCCGATAAATTACGTAGATTTTCATCGGTTTTCATATTATTAAATACACAGAGCGTTTCTCGATAAAATACCTTTCTTTTCACGACACGATTCATCAAACCAGTCAGCAAATTCCATGGCGTTGTTGATTCTAAATGGCGTTTTACTGTTGTGTGGGGTGTAAAACTTAATTAATTAAGGGTTTTGCTTCTTCATTCAAAATACTAACAACACTGTCAACTGCGATATCCGATCATTGTCATTTCCCACAAATATGTGATTTAGATCAGGCAATCTACCTATTAGTCTTCGCCGAAACTCGTCCCTTTTATTTATGTCCCACTTCAAATATTCAAAAGCATTCTTGTTTTCATCGTTGCTTATCAAACAATTGGTAAATAATGTTACTTCCACGATTGCGTGATCAGAGTAGATATTAAAATATAATACAGTAATACCTATACCTATAGTAATATGGTATGCCAATAATTATCACCTACATTTGTTGTCATATTTTTACACTTATGTTGTAGAATGTAATATTGCTATGTCACTAAAAACTGTATAGTTTATGTGAATAAAATATGTTCGTTCGTTCGATATTAAAATCTAATACATTAAACGATTGAATGCAAGTGAAATTACTTTGTTCACATAAGAGATAATCTATGACTGTATTACTACGATAACCGTTATATGTGAACGCCCCCATGGTCTCAAGTCTACCGTTACATATCCGTAATCCCGTCGCTTTGCACAAGTCTAATACTTGAGTATCGTAATGAGTACATACCGCGTCCATTGATGTTCGATCTAGCGGTGTGTCAGGCACGTAATCATCTCCGTCGATAATTTCGTTCATTCGATCATAACTCACGTAATCTGATTTCAATCCAACTCTACTGTTCCAATCCCCTGCAATCATAACTACCCCTACACGCTTGAAATAGTATGAATCATTTTCGATAATCTCAAACAAGTTCTGATTATGTATATTATACGCAGGCGAATCGTGTCCCCAAATATACATTCCACACAAGTATATATCATGTTCAACTTTTTAAAAAACTTCTTGTCCATTTTGATCCATAATATTGTGTCAAAATGGTTTCTTACCACTGTTATGTATGTTCCTTTAATGTCAAACCCCTCGCGGGGACTTAGACATGTTTTCCTGGGCAGGCTTAGCCGATCTAAGCGATTAACCAGTACTAAGCAATGTGTGTGAGGTGCCTTGCTCAATGGCACTACATACGTGGCCTGACCGAGTATCGAACCCGGGACCGTTCGATTCCAAATCCGACGCTCTACCACTGGACCACGGACGCCATCGACAATAGAATTCTTATAAAGTGAAACATTACCTCCACTATTTCTACGAGCTCGTCTGGGCTGATGACATTTGCGATAAAAGTTGTGCGTTTTATATCCGTGTAGCTTACTGTCTTTTGCAGTCCATGTTTCAAGCAAGAACAAAATGTCAAAATTGGATAAAATATCACAAAACCCTTCATCCTCTTGTTTCTCTTTGGATAACCTGTTACAGTTACATACATCAATAGAAACTACACCTTCATGTATTTCCTATAGCGGCACTTTCCCGTAACCGCCATCTGTATACACTTTTCCGTCAACGATCAGTTTGTTGTACTCTATGTAAGCCTCTTTCTTGTCTGCCCTTGCTTTTATGTAAGCCTTTTTTCATAATTGGAATGAGTGACTTTCTCTGGGCAACGATTTCTGGTGGAAATTGATCATGCATGAAAAGACCGGGTGCTTTCGAATCCACATTTTCCTAGAACGATTTCACGTAATTTTTGTTTTTGGGGTACATGTATGTGAATGACACAGCAAATATTTTGGTTTGTTATCCTTGTTAAATCCAATACGCCGGACACTTTCTATTCCGATATCGGGAATTCTTGGTTCTGGAATCTTGAGATCATCTTTGAAGTATTTCTTGACATTTTCCAATGTTTGCTCTTTCGTTTCGTCTTTGGTCTCCTTGATTCAGCCACTAATCAAATTATTCATCATCGACTTCGATTGTAGGCACACACGAGAATCTCGAAGCCTTTTGTTCTCAGATTGCAACGCCTCGACGTCCTCTTTTGTTTTGGCCAAATTAAAGTCATTTAACTCCACCGTATCTTCAAGTGTGGTAATTGTATCTGAATTTTTCACCACTCTTTTGTTTAAATCAGACCACAGTTTGTTCAGTTTATCATCTGTATCGGTTTGTGAGAGTATCGGTCTGGATCAACCTCTATAACCTCTAGTTTTAAGAAACTTATATGTTGAATCGTGTTATATTGTGAATTGTTACTGTCTCTTATAATTCATTATTGAGTGGCAATGTACATTGATATGTTTTTATTATATTGAATGTTGCTTGTTGTACATTGATGAGACGTAAATAAAGAATAAAATCTATCTCTGTATTGGTGACTTTTTTCTCGACCGAATTCAGTTTGCCGTTAATTTCTTCAAACTTACTACCGATGAACTTCATCAGTTGTTCATTTGTTACATGTTGTGTTGGGAAGAATGGAACATGTGTTGGGGAGCTTGAGTTTGGTTAACTTGCTGCGATTGTCCATGTACAAAATTCTGCATTCCGGAACCAGGTGACTGAAGTGAACCCATGCTAGGTACTTGTACATACCCCTGCGGACTCGGAATATTGTCCAACTTGCTGCATGTGTGACATTATGCTATACTCCTGATTGTTAGAATACACTGGACTGCTGAACACAGATTTACTATCTAAATTCTAGGAATGTAACACTTTGCGATGATATATTGTTAGGGTGAAATGTCTTCACCTGGATTTACATTTATGGAATGCGACACACACAAAAGGGAGCACTCGTAGATAATAAACAAAGCATAACTTGATATATCACATCTCTTTGTTTGTATTCAGTGTAATATATTATGTGTGTTTTACGCTTATTTATCGTCGCTACCGGTTGCCCATATGAGCGACGCCTCCTGAAGAGATTAGTTATTTTAGATTTTGGAGGATAGTGCATGATACAGACAGAGACCCATTCCAGAATCTCCTCTGGTTCTTTTACGTGCACGGTGTAAAGCACCGACACGAGACCTCGGTTTAACGTCCCATCTGAAAGACTGTTAATTTTATTAGGGTCAGACGGGGGATCGAACCTGCGATCCCTGGATTACCAGTCCAGCGTGTTACCACTGGACTACATACCCGTCTGTATAGTGTAATATATCCATGCCACACACGTTTAATAAGACATGAAATGATTCTGATTGGTCGCAGCATGACATTGACAGCTTGCAATACACATTCGACATATTCTGCTTTATTAAAACTTATAATGTGGATATAATACTGACCCCAGAATCATGAAAACTCAAGATGAAAATAGTACTGACCCCAGAATCATGAAAACTCAAGATGAAAATAGTACTGACCCCAGAATCATGAAAACTCAAGATGAAAATAGTACTGACCCCAGAATCATGAAAACTCAAGGTGGAAATAGAACAGATCCCAGAATCATGAACACTCAATGAGGACATAATCCAGATCCCAGAATCATGAAAACTCAAGGTGGACATAATCCAGATCCCAGAATCATGAAAACTCAAGATGAAAATAGTACTGACCCCAGAATCATGAAAACTCAAGGTGGAAATAGAACAGATCCCAGAATCATGAACACTCAATGTGGACATAATCCAGATACCAGAATCATGAAAACTCAAGGTGGACATAATCCAGATCCCAGAATCATGAAAACTCAAGGTGGAAATAGAACAGATCCCAGAATCATGAACACTCAAGGTGGACATAATCCAGATCCCAGAATCATGAACTCTCAAGGTGGAAATAGAACACATCCCAGACTCATGAAAACTCAAGGTGGAAATAGAACAGATACCAGAATCATGAAAACTCAAGCTGGAAATAGAACAGATCCCAGAATCATGAAATATTAAGGTGGAAATAGTACGGAACCCAGAATCAGGAAATATTAAGGTGGAAATAGAACAGATCCCAGAATCATGAACACTCAATGAGGACATAATCCAGATCCCAGAATCATGAAAACTCAAGGTGGACATAATCCAGATCCCAGAATCATGAAAACTCAAGATGAAAATAGTACTGACCCCAGAATCATGAAAACTCAAGGTGGAAATAGAACAGATCCCAGAATCATGAACACTCAATGTGGACATAATCCAGATACCAGAATCATGAAAACTCAAGGTGGACATAATCCAGATCCCAGAATCATGAAAACTCAAGGTGGAAATAGAACAGATCCCAGAATCATGAACACTCAAGGTGGACATAATCCAGATCCCAGAATCATGAACTCTCAAGGTGGAAATAGAACACATCCCAGACTCATGAAAACTCAAGGTGGAAATAGAACAGATACCAGAATCATGAAAACTCAAGCTGGAAATAGAACAGATCCCAGAATCATGAAATATTAAGGTGGAAATAGTACGGAACCCAGAATCAGGAAATATTAAGGTGGAAATAGTACGGATCCCAGAATCATGAACTCTCAAGGTGGAAATAGAACAGATCTCAGAATCATGAAAACTCAAGGTGGAAATAGAACAGATCCCAGAATCATGAAAACTCAAGGTGGAAATAGAACAGATACCAGAATCATGAAAACTCAAGCTGGAAATAGAACAGATCCCAGAGTCATGAACACGCAAGGTGGAAATAGAACAGATCCCAGAATCATGAAAACTCAAGCTGGAAATAGTACGGATCCCAGAATCATGAAAACTTAACTAAAGGTGAACATAATACAGATCCTAGAATCATGAAATTTCAATTTGGAAATAGAACCGATTCCAGAATCATATTTGCACCCCAGTGGTATCGAACTTACAGCGTTGAGGTGCAAGTGATTAGAAGTCTACGACCGTAACCACTCGGCCCTCCATTATAGTAAATATACACCGTTTGATACACGTCGATTACTGTATAAGTGGATTTAATGGCATTGTCTCCATAAATGAAGTCTAACGCGTTTTAAACGAGGTTTTCTACAAGATCATACACAAACTATGTTATATCCCTTGTATGTCAAGTAATTAAGTCGCATAACTCTGATAATCCTTGTGTGTTCGCTTCAGGTGCGAACTGTCCGGAGTTCGAGCCCCACTGGAGCCGTTACGATTGTGCCCTTAGGCAAGGCATTTAAATTCCACGTTGCCTCTTCGTGGCGATGGATTCCATCAGGAATGAGGTCTCGAGAGTGATTTATATAAGTTGAAATAACTTGTTTCGCAATCGAGCTAAAATAAATTTGTATAAACTAATCCATGTGTATGTAATCCAGTAGCACAGTCGTGATAGCGCAGTGGTAGAGGTGTGAGAGGCCCGGAGTTTCACGTTAGGATTGTGCGTGTGTGTTTTACGTTTATTTATCGTCGCTACTGGTTGCCCATTTGAGCGACGCATCCTGAAGAGATTAGTCATTTTAGATTGTGCCCTTAGGTAAGGCACTTAAATTCTGCATTGCCTCTTCTCTCTCCCTAATGGCAATGGTTTCCATCATGATTCAGGTCTCGGAAGCGATTAATATACATACACATACAAAATGCGAGAGTTGGCTTCAATTTGGCCTGTTGCACAGAAAAATGGTCAATTCAGTGAAAAAGCCATGTAAATTGATGATGATGATGATGATGATGATGATGATGATGATGATGATGATGATGATGATGATGATGATGTAATGCCCTAAATTATTGATTAGCACTACAATATTTTAGATTATGCACATAATATTAATTTAGTACATGTCACAATGAAAATAAAGACATGCATTTTATGAAAATCCGACAAGGCAAAGCATATATTGTTGTCAATTGAATGCCTTAAAAACCACCAGTTTTACATGTAATGGGTTAGCATCTGTTCATTAAACAATTTTGAGAAAGTGTTATTTCAAGGATAATATTATGTTTGTAAGAAACTGTATTAATATTCTTCCAATGATGGCCTCTATTTTCATTTTGTGCATATTTTATGTATTTACCTTCATAAATTAAACAAATGACACGCTATTATGTGAAAACATACCCCGGTGGTAATGATGTACCTTTGAGACTAACCCTGCTCTTCGTCATTAAAGTTAGATAAGTATGTTATATATATATAGTCGGCTAATGTTTGTGTCGTATATTATGATGAACAAAGAACAATTGTGTTGCTTAGGTACGATTTTGAGATATCCGATGTTATGACTCTCAATATTTGTTTGTAACCAGAACTGTTTTCCGTGGTAACACGCTGGACTGGTAATCCAGGGATCGCAGGTTCGATCCCCGTCTGACCCTAATAAAATTAACAGTCTTTCAGATGGGACGCTAAGCCGAGGTCTCGTGTCGGTGCTGTACATCGTGCACGTAAAAGAACCAGAGAAGACTCTGGAATGGGTCTCTGTCTGTATCATTGTAATATCCTCCAAAAATATCTAAAATGACTAATCTGTTCAGGAGGCGTCGCTCATATGGGCAACCGGTAGCGACGATAAATAAACATAAAACACACACGCGGGACGGAGGTGTATGGAAGACCCAGTATGTAACCTTGGCATCACTCATAGAACAGCCCTGGAACAACCGGTTATCTATCTATGCATAACAGCCATATGCCAGCCATATCCATAATAAATTTAACAGAACATATGACGTATTTTATTCACCCATGTAACAACCAACTTCACTCATATACTAGCCACATATTAACTCATATACTAGCCACATATTAACTCATATACTAGCCACATATTAACTCATATACTAGCCACATATTAACTCATATACTAGCCACATATTAACTCATATACTAGCCACATATTAACTCATATACTAGCCACATATTAACTCATATACTAGCCACATATTAACTCATATACTAGCCACATATTAACTCATATACTAGCCACATATTAACTCATATACTAGCCACATATTAACTCATATACTAGCCACATATTAACTCATATACTAGCCACATATTAACTCATATACTAGCCACATATTAACTCATATACTAGCCACATATTAACTCATATACTAGCCACATATTAACTCATATACTAGCCACATATTAACTCATATACTAGCCACATATTAACTCATATACTAGCCACATATTAACTCATATACTAGCCACATATTAACTCATATACTAGCCACATATTAACTCATATACTAGCCACATATTAGAAGAGATCGATAATATGTCTCCGAAACATCCTAATTTATTTGACATCGATTACGAAACAAGTTCTTACAACTTATATTAATCACTCTCGAGACCTCATTCCTGATGGAATCCATCGCCACGAGGGAGAGAGAAGAAGCAATGTGGAATTTAAATGCCTTGCCTAAGGGCACAATCGTAACGGCTCCAACAGGGCTCGAACTCCGGACTTTTCGCACCTGAAGCGAACGCGCTGCCACAGCGCTATCACGACTCTCCAAAACATAACACAACTATCGAATAGCTTCACACTGGTTTTCTAAATACTTGCTGTTTAGGACCAAAACAGTCATGAGCCCTTTATGTTTCAGACCACCCATAGCTATACATCTATGAAACGGTTTTCATATGTTTGAACTATTAAACAGTACACATTTAACACATTTCTATATCTCCAGAAAGCACACAATTCAGTAAATAGTACATTCTTTCTAGACAATAGAGTTTATTCCCCTGCACAAGTTCATGTCTAGAAAATACGTTATTAATAGATTCTCAGAATGAGTACATAATTGTAGTCCATATAGACAAACTTTATTACTTTCTTTTTTAAAAATATTTTCGGCGCTACGGGTTGCCCAGGGTTGCCCATATGAGCGACGGGCAGTTTACCTGTACATCTTTCATGGGACGGTCCAGTTGTGAACTAGTATTTGACACACCAAGCTCCGTAAGAAACTGCCAACTTTTCCATATAAATAGACACGGTATGGGTGCGACTCGAACCACTGACCATCACGGACGACTGTGTCCTGAACAAGTGGTTTCGGGTTTTTAAACCAATTTGTTTCAAAGAACATTTTGATAAACCATACGCTGAACAATATACATACAAGCATTTAGGCCATATCCAAGCATATTTAAAAATGAAAAGCAGTCATTATCAGAGCACTTATAAGTTTTGAACCCGATACAACTTATCCAGACCCTAAGCGTCTGTGGTGACCATCAGTGATCCGTGATGATGGGTTACAGTGGTACAAGTCAGCGACCTTGACTACTCGACCACGGAGGCGGTTCCCCGTCTATTTAAACATAGTGACACACGCGGATATTGTGCAAAATATATGAAAAACAAACAATATTTGCACGAAATGTTATTATTTTCATAAATAAATAGTAATGTATTATATAAATACATTAATCTATTTAATATACGACATCATTGATTTACCATGTACTGTATATATTTGTCTTATGTATATCGTCTGCTATCATTTTCGCGCCTAAAATATCAAATCTATTTTTGCGCGGGAATGACTAATTATCGGAACTGATTGTGGTCAGTTGTGTAATTTTAAAAGGCCGAATCTGTTGATATGCGGAAAATCTTAATAATATTAGGTAACGTAACAGATGGTACGGCGTCTGTAAGTCTAGATGACCATCGCTGGTCTGTATATAAGAAACGGAAAGTATTAACCAAATTAGATACACAAAGGTGACATCCAAGGAACGGATCGTTGCGTGGTCTCGAAAATAAGATACATAATTAACTGTTTCTATGATACTTAGAAGAGTATAGACATTAAGAGAAAGATAACTTATGAACGTTAATTGCGTATTTAAAAATAAATACGAATTATAAGATTATTCAGCCGAGATAAGGAACATATTCAGTTCCGGTGAATATAATCTATTATTGTGAGACGAAGGTTATTGAAGCGGAAATATTGATGAGATTGTATGAAGAGAGTAATTACGGATTAAAGAGGTTAGAACTTATCAGGACAATTAGCGATAAGCGACTAAATTCTGACTTAAATAAATAAAATAAAAGTTGAATTAAGCAGAGATATATGCATGAGATATAACACAGAAATAAAGAAAATACGGAAGAATAATATTATATATAAGAAACACAAAACCACTGTGTTGTGTTATTATTGTGAGACCGAAGATACAAATACCCTTAGACAACTCAAGCGAATCTATGGTAGGTTAGACCCTGACAGGAGCTCAACTGAGACTTTGAGATATAAATAGAAGTGTGGGTCACTGGGGGGGCTCGTCAGCCACACACATTGGGGGACAACGCGTCATTCACAATATGGAGTCTCACAAAGACCATCGGGATATATGTAACAGTTTTATTCCAAACCTGACTTATAAGACATGTTCCTATTCAAACTGTCTCCATTGTGCTCATTCAAACGATTTTAATATCCGCCACGTATAATAATATGTTTTGTATTAGTGTGTATGTATGAATTCCGATAGGATATAGTTTATATAAACTTAATGTAAATAAATATAATTAGCGTGTACAATTAGAAGCTGGATCACAAAACACACCTCTTTCCTTCTGGACGCCATGTCTGCCATTGACACTTTGGTGCCAGGGCAAATTGATCGACACCGCCCATCCTTTGATCGTGTATTGTTGTTTAAAGCGTCCCCTAATCAGTGGAAATCGTTTGACCGTTAACTATGGTGTGCAGATCACGAGACCATAGCTCCTCCCACTAATCACGTGATCAGAATTTCTGAAGGTGTGAGGATTTATCGATCGCTGATTGGCTTATCTGATTATCGCTGGCTGGGTTGATAGTTAGCGTCATGTTTGAGATATTGAAAGTAATTAAATTATAAATTTGTGGTTATGAAGCATGAAGATGGGATTTCTTTGGTATAAAGTACCACAGACAGACAGACAGACAGACAGACAGACAGACAGACAGACAGACAGACAGACAGACAGACAGACAGACAGACAGACAGACAGACAGACAGACAGACAGACAGACAGACAGACAGACAGACAGACAGACAGACAGACAGACAGACAGACAGACAGACAGACAGACAGACAGACAGACAGACAGACAGACAGACAGACAGACAGACAGACAGACAGACAGACAGACAGACAGACCAGACAGACAGACAGACAGACAGACAGACAGACAGACAGACAGACAGACAGACAGACAGACAGACAGACAGACAGACAGACAGACAGACAGACAGACAGGACAGACAGACAGACAGACAGACAGACAGACAGACAGACAGACAGACAGACAGACAGACAGACAGACAGACAGACAGACAGACAGACAGACAGACAGACAGACAGACAGACAGACAGACAGACAGACAGACAGACAGACAGACAGACAGACAGACAGACAGACAGACAGACAGACAGACAGACAGACAGACAGACAGACAGACAGACAGACAGACAGACAGACAGACAGACAGACAGACAGACAGACAGACAGACAGACAGACAGACAGACAGACAGACAGACAGACAGACAGACAGACAGACAGACAGACAGACAGACAGACAGACAGACAGACAGACAGACAGACAGACAGACAGACAGACAGACAGACAGACAGACAGACAGACACTTTTATTCTCTCAGGTACATGTGTACAACATGAGGGTATACAACAGAAACAAATATTTAGCCACGTGGTGCTTCCGGGAATGACCTGAAATGAAGCAGTTGTATGAACAATCATATCATGCATAATAATGTATAGAAATATGCTGGGGGATTCTTCTTCATGTATCCAAATTTTACATACAAATACAATATTATTCACGACATAGTCCACTATTACGTCTAAATGATATAAAACGAAAGAAAAATATAATATTTAAAGATTGTGGGATATAATATTTAATAGACTTTGTAAGTTGTGCAATTCAGGGTCAACCGAAGACGAGATTCACTTTGTACTGAAATGTTCTTTGTATCATGATATCAGACATAATCACTTAAGTGACATTTACACGTGATCAATACGTTGGATTAACTGACACCGAACAATTTGTATATCTGGTAACATCTCAGCCCAGGAAATTGGCAAAATATCTGGTAGCTGCTTATCTGAAACGTAGAAATAATCTGTTTCAACGTCTTTAACTGTAATTTTGGTGCTTACATTGTTATGTTTGCTGGGTTGTCGTATGGTCGTCATTTACAAATCACCGTAGGTCGAAATAATTATTATTATATTTCTGTTATTTATTGTCAAAACTCTGCATTACATCGAATATTATGAAATGAAGAGTGTCGTAATAACTGTGATCAGGTTGTGTATTCGAAACTGTTATATAATGTTCTACTTATTTATAATCACCCAACTTTATAATCAACATAATTCTCTGAATGTTCTCATAATAGCTTTCTATATGAGAACATTCTGACAGTCGTTTAATTTCAATGTGATGAATCTTTATCATTGTTTTAACATTTTTATAATGTCTTGCTTTCATTTATATTGTTATGCATGCATTAGGTGACAAATAGGCCCATTGGGCCGGGTGCATCTTACAGTTGTGTAAATATTTTGTATTGAATGTATATGTTTGCATATGTCACTTTAATAAAAAAACTTACTTACTTATACTTATTCTCTGTCGGATTGTTTGTCATTTTGGGATGAAAGGTCAATCGATTGTTATTGACCTAGTGACGTGTAATGAATGAAAATAATTTTACTATCATACTGACTCACGTAGTAGACAAAATAATCCTATCGTGCGGATTAGTATTTATGAGTTGGGTAAATTGGTCTCGTAATGAGTCTAATATTTTTCCCACGGTCATAGAGTACGGGATAAAATGTATCTATAGTTTTGTGACTATAGCTTTTGTTGGATTTTCTTCCCGTTTGTGGAAAATAATGAGGTTTTGTATACTATTCGACAAGAGTATATTATATGTATCAGGCGTTTTTAAATATCATAAATTGAATCTAATGATGAATTTCAGTAGAGTTAATTATACTTTCGTTATGGATTATCAATTTTTGCGAACCATAAAGTGGTAAGTATATGTAATGAGATTTGAATAATTAATGCAATACCTATCAAATATCGTAATATGTCCAACTTGCGAAGCTTTAACAAATTACTAACACAATTTACTAAGATTTACCAGGGCAGTTTCAGATGATGTATTTAATATCTCGGAGAAACAATGTATATTGTCAGACAACACAAAGTCGTGCAGATAGGTATTCAGATCGTGTGTAAAGTAATCACATATGAGCAGATAGTGTTGCTCAGAGCCAACTTCCCCGTTATTACATAACCTACACATACTATCTAGGAAGGCTGTTCCTCCCCATCTGGATGTTTCCAGAGGAAGGCGATTGTTACAGGTACGATATCTGAAGAGTGTCAAATAGTCTTGTTTAGTGATAATGTTGAAATATTTTTCATATTCTAATGCCTGTTTAAAAGAATTATAAATGTTACCCTTGTTTGATAGTTGCATTTGGCTATGCCAATGCTGCTTATATTGGTCTATTAATACTTTCTGTATATGCTTATGGGTACTTTTATTAATTAAGGTATTTTGGTTAAGCCAAAGATCAGGTCTACCTACAGAATTTAGGATTTCTTTTATTTTACTGATCCATCGGAAATTTGTATCAGGTTGATTAATCATGTACCTATATATCAATAATGACAACTTGTTTTCTTTTCCAAGTAATATCCTCGTCCAAAAAGATATCATTTTTGTATGTGCAATGATAGATATAGGGTATCTACCAAGTTCTCCAAATAACATATACCTAGGTGTACTTTTTCGGGCGTTGGTTATTCCCCTGAGAAATGAATTATGCACTTTTTCTTGTAAATCTAGATTTTCGTAGCCAAATACCTCTGATCCATATGTTAGTATGGGTACTACAGTGTGATCGAATAGTTTAATAATTAAATCTGGCGGTAAGTCTGCATTATTAGACTTAGTAAAAAGTAAGTGCATTGCTTTATTTGCCTGTTGGGTAACATGTTTTCTAGCCTTCAAAAAAGATCCATTACTAGAGAGTGTAACACCAAGGTAGTGGTAATTGTCTGTGATTTCAAGACCTTGGTCACCTAATTTAAAGTCAAAGTTATTAAGTTTCCTAGCTCCATAAACAATTGCTTTTGTTTTATTAGGGTTTACTACTAATTTCCATTGGGCACAGTAATTATTAAAATGATTCAGGCAGTTTTGAAAGTCGACAGGGTTATTGGAAACAATGACGGTGTCGTCTGCGTAAAGCAGAAGTAGTAGTTTAAGCCAAGTTTCATCACTGAACGTGTCATCAAGCTGTATGCCAACGGCACCGTTTGCTTCCAGATGTAACTGTAGGTCGTTTAAATATAAAGAAAAGAGGATCGGGCTTAAGTTTTCACCCTGCCGGACACCGATTTCTGAAGAAAAGAATGGCGATTGGTTTATTGATATAAAGTACCACAGACAAGGAACAGTAGAGTGAAGGATTTAATTGCTTGATTGAGGTATGTATTCTTGGCATTTCGTTATTAATATAAGTTTTATGAAAACTTGTTTTCCAATCAAAATTATTCAACCTTTGTTGTATTATTCGTATGTCTTACATGTATTTTATTGGAATAAATACTGTTTGAAATTAGGCAAACCCTAGTCCAAATATTTAAATTTTGGACAGTAACTATACAAGGATACTCTCGTTATTAGAAGTATTCGAAACTAGTTTAATATTTAAAATGGCGACTGGCTGCAACCGATTGTGCTTAGTTGACAATAATTTGTTTTGTTTTTTTATTTTTTATAATAATATGGATTTATGGAAATAATTAAATTAAGGGCAATGTGTGTTTGTTTTGGATTACTGTCTATGCTTTTGTTCCTTCAACAATCGTTGTTGTATCGAAAATAGGTCATTCGATGATATGTCTCCCATGCGATTTGTCTCTATAGCCTGCCCTGGCTATTCGTGCAGCACATCTCTGACGCCGCTCGGATTCGTCTGCGTGGATCGCCGCCATTTTTAAGACTTTCTCCGACTTGCGAGTGCATTGAACCAGTCGTAAAGTTAAGACTTTATTTACGATGTCTTCGCTGAGACTTTGATGATAAAACAGACCGTATTCTTAACAATGACGCTACGACGGCGTATCTCGATCTTAAGACATCTTAAGACTTGTTTATTATTGGAGTCTATACTAGAAGCATGATACTTCGTTTTAAAAATAATTTAAATCAGATTTGTTTAAAAGATAAAGACATTGACATTGTTCAATAATTCCCAACGAATACTGGCATAGCCTGATTGAATATTGCAGTTCATATTTCACTGGACACTGTCGTATGAGATACATTGGTCAATCATTCCCAATGAATACTGTCATAGCCTGATTGAATATTGCAGTTCAGACTTGCCTGGACACTGTCGTATAATATACATTGGTCAGCTACGCACCCTGAATACGGTAATAGCCTGATCGAGTATTGCCGTTCACTGGCCACTGTCGTATGAGAGACATTGGTCAACCATTCCCAATGAATACTGTCATAGCCTGGTTCAGCATTGCAGTTCATTATTGGCTGGACACTGTCGTATAATATACATTGGTCAGTTACGCACCCCGAATACGGTAATAGCCTGATCGAGTATTGCGGTTCACTTTTCACTGGCCACTGTCGTATGAGAGACATTGGTCAACCATTCCCAATGAATACTGTCATAGCCTGGTTCAGCATTGCAGTTCATTATTGCCTGGCCACTGTCGTATGAGAGACATTGGTCAATTACTCTCTCTGAATACTGTCCTAGCCTGATCGAGTATTGCGGTTCACTTTTCACTGGCCACTGTCGTATGAGATACATTGGCCAACCATTCCCAATGAATACTGTCATAGCCTGGTTCAGCATTGCAGTCCATTATTGACTGGACACTGTCGTATAAGATACATTGGTCAGTTACGCACCCTGAATACGGTAATAGCCAGATCGAGTATTGCCGTTCACTGGCCACTGTCGTATGAGTGACATTGGTCAACCATTCTCAATGAATACTGTCATAGCCTGATTAAGTATTGCAGTTCATTATTGCCTAGACACTGTCGTATGAGATCCATTGGTCAGTTACTCCCTCTGAATACTGTCATAGCCTGATTAAGTATTGCAGTTCATTATTGCCTAGACACTGTGATATGAGAACATTGGTCAGTTACTCACCCTGAATACGGTCATAGCCTGATTAAGTATTGCAGTTCATTATTGCCTAGACACTGTCGTATGAGATCCATTGGTCAGTTACTCCCTCTGAATACTGTCATAGCCTGATTAAGTATTGCAATTCATTATTGCCTAGACACTGTCGTATGAGATCCATTGGTCAGTTACTCACCCTGAATACTGTCATAGCCTGATTAAGTATTGCAGTCCAGTCTTGCATGGATACTGTCGTATGAGTGACATTGATCACGTATTCCGAATGAATACGGTCATAGCCTGATTAAGCATTGCAGTTCATTATTCGTTGGACACTGTCGTATGATAGCCATTGGTCAGTTACTCACCCTGAATACGGTCATAGCCTGATCGAGTATTGCAGTTCACTTTTCACTGGTCACTGTCGTATGAGAGACATTGGTTAACCATTCCCAATTAATACTGTCATAGCCTGGTTCAGCATTGCAGTTCATTATTGGCTGGACACTGTCGTATGAGAGACATTGGTCAGTTACTACCCCTGAATACTCAATAATGAGAGTATGTCATCTTAATTGGCTTCCTGTTTTTATCGTTGTTTCCTATGCACAACATGCTATCAATTTCCCTTCGTTTTCTAGTCATATAAGTAATAAAATACTAAATCCCGACAGATATGCAATACTATGTTATAACATTTGCTTAGGGAGCAACAGTAAAAACAAAGGATTCCAACTAAAAGAACCTATATACATTTCATGATAAATCGGATTTATATCTGCCAAGGGAGGTAATAAAATAACCAAGCATATAATTGATGTCCCAGCCAATCATCGATACCTTTGAAATGTATAATAATACAATGCAACAGAAGGAAATCATTATTTTTAATTTTTTGAAATGGATTTGGCTACGTTTGGTTGCTTAGCTACCAAGACGAATTGATGCTATTTATTACGTCATAGTGCGGGTAGAAAGGAAGAAACAACGAACACTGTTTATTAAACTGTGAATGTAAAAGTCTGATTTCCGTAATTAGGGTTCTACATATAATCATGTACACGTGTGTCATGTAACGGTGCGGGAAATCTGTCATTCATAATAATTACAATCGACTCATTACAGCATCAACGCTCTATCTGCATATATAAATAGGACGTAAATGACACCATAATGCTCTAAGGGGTCAAACTCATATATTCATAACATATATAACAAATAACAGGCATTTGAAAGGGTTGTAAATATAACACATACGTATATTTAAAATCAATGCAGACTTGATTAATTAAAATTACCAGGATCCCGATGTATCACCAACATCGATCGTACGACTGTCTTACCGCTGTTTACGACGTTTTCTACGACTATCGTAAGACGGTTTTATCAAGACGGTCGTAGGTTTTGAGATTTTAGTGACGACGTCATAGCTGCGATTTTGTTGATAAAACGGACCATTGTCGGACCAAAGACGATACGATGTCATAAGTCGGTCGGTCTTAACCCTTTCCTTCATAGAGATTTAGGTTAATATACTATTATATCTCCATACAAACAACAGCCATTTAGCTATCATGCAGTGGATAAGTAGTCGCCATATCTATCCCCACCTCCATAGATATTACTGAGACTACATGAAATTCTGGCCTTAATTGTGAACATTGGTTTGGCTACGACATTGTAAATATATGTCGTATTGGTAATGGCGTCAAGAGGTGCTTCTATGAGGGAGAGGGTTACGACATAATCTTAACTACGACCGGACTTACGACCGTTGATAGATCGGAACAAGTTGTTTGCAGATACATCAAGATTAATTAATTAAACAAATGCAAATTTCTACTTTTTACTGCTGAACAATCAATTTCGGATTTGGACTATCTTTGTCTATAGATGCCGCAGCCAAGCAACGATTTCTTTAAACATATATAATAATACAAATGCCATAGTAGGAAAACATTTTTATTTTATTTGTTTAATAATTTAAATCAGGGTAGTCTGTTCTTTAGGGGTGGGTGGGAGGGGGTGGGGGAAATGGTAGACACACCCGTTCCCAATGTAGCCCACTCAGAAAGAGAGGTAATTTGATTTAAGTGCCCTGACTAAGAGCACCTTCGTAACGGCTACAGCTGGGCGAGAACTCCGGGTATCTCAATCTCTCACACCTGGAACAAACACATTGCACACGGCGCTATGACGACTTCCCACAAATATATAAATAATGTTCGTCGCTATAATGGTAAGTAGGTGGGGTAATGTAAAATAAATATTGTTTTTTTAATATGTTGATACCTCAATCGTCTGTGATTCTATTAACAATGATTGGGATGGTCTGCTATATGTATTCTATACACACTGAATTACATAACTCACAACGCACTAACACACACGTACCGTAACTGCACGTGCATATCCAGTACTACTGTGAACAATTGTTACACTGAAGCACGAACCTCTATTAAACAAATGTACCACACAATCAATTATATATATTGTTTTTCGTGTTTCATTGCATCAATTATTCACAATGAAGGCATGGCATTGCATCAATTATTCACAATGAAGGCATGGCATTGCATCGGGCTGTACACATTACTAACGGGTATCTAGAACAATGAGACCATCGAGATAGATCAGAGACCCTCAACTGATGTTCATTCGAATTGGTTTGATTTTTGAGTTTAAATTCGCACCAACAGATTAGGTCATATGACGACTATCCAGCTAGTATTGATGGATGAAGACCGAGAGTGCCCCCGCCCCCGGAGCAGAGTGCAGGCACGGATTGGTACCCTCGTAGAGCCATGAAATGGTTCGACAAATCCAGTGCGAAGCGAACATACATCTGTGAGGGTCAAGTGATTTGAAGTCAATGACCGTAACTACTCCGCAACGGGAGGCCCCCATGTCGAAATGGAACTTTGAACTGACCAAGTGGCCTAGTGTTCTTAACAAAACTGACATTCGTCGAAATACAACTGACGTATCGCGTTTTCATAGAAGCAGTCAACATATATTTTCCAAAGAAAGAACACGATTTCATACTATGTAGCTTGTCATTGTGCCCAAGTTCTTTTGCTGGCCATCGAAAATATAAGTTTTTCGCCTACTTGGTATTTGACTTAATATTGCATATGCATGCACGTCGGTATGTTCGGTACATCGGTCGAAATCAATGGCTGAAATAATCTATTTTTATAGTTACAAAATTAATGAATTGTACAATTAAACTGCCCTCACAACAACCCACAGTGCTTAATGAATTCAATAGCCTAATGTATGTCCAACATAAAAGTAAAGTAAAACGTAAAGTGTTTGTTTATTATAGTGTCACCCCTATTTAAAGGGCCAGCCATTTCTGACTTATGAGACACCTCTTTTATATGAACATCAGTACTTCCCGAATCCTATGCTTGTGTGCCAGACGTCAGGCAGGTAGGCAATCGGTAACCATTATTTAACTAGCTGGCGGTCCACCAACCGGCCATATCAGAACGAACCCCTGACGAGATTCGAACCTTCGAACCTTCGACCCCCCGCTCCGTAGGCGGACGCCTTAACCACTGGGCTACGGAGACGGTACATATATGTATACTTCATGAGATAAAATTGAAACTATATATATAAGGTGACATCTCTATACGTTTTCTTCCGTAGGTTTGATCTCCCATCTGACCCTAATAATATTAACATGACTATAAACCGAGGTATCAACTATTGGTTCTATTCACCGGGTAGGTAAAAGAACCAGGGATGCTTCTAGAATTGTAGAGCCTCCAGCATCTTGCACTATCCTCCAAGCACATACACGGACTAATACATTTCCGGAGGTGTAGCCCCGATTAACTAGCGGACGGTGATCAATATACGTATCAAAAACAAATTCATATGCATGTATACGGTGGTGTGACACCAGTCTAAGGGATGTATACGGTGGTGGGACACCCGTCTAAGTGATGTATACGGTGGTGGGACACCGTTAAGGATGTATACGGTGGTGGGACACCCGTCTAATGATGTATACGGTGGTGGGACACCCGTCTAAGGGATGTATACGGTGGTGGGACACCCGTCTAAGTGATGTATACGGTGGTGGGACACCCGTCTAAGGGATGTATACGGTGGTGGGACACCCGTCTAAGGGATGTATACGGTGGTGGGACACCCGTCTAAACGAGGTATACGGTGGTGGGATCCCCTTCTAAACGAGGTATACGGTGGTGGGACACCCGTCGAAACGAGGTATACGACAGGTGGGACATGCATCTAAACGAGGTATACGGCAGGTGGGACACGCATCTAAACGAGGTATACCGCAGGTGAGACACGCATCTAAACGAGGTATACGGCAGGTGGGACACGCATCTAAGCGAGGTATACGGCAAGTGGGGCACGCATTTAAAAATCAATTCATTGCGTTGCTATCCATGAAGTGAAGTGTACGTTAAGTATTCCATACATATGTTCTTGAATGTCGATATGTTACATTTACCTTACTAGTAACTCTTTACATGCTGGGTACAACAAAAGGCTGTACAGAGTTCAAATAATTGTAGCAGACGACACTTAATTAATAAGTTTGTCTTAAATATAGCTGAAAACTTTGGGAATATGCCAGACTATTTCATTATAGCTGTGCCAAACGACAAAACAATTCCAATGACATTTTACGACACCTGCTTGTTATTGACACTACTAGCGTGTACAGAGTTAAAGCACACCTGTGCCTAGAGTACATATTACGTGTATTGCATTGCAATTTCATATTTTTACTGTTGTGACGTATTTGCAGTCATTCTGCTTACGTTTGTTTCCGTTTGCTACGGTGGTTTCACGGTTTTGTTTATTGATTGCTCACTACGGTGGTTTCACGGTTTTGTTTATTGATTGCTCACTACGGTGGTTTCACGGTTTTGTTTATTGATTGCTCACTACGGTGGTTTCACGGTTTTGTTTACTGATTGCTCACTACGGTGGTTTCACGGTTTTGTTTACTGATTGCTCACTACGGTGGATTCACGGTTTTGTTTATTGATTGCTCACTACGGTGGTTTCACGGTTTTGTTTATTGATTGCTCACTACGGTGGTTTCACGGTTTTGTTTATTGATTGCTCACTACGGTGGTTTCACGGTTTTGTTTATTGATTGCTCACTACGGTGGTTTCACGGTTTTGTTTATTGATTGCTCACTACGGTGGTTTCACGGTTTTGTTTACCACGGTTTTTTTATTGATTGCTCACTACGGTGGTTTCACGGTTTTGTTTATTGATTGCTCACTACGGTGGTTTCACGGTTTTGTTTATTGATTGCTCACTACGGTGGTTTCACGGTTTTGTTTATTGATTGCTCACTACGGTGGTTTCACGGTTTTGTTTATTGATTGCTCACTACGGTGGTTTCACGGTTTTGTTTATTGATTGCTCACTACGGTGGTTTCACGGTTTTGTTTACTGATTGCTCACTACGGTGGTTTCACGGTTTTGTTTATTGATTGCTCACTACGGTGGTTTCACAGTTTTGTTTATTGATTGCTCACTATGGTGGTGGTATCACGGTTTGCTTACTGTTGGTTTGTTTACTGTTGGTTTGTTTACTATGGGTTTGTTTACTGTAGGTTTGTTGACTGTTGGTTTGTTTACTGTGGGTTTGTTTACTGTAGGTTTGTTGACTGTTGGTTTGTTTACTATGGGTTTGTTTACTGTTGGTTTGTTTACTATGGGTTTGTTTACTATGGGTTTGTTTACTGTTGGTTTGTTTACTGTGGGTTTGTTTACTATGGGTTTGTTTACTGTGGGTTTGTTTATTATGGATTTGTTTATTGTGGGTTTGTTTACTATGGGTTTGTTTACTATGGGTTTGTTTACTGTTGGTTTGTTTACTGTTGGTTTGTTTACTGTTGGTTTGTTTACTGTGGGTTTGTTTACTATTGGTTTGTTTACTGTTGGTTTGTTTACTGTTGGTTTGTTTACTGTTGGTTTGTTTACTGTTGGTTTGTTTACTGTTGGTTTGTTTACTGTTGGTTTGTTTACTGTGGGTTTGTTTACTATGGGTTTGTTTACTGTTGGTTTGTTTACTGTTGGTTTGTTTACTGTTGGTTTGTTTACTGTTGGTTTGTTTATTGTTGGTTTGTTTACTGTTGGTTTGTTTACTGTTGGTGTGTTTACTGTTGGTTTGTTTACTGTTGGTTTGTTTACTGTTGGTTTGTTTACTGTGGATTTGTTTATTGTGGATTTGTTTACTGTTGGTTTGTTTACTATGGGTTTGTTTACTGTGGGTTTGTTTACTGTGGGTTTGTTTACTGTTGGTTTGTTTACTATGGGTTTGTTTACTGTGGATTTGTTTATTGTGGATTTGTTTACTGTGTTCTGTATCTGTGGTCTATGTGTATTGTTGTTTCTGCTTACTGTGTTCTGTACCTGTGGTCTATGTGTATTGTTGTTTCTGTTTACTGTGTTCTGTACCTTTGTGGTTTACCTTCACTTTTAGTTCTACTAGACAGACATAAAAACAGACAGTGATGTATTTTCAAAGAGCTATTAATATTAGACACTGTTCATTGTGCTCGTTATAGCGACACGTGCCGTGTTGTTATGTATTTACCTGTTAGAGCAATGCTAGTGGTAACCCATGAATAAATTCATAAAAAATAATGATATTGAAGATTCTTGGATTAAACGAAAGAACGGCGATTACTACTGGTCAAGACTACTCTCGGAGCTGGAAATGGTTGGAACACACCGTAATGGTTGGAACCACACACTGTAATGGTTGGAACCAAACACCGTAATGGTTGGAACCACACACCGTAATGGTTGGAACCACACACTGTAATGGTTGGAACCACACACTGTAATGGTTGGAACCAAACACCGTAATGGTTGGAACCACACGCCGTAATGGTTGGAACCACACGCCGTAATGGTTGGAACCACACACCGTAATGGTTGGAACCACACACAGTAATCTTTTATGTTCTACCATATCCATAAAATATTCAATACGCTCTGAATTTAAGTTTTGAAATAATTGATATTTTATGCTAACTAAAGCACCACATAATCACTTATATAACAAAAAACCGCGGGAATAAAACATTACTACACCAGCATTAAACTAATCATTGACTACATTCTGAACAAACTAAGCAATCTAATAGTATCGCAGTTTTATTATATCAACAGAAACATACTCAACTATGTACGTCTTTCCTACCTATACTTTACGTCTTTCCTACCTATACTTTACGTCTTTCCTACCTATACATTACGTCTTTCCTACCTATACGCTACGTCTTTCCTACCTATCCTTTACGTCTTTCCTACCTATACTTTACGTCTTTTCTACCTATACTTTACGCCTTTCCTACCTATACTTTACGTCTTTTCTACCTATCCTTTACGTCTTTCCTACCTATATTTTACGTCTATACTATACGTCTTTTCTACCTATACTTTACGTCTTTGCTACCTATACTTTACACCTATACTCTACGTCTTTCCTACCTATACTTTACGTCTTTCCTACCTATATTTTACGTCTTTTCTACCTATACTTTACGTCTTTTCTACCTATACTTTACGTCTTTTCTACCTATCCTTTAGGTCTTTTCTACATATACTTTGCGTTTTTTCTACCTATACTTTGCGTCTTTCCTACCTATACTTTACGTCTTTCCTACCTATACTTTACGTCTATACTTTACGTCTTTTCTACCTATACTTTGCGTCTTTCCTACCTATCCTTTACGTCTTTCCTACCTATACTTTACGTCTTTGCTACCTATACTTTACACCTATACTTTACGTCTTTCCTACCTATCCATTACGTCTTTCCTACCTATACTTTACATCTTTCCTACCTATACTTTACGTCTTTTCTACCTATACTTTACGTCTTTTCTACCTATACTTTACGTCTTTTCTACCTATACTTTACGTCTTTTCTACATATACTTTACGTCTTTCCTACCTATACTTTACGTCTTTTCTACCTATACTTTACTACGTCTTTTCTACCTATACTTTGTATTTCCTACCTACCCGTTACGTCTTTTCTACCTATATCTTACGTCTTTTCTACCTATACTTTACGTCTTTTCTACATATACTTTACGTCTTTCCTACCTATACTTTACTACGTCTTTTCTACCTATACTTTGTATTTCCTACCTACCCGTTACGTCTTTCCTACCTATACGTTGCGTATTTTCTACCTATACTTTACGTCTTTTCTACCTATACTTTACGTCCTTTCTATCTATACTTTACGTCTTTCCTACCTATACTTTGCGTCTTTCCTACCTATACTTTACGTCTTTTCTACCTATACTTTGCGTCTTTCCTACCTATACTATACGTCTTTCCTACCTATACTTTACGCCTTTCCTACATATACTTTACGTCTTTTCTACCTATACTATACGTCTTTTCTACCTATACTTTACGTCTTTCCTACCTATACTTTAAGCCTTTCCTACCTATACGTTACGTCTTTCCTACCTATACTTTGCGTATTTTCTACTTATACTTTACGTCTTTTCTACCTATACTTTACGTCTTTTCTACCTATACTTTACGTCTTTTCTACCTATACTTTACACCTATACATTACGTCTTTTCTACCTATGCTTTACGTCTCTTCTACCTACACTATTTCCCACCTATGGTATACACATTTCCTTCCTATATTTGCTGTCTTCCCTGCTGTAATGCAACATATACATGTTCTATTTGACCAAGTGACACTAACCTACCACTACATATGCTATGTATATAAGAATGGTTGCTTTTATGTTGCGTGTTTTAAGCATATCATAAAACACATAACAGATACTTATGTTAATATATTCCACTATTAAAATATTGATATATTTCGAAGTATTCTAAAACCTTAAAATAATTTCCCCATCGGTTGAATAATAAGACAAGCCATGTAAATAATACATCGCTTTTTGATAACAAAATATACAAAACCCTTCCAACGCGCACGTTGCCTTAACAGACTACAATTACAAAGCATAATGTAATTTAAAATTCTAACAACTATAACACACCGAGTATGTTTCATTTATTCATATTACTGTATTTTGACATAAAGCTCTCACTTGTTCAAATATATATTAATGTAAATGTAATGGCAAATTAATGACAACACGAGAAACGAGTTTATTATAGTAACCGTAAATATACCTGACCAAGACCATTCATTTTGTTATGTCGAACATCAAGGGAATAAAACTGTACCAAGTCACAAACAGCCATTTAGTCTAATAAATGTTATACACAAGGGAGGTTAATGGACATTTTTAGATAACAGTTGTCTCCCTTATACCCCAACCTGCCGTTGCTATTACGGGAAATACATGTTCTTTCTTGTTATAAGTATCCGCCAGTGTAGAACAAACTTTATCACCAGTGTCTGTGAATTAGAAATAACTTCGCCAGCGACGTACCTCACCAGTAACCGCAATAAGTATGTACTTTAATTAAACCGTTGTATTGTTGTATTTATACGGGTAATGTGACTACATATGCCATACGTCTTATAGAAGTCAGATATGTTTTGACTTTTGAACATAATTTGACGTTCAAGTATGAACTATGAAATTCGCAATTTAAGTAAACGACATTTTTATGTTTACACATAGTTGTCAAGAGTACATAGTGTATGTTACACATAGTTGTCAAGAGTACATAGTGTATGTTACACATAGTTGTCAAGAGTACATAGTGTATGTTACACATAGTTGTCAAGAGTACATAGTGTATGTTACACATAGTTGTCAAGAGTACACATTATGTTACACATATTTGTCAAGAGTACATAGTGTATGTTACACATATTTGTCAAGAGTACATAGTGTATGTTACACATATTTGTCAAGAGTACATAGTGTATGTTACACATATTTGTCAAGAGTACATAGTGTATGTTACACATATTTGTCAAGAGTACATAGTGTATGTTACACATATTTGTCAAGAGTACATAGTGTATGTTACACATATTTGTCAAGAGTACATAGTGTATGTTACACATATTTGTCAAGAGTACATAGTGTATGTTACACATATTTGTCAAGAGTACATAGTGTATGTTACACATATTTGTCAAGAGTACATAGTGTATGTTACACATATTTGTCAAGAGTACATAGTGTATGTTACACATAGTTGTCAAGAGTACATAGTGTATGTTACACATAGTTGTCAAGAGTACATAGTGTATGTTACACATATTTGTCAAGAGTACATAGTGTATGTTACACATATTTGTCAAGAGTACATAGTGTATGTTACACATATTTGTCAAGAGTACATAGTGTATGTTACACATAGTTGTCAAGAGTACATAGTGTATGTTACACATAGTTGTCAAGAGTACATAGTGTATGTTACACATATTTGTCAAGAGTACATAGTGTATATTACACATATTTGTCAAGAGTACACATTAGTGTTACACATATTTGTCAAGAGTACATATTATGTTACACATAGTTGTCAAGAGTACATAGTGTATGTTACACATAGTTGTCAAGAGTACATAGTGTATGTTACACATAGTTGTCAAGAGTACATAGTGTATGTTACACATAGTTGTCAAGAGTACATAGTGTATGTTACACATAGTTGTCAAGAGTACATAGTGTTTTTTATCTATTGTTGCAACAGAGCTTTGACGTTATCTTAATTTCCGTACCCGCCTGGAAATGGAGATATAATAGTTGTCATGTCCGTCCGTCCGTCTGTCAGTATGTAGGCCGGTCTGTCTGTCTGTATGTCCGACCATCAATCTGTCATCTCGTCAATATTTCTTGAAGTCACAAGGTTTTGTTTGCTACGTGCATACCAAGACATGTTTAAAACCATATTAAACTTGGAACAATGGTGAGGAATACCACGACACAAAGTACACATAATAATCATGTACATGTATATCTGTAGAGCATGTATTTCCCATGTACATGTATATCTGTAGAGCATGTATTTCCCATGTACATGTATATCTGTAGAGCATGTATTTCCCATGTACATGTATATCTGTAGAGCATGTATTTCCCATGTACATGTATATCTGTAGAGCATGTATTTCCCATGTACATGTATATCTGTAGTGCATGTAATAATCGTGTACATGTATATCTGTAGTGCATGTAATAATCGTGTACATGTATATCTGTAGTGCATTTACTGCATTATCTCCCCTGATCACTGTTTTGGATATTAGTTCAGAGCATATGTCAAAAATAATTGAAGATATTGTAAAGAGCAATGTGATGTATTACTGAATGATGCCAAATGTATCTGCTTCTTTTCACCCAAACCAGAGTTATTTCATTGAATCTATCAATAATGGTGTTGGTAGACGTGACGCTATTTCATTGAATCCATCAATACAGATGTTGGTAGACATGACGCTATTTCATTGAATCCATCAATACAGATGTTGGTAGACGTGACGCTATTTCATTGAATCCATCAATACAGATGTTGGTAGACGTGACGCTATTTCATTGAATCCATCAATACAGATGTTGGTAGACATGACGCTATTTCATTGAATCCATCAATACAGATGTTGGTAGACATGACGCTATTTCATTGAATCCATCAATACAGATGTTGGTAGACATGACGCTATTTCATTGAATCTATCAATAATGGTGTTGGTAGACGTGACGTTATTTAATTGAATCCATCAATACAGATGTTGGTAGACATGACGTTATTTCATTGAATCCATCAATGCAGATGTTGGTAGACATGAAGTTACATTGAATCCATCAATACAGATGTTGGTAGACATGAAGTTACATTGAATCCATCAATACAGATGTTGGTAGACATGAAGTTATTTCATTGAATCCATTAATACAGATGTTGGTAGACATGAAGTTATTTCAATGAATCCATCAATACAGATGTTGGTAGACGTGAAGCTATTTCATTGAATCCATCAATACAGATGTTGGTAGACATGACGCTATTTCAATGAATCCATCAATACAGATGTTGGTAGACATGAAGTTATTTCATTGAATCCATCAATACAGATGTTGGTAGACATGAAGTTATTTCATTGAATCCATCAATACAGATGTTGGTAGACATGAAGTTATTTCAATGAAACCATCAATACAGATGTTGGTAGACATGACGCTATTTCATTGAATCCATCAATACAGATGTTGGTAGACGTGACGCTATTTCATTGAATCCATCAATACAGATGTTGGTAGACGTGAAGTTATTTCAATGAATCCATCAATGCAGATGTTGGTAGACATGAAGTTACATTGAATCCATCAATGCAGATGTTGGTAGACATGAAGTTACATTGAATCCATCAATACAGATGTTGGTAGACGTGAAGCTATCTCATTGAATCCATCAATACAGATGTTGGTAGACGTGAAGCTATCTCATTGAATCCATCAATACAGATGTTGGTAGACGTGAAGCTATCTCATTGAATCCATCAATACAGATGTTGGTAGACAGGAAGTTATTTCATTGAATCCATCAATACAGATGTTGGTAGACATGAAGTTACATTGAATCCATCAATACAGATGTTGGTAGACGTGACGCTATTTCATTGAATCCATCAATACAGATGTAGGTAGACGTGAAGTTATTTCATTGAATCCATCAATACAGATGTTGGTAGACATGAAGTTACATTGAATCCATCAATACAGATGTTGGTAGACATGAAGTTACATTGAATCCATCAATACAGATGTTGGTAGGCATGACGCTATTTCAATGAATCCATCAATACAGATGTTGGTAGACATGAAGTTACATTGAATCCATCAATGCAGATGTTGGTAGACATTCAGTTACATTGAATCCATCAATACAGATGTTGGTAGACATGAAGTTACATTGAATCCATCAATACAGATGTTGGTAGACATGCAGTTATTTCATTGAATCCATCAATACAGATGTTGGTAGACATGACGTTATTTCAATGAATCCATCAATACAGATGTTGGTAGACATGACGTTATTTCAATGAATCCATCAATACAGATGTTGGTAGACATGACGTTATTTCAATGAATCCATCAATACAGATGTTGGTAGACATGACGTTATTTCATTGAATCCATCAATACAGGTGTTGGTAGACGTGAAGTTATTTCATTGAATCCATCAATACAGATGTTGGTAGACGTGAAGTTATTGAATCATTGAATCCATCAATACAGATGTTGGTAGACGTGAAGTTATTTCATTGAATCCATCAATACAGATGTTGGTAGACGTGAAGTTATTTCATTGAATCCATCAATACAGATGTTGGTAGACGTGAAGTTATTTCATTGAATCCATCAATACAGATGTTGGTAGACATGAAGTTACATTGAATCCATCAATGCAGATGTTGGTAGACATGAAGTTACATTGAATCCATCAATGCAGATGTTGGTAGACATGAAGTTATTTCATTGAATCCATCAATACAGATGTTGGTAGACATGACGCTATTTCATTGAATCCATCAATACAGATGTTGGTAGACATGACGTTATTTCAATGAATCCATCAATACAGGTGTTGGTAGACGTGAAGCTATTTCATTGAATCCATCAATACAGATGTTGGTAGACATGACGCTATTTCATTGCGTTTCGTTGTTCCACAATGTCTGGTCTTATTTATTATTTGGATATTCCGATGTATAGGTATTTATAAATTCGTGATTTAGACTTTGTTATTTAAATCATACTCTTTAAGGACACGGTTTTATACTTTGTTGACTCTTTGATATTACTATGAATGTCATCGTTTCAGGAATAACTGAACTGAGTAGTTGATCTGGTAACGGTTGGTGAATAACTGAACTGTGTATATGATCTGGTAACGGTTGAGGAATAACTGAACTGAGTAGATGATCTGGTAACGGTTGAGGAATAACTGAAATGTGTATATGATCTGGTAACGGTTGAGGAATAACTGAACTGTGTATATGATCTGGTAACGGTTGAGGAATAACTGAACTGAGTAGATGATCTGGTAACGGTTGAGGAATAACTGAACTGAGTAGATGATCTGGTAACGGTTGGTGAATAACTGAACTGAGTAGATGATCTGGTAACGGTTGGTGATTAACTGAACTGAGTAGATGATCTGGTAACGGTTGGTGAATAACTGAACTGTGTAGATGATCTGGTAACGGTTGGTGAATAACTGAACTGTGTATATGCTCTGGTAACGGTTGGTGAATAACTGAACTGTGTAGATGATCTGGTAACGGTTGGTGAATAACTGAACTGTGTATATGCTCTGGTAACGGTTGAAGAATAACGGAACTGAGTAGATGATCTGGTAACGGTTGAGGAATAACGGAACTGAGTAGATGATCTGGTAACGGTTGATGAATAACGGAACTGAGTAGATGATCTGGTAACGGTTGGTGAATAACTGAACTGAGTAGATGATCTGGTAACGGTTCAGGAATAACTGCACTGAGTAGATGATCTGGTAACGGTTGGGGAATAATTGAACTGAGTAGATGATCTGGTAACGGATCAGGAATAACTGCACTGAGTATATGATCTGGTAACGGTTCAGGAATAACTGCAATGAATCAACATGCGTCTTGCCACGTGATCAGTTTGTGTTAGATGAGTATGTTTTGTATACAGACGATCTCTCGCTGTATGTTCTTCGTGCTATATTCTTTGATCTATTTCAATAGTCGGTATACGTGCCAATGATTTCCATCTCGATAGTTAATTCTTGATATTCAATGAGTTTACATGAACGTGCTACTAGTTGACTACATCAGCATACACTCGTATTACAATTAGGACAAAACAATGTTAGAGGTATACAATCATTAAACAATTTATATATATTAATAATGTAGTATAAACACGCATGATATGGCGGAAAAATACAACCATTATATGGAAAGGAGAGGACACTCTGTACACTAAAATAACCGTTCACATTTACAAAAACTGTGCAATGTCTATTTATAGTTGTTTAACAGTATAAGAAGAAAAGATGTGTCAAAGCACGGTATCGGGAACACACGTTCTATTAATAATAAACACGAGTATCAACATTTAACAATTGAGGTTGAGATGTATGCACGTGGATGCGTTCGTTACTGTCATGCTACGCATTGCAAAACGTCTGCTGAAAAACAACTCACTTAAAAACGTTTATTGAGAGGTAGCGTAAAGTATCTGTTAGTTATAGGTTATTGGTCATATACATCATTACAAACATAGAATCAGCGAGCGTTAACGATAAAAGCAGTTCATTTGTTTGAAATATTGATTTCATATGTGAACCAATAATCGGCCTCTATTTTCTATGGGTTCAATTACATTCCGTTCAACATTGTGAAGCTGCTTTCTTCGAATGAAATATAACTTACTCTTTTGTAGACTTATTTTCAGAAGAGGGTTCTTTCTACGTAATGATTTCGACAAGCATACGAACGCATGCACGTACACACTCTCAAAATATATAATAACGCGTCGTAGATGTATACGGTTGTTAAATACATATGAATAAGACTGTATTTAACTCCAGTGTACATCCATTAACAATACATATATGAGATAATCATAAAATGAGCAAGGTCAATTATTGTATAAAAATTGAAGGTGACACACAAAAAGGGTAATATTATAATACTTCAATATGTAACAAGCAACAAAACATCAAGTGAAATATATATTACGCCTTGTGTAAGTTTCCAATTAAATTGATATTACTTTATATCACCATGTAATAACACACGAATAATACAGTAGTCACAACTGGATGTAAACAAATACACACGGATGCCATCTACTGGCAATCGGTCTTCTCATCGAAGAATACCGGAAATTGACGAATATTCACGATTACAGTCAGTCTACTTTCTTCCTTCCGTCTTGTATTGTATTTAGTTCTTACCTTTGATTAGCGCTCCTCTGCGGTAGTTGTTGAATAATTTTAAATGTATAAATAAGTCCAATAAATATGTTTGATCAACATTTATGGCTGTACTTTTAATTTTGTAGCCTAATTTTGGTAGTGAATATTTCACAGCATGAATTGAATTTACATAATGCTGCGTGTAGTAAACCTAAACATGTAGGACAGACTGTACTCACTACATACATGACAAACTGCAGTCACTAATAAAACACGACTTTGAGCTGATTTACATAGACATTTCACCCTATATTACCTTTATATTGGCACCCTTCTTTCAATAGTTCTGGTAGTATTATAATCACATTTCTCGTCTGGCAGTCACATAACCATATTTCTGGACGTAATGAAACCAATTTCCTGGCTATAAAATAACCACATTTCTTGCCTAAGTATAACCGTATTTCTTACGCCAATACACTATATTTCTGGCCGAAATATAATTTATTTCTAACCGCAGTATAACAATTTCCTTCTAACCTCAATATAACCATTTCCTTCTGGTCACAGTATAACCATTTCCGTCTGGCCGTAGTATAACCACTTCCTTCTGGCCGCAGTATAACCATTTACGTCTGGCCGTAGTATAACCATTTCCTTCTAGCCGCAGTATAACCACTTCCTTCTGGCCGCAGTATAACCATTTCCTTCTGGCCGCAGTATAACCATTTATATCTAGCCGTAGTATAACCATTTCCTTCTAGCCGCAGTATAACCATTTCCTTCTAGCCGCAGTATAACCACTTCCTTCTGGCCGCAGTATAACCTTTCCTTCTGGCCGCAGTATAACCATTTCCTTCTAGCCGCAGTATAACCACTTCCTTCTGGCCGCAGTATAACCTTTCCTTCTGGCCGCAGTATAACCATTTCCTTCTAGCCGCAGTATAACCATTTCCTTCTGACCGCAGTATAACCATTTCCTTCTGGCCGCTGTATAACTATTTCCTTCTGACCGCTGTATAACCATTTCCTTCTAACCACAGTATTACCATTTCCTTCTGACCGCAGTATAACTATTTCTATCTGGCCGCAGTATGACTATTTCTATCTGGCCGCAGTATAACCATTTCCTACTGGCCGCAGTATAACCATTTTCTACTGGCCGCAGTATAACCATTTATATCTGGCCGCAGTATAACCATTTCTTCTAGCCGCAGTATAGCCACATTTCTGACCGCCATATAACCATATGTCTTCATGTTCGGACAGGAATATGACCATATTTCTGGATGCAACTTAACCATGTTCTGACAGGAATATAACTATATTTCTGGCATTCACATAACCATAGTTCAAGCCGAAATATAAGCATTTTGTCTCGCATACAGTATAGCCATGTTCTGGTAGTAATATAACCCCAGTAGAAATTTGGAAACAGGGTATGTAACATATTTTGGTAAATTCAGAGTATATATTTTTGGTGCTTTGTTATAATGTAGATATTCTGACTACATTAGTGTTTGGAGTATGGGTGGGTGGGTGTACTTGTGTAGGGGACACTGCGGTACTCGTGCTCTGTGTCGTTTTGGACGACTCAGTCTCCGGTGTCGTGCTGGGCGTTGGAGCAACCATTGCTTGTGTTACAGCCAAGGTATTGTTAGATTTATTATTCACGTTATCAACAGCGTTCAAACTGGATCTCGAGGATCGATGTAATGTTGGTAGGCGAATCTGTATATCATTTAACTCGTCCTGTTCTTCCATGTGCCGATTTCGTTTCTGTAAAAGGCAAGAAAATTCAAGTGCATAATCCATTTGTTTTAAATCCAGTGCCAATAACATTTCTAAAACAATGCTCCATTTATATAATTATAATACATTATTTACACCACTAGTTAGTTGCTAATGTCAAATTCCCATTCGGTATGTTGCGTTTACTACACGGTATAAGCTGTATCGTCACAGACGCTTGTGATCTGGAGAAATGGTTTCGGGTTCAAAACCAAAACATTTTTTTTTTGTTTAATTTTTTGTTTTTGTTTAATTTGTTTGAGAACATTATGATACACTATAGGCTTGACACTATGCATACACTTTTTAGGCCATATTCACTCTAGTTTAAAAATGACACCCTCTCCGCAACAACCAGTTGCCTATCAAACGATGGTTGTCTGAACGTCTACCTTGGCCTGTTTACACTTAAAATTAAAAAAATAAACACATTTCCTGCGATTTCTCCATCTTGGCAAGGCCACTAAAGGATGGATATCGGCGCCGCTTTGCCGTCATCTATTCAGCTGTGCAGAGCTGGGAAGAAATGTAACTTCACGTCAAATTTTAGAAAACACCCCAAAATACTCGTATGTAACACATGGAAGACTCATTCTCAGCTAAAGGTGACAATTTGCATGATAGAAAATGCATTTTCAAAGTACAGTATTATTCTACTTACTGCTTTAAGTACCGTGTATTGGTAAGTTTAAATGTAGGTTGTTTGATAACACTTTATATATATTATGATCATACGTAGCACAAACACAATCTCACATATATATGGACCCTCAATATGCTGAATAAATATTAAATTGGTGTGTGTGTGTTTTACGTTTATTTATCGTCGCACCGATTGTGCATATGAGCCACGCCTCCTGAAGAGATTAGTCATTTTAGATGTGTGGAGGATAGTGCAATGATACAGACAGAGACCCATTACAGAGGCTCCTCTGGTTCTTTTACGTGCATGGTGTACAGCACCGACACGAGACCTCGGTTGAAAGTTCCATCTGAAAGACTGTTACTTTTATTAGGGTCAGAAGGGGGATCGAACCTGCGATCCCTGGATTACCAGTCCAGCGTGTTACCACTGGACTATAGATCCCTTTAAATTGTTGGAGACACAATAGTAATACAGATTAGCAGGACATAATTATGTGCAGCGTCCGATCAGTTTGCCAATCAACCTAGTCGTTTAGCTCCACTATCAGAATAAGGGGACATAATTATGTGCAGCGTCTGATCAGTTTGCCAATCAACCTAGTCTTTTAGCTCCACTATCAGATTAGCGGGACATAATTATGTGCAGCGTCCGATCAGTTTGCCAATCAACCTAGTCGTTAAGCTCCACTATCAGAATAGCAAGCAGCATAGTGTCTGATCAGTATCTATGTTGTTTGCCATTCAACCTAGTCCTTTAACTCCACTATCAGAATAGCAAGCAGCATAGTGTCTGATCAGTATCTATGTTGTTTGCCATTCAACCTAGTCATGTAGCTCCACTATCAGAATAGCAAGCAGCATAGTGTCTGGTCAGTATCTATGTTGTTTGCCATTCAACCTAGTCATTTAGCTCCACTATCAGAATAGCAAGCAGCATAGTGTCTGGTCAGTATCTATGTTGTTTGCCATTCAACCTAGTCATTTAGCTCCACTATCAGAATAGCAAGCAGCATAGTGTCTGGTCAGTATCTATGTTGTTTGCCATTCAACCTAGTTATTTAGCTCCACTATCAGAATAGCAAGCAGCATAGTGTCTGATCAGTATCTATGTTGTTTGCCATTCAACCTAGTCATTTAGCTCCACTATAAGAATAGCAAGCAGCATAGTGTCTGGTCAGTATCTATGTGGTTTGCCATTCAACCTAGTTATTTAGCTCCACTATCAGAATAGCAAGCAGCATAGTGTCTGGTCAGTAGCTATGTTGTTTGCCATTCAACCTAGTTATTTAGCTCCACTATCAGAATAGCAAGCAGCATAGTGTCTGATCAGTATCTATGTTGTTTGCCATTCAACCTAGTTATTTAGCTCCACTATCAGAATAGCAAGCAGCATAGTGTCTGATCAGTATCTATGTTGTTTGCCATTCAACCTAGTTATTTAGCTCCACTATCAGAATAGCAAGCAGCATAGTGTCTGGTCAGTATCTATGTTGTTTGCCATTCAACCTAGTTATTTAGCTCCACTATCAGAATAGCAAGCAGCATAGTGTCTGGTCAGTATCTATGTTGTTTGCCATTCAACCTAGTTATTTAGCTCCACTATCAGAATAGCAAGCAGCATAGTGTCTGATCAGTATCTATGTTGTTTGCCATTCAACCTAGTTATTTAGCTCCACTATCAGAATAGCAAGCAGCATAGTGTCTGGTCAGTATCTATGTTGTTTGCCATTCAACCTAGTCATTTAGCTCCACTATCAGAATAGCAAGCAGCATAGTGTCTGGTCAGTATCTATGTTGTTTGCCATTCAACCTAGTCATTTAGCTCCACTATCAGAATAGCAAGCAGCATAGTGTCTGATCAGTATCTATGTTGTTTGCCATTCAACCTAGTCCTTTAGCTCCACTATCAGAATAGCAAGCAGCATAGTGTCTGATCAGTATCTATGTTGTTTGCCATTCAACCTAGTTATTTAGCTCCACTATCAGAATAGCAAGCAGCATAGTGTCTGGTCAGTATCTATGTTGTTTGCCATTCAACCTAGTCATTTAGCTCCACTATCAGAATAGCAAGCAGCATAGTGTCTGGTCAGTATCTATGTTGTTTGCCATTCAACCTAGTATTTAGCTCCACTATCAGAATAGCAAGCAGCATAGTGTCTGGTCAGTATCTATGTTGTTTGCCATTCAACCTAGTCATTTAGCTCCACTATCAGAATAGCAAGCAGCATAGTGTCTGTCAGTATCTATGTTGTTTGCCATTCAACCTAGTTATTTAGCTCCACTATCAGAATAGCAAGCAGCATAGTGTCTGATCAGTATCTATGTTGTTTGCCATTCAACCTAGTCATTTAGCTCCACTATCAGAATAGCAAGCAGCATAGTGTCTGATCAGTATCTATGTTGTTTGCCATTCAACCTAGTTATTTAGCTCCACTATCAGAATAGCAAGCAGCATAGTGTCTGATCAGTATCTATGTTGTTTGCCATTCAACCTAGTTATTTAGCTCCACTATCAGAATAGCAAGCAGCATAGTGTCTGATCAGTATCTATGTTGTTTGCCATTCAACCTAGTTATTTAGCTCCACTATCAGAATAGCAAGCAGCATAGTGTCTGATCAGTATCTATGTTGTTTGCCATTCAACCTAGTTATTTAGCTCCACTATCAGAATAGCAAGCAGCATAGTGTCTGATCAGTATCTATGTTGTTTGCCATTCAACCTAGTTATTTAACTCCACTATCAGAATAGCAAGCAGCATAGTGTCTGATCAGTATCTATGTTGTTTGCCATTCAACCTAGTTATTTAACTCCACTATCAGAATAGCAAGCAGCATAGTGTCTGATCAGTATCTATGTTGTTTGCCATTCAACCTAGTTATTTAACTCCACTATCAGAATAGCAAGCAGCATAGTGTCTGATCAGTATCTATGTTGTTTGCCATTCAACCTAGTTATTTAACTCCACTATCAGAATAGCAAGCAGCATAGTGTCTGATCAGTATCTATGTTGTTTGCCATTCAACCTAGTTATTTAACTCCACTATCAGAATAGCAAGCAGCATAGTGTCTGATCAGTATCTATGTTGTTTGCCATTCAACCTAGTCATTTAGCTCCACTATCAGAATAGCAAGCAGCATAGTGTCTGATCAGTATCTATGTTGTTTGCCATTCAACCTAGTCATTTAACTCCACTATCAGAATAGCAAGCAGCATATTGTCTGATCAGTATCTATGTTGTTTGCCATTCAACCTAGTCATTTAGCTCCACTATCAGAATAGCAAGCAGCATAGTGTCTGATCAGTATCTATGTTGTTTGCCATTCAACCTAGTCATTTAGCTCCACTATCAGAATAGCAAGCAGCATAGTGTCTGATCAGTATCTATGTTGTTTGCCATTCAACCTAGTCATTTAGCTCCACTATCAGAATAGCAAGCAGCATAGTGTCTGATCAGTATCTATGTTGTTTGCCATTCAACCTAGTCATTTAGCTCCACTATCAGAATAGCAAGCAGCATAGTGTCTGGTTAGACGACATGATGATGCTCTACAATGTACATGCATGCAGTTCGCACATTTAGTTGTGATTAAGGGTTAAAATGCCAGTACTTAGAGAACATGATGCCTTTAATGGTCCAGCCAGAGCTATAAGTTGTTGCTATGTGACTGCTATAGCAGCTACTTATACTGTAGTGCACTATGTCTTTAATACTTAGTTGTTTGTTGTATATGTTTACATTTGTATTTGAATATTGCTATAATTAAGTTGCTAAAATGATCATATTGTCTAAAGATTTTACAAACCAAATACTGTATATTTTATATTACAATAGCTTTAGTTTAATCATGTAAATATTTAGAGTGTTGGTAAATGTTCCCGATTTAAAAGAAACATAGCAAAACCTGTATTGTATATAGTTGAACATGGTATGTATTATATAAATTATGTAGATATATATAGTTGTACATGGTATATAAATTATGTAGATATATATAGTTGTACATGGTATATAAATTATGTAGATATATATAGTTGTACATGGTATATAAATTATGTAGATGTATATAGTTGTACATGTTATATAAATTATGTAGATGTATATAGTTGTACATGGTATATAAATTATGTAGATGTATATAGTTGTACATGGTATATAAATTATGTAGATGTATATAGTTGTACATGGTATATAAATTATGTAGATGTATATAGTTGTACATGGTATGTATTATATAAATTATGTAGATATATATAGTTGTACATGGTATGTATTATATAAATTATGTAGATGTATATAGTTGTACATGGTATGTATTATATAAATTATGTAGATGTATATAGTTGTACATGGTATATAAATTATGTAGATGTATATAGTTGTACATGGTATGTATTATATAAATTATGTAGATATATATAGTTGTACATGTTATGTATTATATAAATTATGTAGATGTATATAGTTGTACATGGTATGTATTATATAAATTATGTAGATGTATATAGTTGTACATGATATATAAATTATGTAGATGTATATAGTTGTACATGTTATGTATTATATAAATTATGTAGATGTATATAGTTGTACATGGTATGTATTATATAAATTATGTAGATGTATATAGTTGTACATGATATATAAATTATGTAGATGTATATAGTTGTACATGATATATAAATTATGTAGATGTATATAGTTGAACATGATATATAAATTATGTAGATGTATATAGTTGTACATGTTATGTATTATATAAATTATGTAGATGTATATAGTTGTACATGTTATATATTATATAAATTATGTAGATGTATATAGTTGAACATGGTATATAAATTATGTAGATATATATAGTTGTACATGGTATATAAATTATGTAGATGTATATAGTTGTACATGTTATGTATTATATAAATTGTATTATATACTTGAGAGACCGCTACACTATACAATGCATTCACTATACTTGAGAGATCGCTACACTATACAATGCATTCACTATACTTGAGAGACCGCTGCACTATACATTGCATTCACTATACTTGAGAGACCGCTGCACTATACATTGCATTCACTATACCTGAGAGACCGCTGCACTATACAATGCATTCACTATACTTGAGAGACCGCTGCACTATACAATACATTCACTATACTTGAGAGACCGCTGCACTATACAATACATTCACTATACTTGAGAGACCGCTGCACTATACAATGCATTCACTATACTTGAGAGATCGCTACACTATACAATGCATTCACTATACTTGAGAGACCGCGCTACACTATACATTGGCATTGACGACGCAGACACATTGACGTGAGTACAGGGTTACACTGCAAGCAACGTTATAATTTGAAACTTGCTTCGCAATTCATCTCAAATAAAGTTGTATGAACAAAACCAACTGCAAGGAAACCCGCTCAGGGGACCGTCTAGTGCACACAGTGGTATTGCTAACTTTGGTATTAACCTCTAATCGACTCGCCAGTTATTATTGATGGAACAATACCCCAGGTGTACCAGTGTTTCAGCACTGACTAGCTCTCGCGTAGAAATTCCGAAAGAGCTGGATAGCGTACTCACAAGAAATAATTACACATGTTCAATAGAATTTGAAGTCAACGAACGTAACCACTGAGCTACTGAGACATGACGTACATAATACTATGGGAGCGCCTCCGCCAATGATGTGCCTGACCGTAACTCTACAAGTTTACATCGTTAATATACACAAAATAGACTTACCTTTCCCATTAGAAACCGTCGATTGCCTGATAATTTTCTACCACAACACGATATATCGTCGCCTTTGTTTAATGACACCAGTGAGGGGTCTGGCGACGGAGGCGGAGTTTCCGACGGTTTTTCATTTGGTGTAAGACTCATGTCCATCTCCACGAACTCTCGATCCTAGTAAATGAATGCAACATACATCAATACGAATAGAACGTGCCATGACATGTGTTATTCCATCTTTGATCATAGCTAATTAAACATAGAACATTACACATAACATTACAAGCACCATTAAACATAGAACATTACACATAACATTACAAGCATCATTAAACATAGAACAGTACAAGCATCATTAAACATAGAACATTGTACATAACATTACAAGCATCAGTAAACATAGAACAGTACGCATAACATTACAAGCATCATTAAACATAGAACATTACAAGCATCAGTAAACATAGAACAGTACGCATAACATTACAAGCATCAGTAAACATAGAACATTACAAGCATCAGTAAACATAGAACATTACACATAACATTACAAGCATCAGTAAACATAGAACATTATACATAACATTACAAGCATCAGTAAACATAGAACATTATACATAACATTACAAGCATCAGTAAACATAGAACATTATACATAACATTACAAGCATCGTTACACATAGAACATTACACATAACATTACAAGCATCAGTAAACATAGAACATTATACATAACATTACAAGCATCAGTAAACATTACAAGCATCAGTAAACATAGAACATTACAAGCATCATTAAACATAGAACATTACAATCATCAGTAAACATAGAACAGTACAATCATCATTAAACATAGACCATTACAAGCATAATTAAACATAGAACATTACAAGCATCATTAAACATAGAACATTACAAACATAATTAAACATAGAACATTACAAGCATCATTAAACATAGAACATTGCAAGCATCATTAAACATAGAACATTACAAGCATCAGTAAACATAGAACATTATACATAACATTACAAGCATCATTAAACATAGAACATTACAAGCATCATTAAACATAGAACATTACAAGCATCATTAAACATAGAACATTACAAGCATCATTAAACATAGAACATTACAAACATAATTAAACATAGAACATTACAAGCATCAGTAAACATAGAACAGTACAAGCATCATTAAACATAGAACATTACAAGCATCAGTAAACATAGAACAGTACAAGCATCATTAAACATTGACCATTACAAGCATAATTAAACATAGAACATTACAAGCATCATTAAACATAGAACATTACAAACATCATTAAACATAGAACATTACAAGCATTAGTAAACATAGAACATTACAAGCATCAGTAAACATAGAACATTATACATAACATTACAAGCATCATTAAACATAGAACATTATACATAACATTACATGCATCATTAAACATAGAACATTACAAGCATCATTAAACATAGAACATTATACATAACATTACAAGCATCATTAAACATAGCACATTACAAGCATCATTAAACATAGAACATTACAAGCATCATTAAACATAGAACATTATACATAACATTACAAGCATCATTAAACATAGAACATTACAAGCATCATTAAACATAGAACAGTACAAGCATCATTAAACATAGAACATTATACATAACAGTACAAGCATCATTAAACATAGAACATTACACATAACATTACAAGCATCATTAAACATAGAACATTACAAGCACCATTAAACATAGAACATTATACATAACATTACAAGCATCAGTAAAGAATCCATACGGAGTACGTAATACTTAAACGGAGTACATAATACTTAAATGGAGTACGTACTACCTAAACAGAGTGCGTAATACTTAAAATGTGTAGGTAATAGGTAATAGGTCCCAATACCCCGGCATATATCCCTCTACGGTAATATGCACGAGCGTCTGCAAATCAAAATATTGTAAATTTGAGGCGAACATTTCAACTTTCGTCCAGCTGAACCAATCTTTGTTTCATTGCTTTCATTGAATCGACAGTGCTCACAAATGGGTGTAAACGAAGTGTTCACCCGAAAACTACACTCTGAGTTTGTCGACATGTGTAATTACGTATTTATGGACCATTTTAATACGCCCGTGACTATGAAATCGTCAATAAGAATCAGACAATTACATCATCTAATAGGTTCACGAATGCATATGGAGGCTTCAAGGCAACACTATGCTTGCCATACGGACCTGTAGTCCAGTGGTAACACACTGGACTGGTAATCCAAGGATCGCGGGTTCGATCCCCTGTCTGACCATAATAAAATTAGCAGTCTTTCAGATGGGACTTTAAACCGAGGTCTCGTGTCGGTGCTTTGCATCGTGCACGTACAAGCACCAGAGGAGACTCCGGAATGGGTCTCTGTCTGTATCATTGCACTATCCTCCAAAAATCTAAAATGACTAATCTCTTCAGGAGGCGTCGCTCATATGGGCAACCGGTGGCGATGATAAATAAACGTAAAACACACATAAAATGACTAATCTCTTCAGGAGGCGTCGCTCATATGGGCAACCGGTAGCGACGATAAATAAACGTAACACACACAGTCATGCACAGGGTTGGGGAATAGAATTCCCATGGTCAGCCTGCTGGGAAATACTCCCACACTCTATATACATACACGTATATATGAACTGTGATGGGGGTAGAATTTCTATGGCCAGTCAACTGGGAATGTACTATATTTGTCTTTGTGTCATTAAAAATATACACAGCAGACACATTAAAAAGAATAAATAATGTAAATATAAGAAATGAATCACCATGGGTTAATAGTTTCAATCCGGGTATGAACTACTTCTTGCATGTTTACAGTTAAACCTCCACATACTTTAACCCCGCCCGATGCAGTTCATACGCAGATGGTAATTATTAACCCACGTTTCATTCCTTAAATAAACTATAGTTGCAAGCTCACTTACCGTTGTATTTTCTAAACAATTTAACAAATGATGATGTTGCATATTGAATTTATCTTGATCACGATATTCATCTCCAACATCCATACCACTTTCTTGAGCCAATGTCATCTCTTCTGCACGCTTCTTGCTATTCAAGAACGCTGCTCCGCTGGCATTTTTCGCCATGCGGATGCGAGCCTGTCGGGCTTTCTGTAAAAAGGACGATATGTGAAATGATTGCAGGAAAGTTCTACATATGCATTGCGCGACATACTTTGTTTATTTGTTTGTGTTGGTGGTTTATAGCCACACTGATAGCTTAGGCCATATGGCGTCTCCTCGGATGAGCATACGAACATTTTCGCCACGGACGAGCGCCCAGCTAGAACCACCGACTTTCCTCAAGTCCGCTGGATAGCTTCCTCTCATGAAAGAATTCGACAACCAGTCACATCACAGTCCAAACAAGAATAACAATAAAGAATTCGACAACCAGTCACATCACAGTCCAAACAAGAATAATAATAAAGAATTCGACAACCAGTCACATCACAGTCCAAACAAGAATAACAATAAAGAATTCGACAACCAGTCACATCACAGTCCAAACAAGAATAACAATAAAGAATTCGACAACCAGTCACATCACAGTCCAAACAAGAATAAAAATAAAGCCAAGCTATTGTGCTTTCAAAGTAAAGTAATAATACCGTTGGAATATTACACTACTGTATAGGTAAGGCAATATACGATAGCTTACAGGTACTGTGATTTATTGTTTAATACTGCTAACAACCTGACTTACCTATACTGCAATAGTGTATCGAATGTTTGTTTACAATTACAACCGTTATTACTTTACTTTGAAAGCACAGTACCATGATGCCCTCAACAAATTAAAACATGAACTAGCACACTGAACATGTAAACAATGAACATGTAAACAATGAACATGTAAACAATGAACATGTAAACAATGACCATGTAAACAATGAACATGTAAACAATGAACATGTAAACAATGACCAATAATACTTTTATACACATTTATTTGAGCTCGATTGCGAAACAAGTTATTTCAACTTATATAAATCACTCTCGAGACCTCATTCCTGATGGAATCCATCGCCACGAGGGAGAGAGAAGAGGCAACGTGGAATTTAAATGCCTTGCCTAAGGGCACAATCGTAACGGCTCCAGCGGGGCTCGAACTCCGGACCATTCGCACCTGAAGCGAACGCGCATCCACGGCGCTATCACGACTTCCACCAATAATACATACTGGCATGTGAACTGCATGAACTAATACTTATATACATGTATGATTATAATTAGTAACAGACCATTGTTTCTTATTCTAGTTACACTATTTTGGGATTCCGCCTTTCAGCATAGGTCTCCTTCACACGATATGCCGTATGAGCTATGTCCATAGCCTATGTTAATATTGAGGGCTTCCGTTACCGAGCGGCACAGGTCCTTGACCTCAAATCACTTACCCCCTCACCGATGTAGGTCCAAATCCCACTGGGGGTGTCGAATCCGTTCATGTGAGGAAGTCATAACGACAGTTTATCTTATTTTGACCTCAGCATGGGCTTGTTTATTTGTCTGCTATATATCAATGTATGTAGCCTGGGTTCCGGTCCGTAGATTTTTCACTAATTTACTTCTTGCAAAATGACAATCAGAAACTCCATACGGCCCAATTAATGGTCTCGGTGTTAAAATATATTTATTTGACCGATCAGGCAAACTATATCGACGCTTATTCCCAGGCTATGTATGGCGTAGCAAGTAGCAATACACGTGGCAATACTGAAGAGAACAGTTAGTCGGAGTTGTCTCCTTTCCTCCAAATGAGAATTTTGGTACAGGTACCGCCGTTGGAATTTCGAGAGGCCTTCATTATAGACACATACCATCATGGGCATGTATACTTCTTACTTATGTGTCGGAGTGTACAATGTACATTTGCTACACAGTTACCTTTAATACACCATAACTTGGTCCTTATTCATTAACACAATTGATCCAGTTTTTCACAAGCTGCAACTGTAGACACCTAACCCCTACAGCCATGCATGCAGCTATTCAGTGGTGACGTTTCAGAGATCCATTCTCTGTTAAATGATACCATGCTTCTATTAATGTGGAAGTCGTGATAGCGCAGTGGATGGGCGTTCGCTTCAGGTGCGAAAGGTCCGGAGTTCGAGCCCCCGCTGGAGCTTTACGATTATGCCCTTAGGCAAGGCATTTAAATTCCACGTTGCCTCTTCTCTCTCCCTCGTGGCGATGGATTCCATCAGGAATGAGGTCTCGAGAGTTAATAAATGTAAGTTATAAGAACTTGTTTCACAATCGAGCTAAAACAAATGTGTATAAAATATTAATTATTTACAATAATGATTTTAATATTCCAAACTGCACGCAATATATTATATTTCATGAATTACAATTCCTTATTCAGAATTGTACGAGATGACCTGTCGCATGGACACATACGTGTATACCTACACACCACTTATCAATCATGGACACATACGTGTATCCCTACACGTGACTTATCTATCATGGAAACATACATGTATCCCTACACGTGACTTATCTATCATGGAAACATACATGTATCCCTACACGTGACTTATCTATCATGGAAACATACGTGTATCCCTACAGGTTACTTACCAATCATGGAAACATACGTGTATCCCTACACGTGACTTATCAATCATGGACACATACGTGTAACCCTACACGTGACTTATCTATCATGAAACATACGTGTAATCATGGAAACATACGTGTATCCCTACAGGTCACTTATCAAACATGGAAACATACGTGTATCCCTACACGTCACTTACCAATCATGGAAACATACATGTATCCCTACAGGTCACTTATCAAACATGGAAACATACGTGTATCCCTACACGTCACTTATCAAACATGGAAACATACATGTATCCCTACACGTCACTTACCAATCATGGAAACATACATGTATCCCTACACGTTACTTATCAAACATGGAAACATACGTGTATCCCTACACGTCACGTATCAAACATGGAAACATACGTGTATCCCTACACGTTACTTATCAAACATGGAAACATACGTGTATCCCTACACGTTACTTATCAAACATGGAAACATACGTGTATCCCTACACACCACTTATCAAGCATGGAAACATACGTGTATCCCTACACACCACTTATCAATCATCGAAACATACATGTATCCCTACACGTTACTTATCAAACATGGAAACATACGTGTATCCCTACACACCACTTATCAAGCATGGAAACATACATGTATACCTACAGGTTACTTATCAAACATGGAAACATACATGTAACCCTACACGTCACTTATCAAACATGGAAACATACGTGTATCTCTACACGTCACTTACCAATCATGGAAACATACATTTATCCCTACACGTCACTTACCAATCATGGAAACATACGTGTATCCCTACACGTCACTTACCAATCATGGAAACATACGTGTATCCCTACACGTCACTAACCAATCATGGAAACATACGTGTATCCCTACACGTCACTTACCAATCATGGAAACATACATGTATCCCTACACGTCACTTACCAATCATGGAAACATACGTGTATCCCTACAAGTCACTTATCAAACATGGAAACATACGTGTATCCCTACACGTTACTTATCAAACATGGAAACATACGTGTATCCCTACACACCACTTATCAAGCATGGAAACATACGTGTATCCCTACACACCACTTATCAATCATCGAAACATACATGTATCCCTACACGTTACTTATCAAACATGGAAACATACGTGTATCCCTACACACCACTTATCAAGCATGGAAACATACATGTATACCTACAGGTTACTTATCAAACATGGAAACATACATGTAACCCTACACGTCACTTATCAAACATGGAAACATACGTGTATCTCTACACGTCACTTACCAATCATGGAAACATACATGTATCCCTACACGTCACTTACCAATCATGGAAACATACGTGTATCCCTACACGTCACTTACCAATCATGGAAACATACGTGTATCCCTACACGTCACTAACCAATCATGGAAACATACGTGTATCCCTACACGTCACTTACCAATCATGGAAACATACATGTATCCCTACACGTCACTTACCAATCATGGAAACATACGTGTATCCCTACAAGTCACTTATCAAACATGGAAACATACGTGTATCCCTACACGTTACTTATCAAATATGGAAACATACGTGTATCCCTACACGTTACTTATCAAACATGGAAACATACGTGTATCCCTACAAGTCACTTATCAAACATGGAAACATACGTGTATCCCTACACGTTACTTATCAAACATGGAAACATACGTGTATCCCTACACGTTACTTATCAAACATGGAAACATACGTGTATCCCTACACACCACTTATCAAGCATGGAAACATACATGTATACCTACAGGTTACTTATCAAACATGGAAACATACATGTAACCCTACACGTCACTTATCAAACATGGAAACATACGTGTATCTCTACACGTCACTTACCAATCATGGAAACATACATGTATCCCTACACGTCACTTACCAATCATGGAAACATACGTGTATCCCTACACGTCACTTACCAATCATGGAAACATACGTGTATCCCTACACGTCACTAACCAATCATGGAAACATACGTGTATCCCTACACGTCACTTACCAATCATGGAAACATACATGTATCCCTACACGTCACTTACCAATCATGGAAACATACGTGTATCCCTACAAGTCACTTATCAAACATGGAAACATACGTGTATCCCTACACGTTACTTATCAAATATGGAAACATACGTGTATCCCTACACGTTACTTATCAAACATGGAAACATACGTGTATCCCTACAAGTCACTTATCAAACATGGAAACATACGTGTATCCCTACACGTTACTTATCAAACATGGAAACATACGTGTATCCCTACACGTCACTTATCAAACATGGAAACATACATGTATCCCTACACGTCACTTACCAATCATGGAAACATACATGTATCCCTACACGTCACTTACCAATCATGGAAACATACATGTATCCCTACAGGTTACGTATTAATCATGGAAACATACGTGTATCCCTACACGTCACTTACCAATCATGGAAACATACATGTATCCCTACACGTCACTTATCAAACATGGAAACATACGTGTATCCCTACACGTCACTTACCAATCATGGAAACATACATGTATCCCTACACGTTACTTATCAAACATGGAAACATACGTGTATCCCTACACGTCACGTATCAAACATGGAAACATACGTGTATCCCTACACGTTACTTATCAAACATGGAAACATACGTGTATCCCTACACGTTACTTACCAAACATGGAAACATACGTGTATCTCTGCACACCACTTATCAAGCATGGAAACATACGTGTATCCCTACACACCACTTATCAATCATCGAAACATACATGTATCCCTACACGTTACTTATCAAACATGGAAACATACGTGTATCCCTACACACCACTTATCAAGCATGGAAACATACATGTATACCTACAGGTTACTTATCAAACATGGAAACATACATGTAACCCTACACGTCACTTATCAAACATGGAAACATACATGTATCCCTACACGTCACTTACCAATCATGGAAACATACATGTATCCCTACACGTTACTTGTCAAACATGGAAACATACATGTATCCCTACACGTCACTTACCAATCATGGAAACATACATGTATCCCTACATGTTACGTATCAATCATGGAAACATACATGTATCCCTACAGGTTACGTATCAATCATGGAAACATACGTGTATCCCTACATGTTACGTATCAATCATGGAAACATACATGTATCCCTACACGTCACTTACCAATCATGGAAACATACATGTATCCCTACAGGTCACTTACCAATCATGGAAACATACATGTATCCCTACAGGTCACTTACCAATCATGGAAACATACATGTATCCCTACAGGTCACTTACCAATCATGGAAACATACATGTATCCCTACAGGTCACTTACCAATCATGGAAACATACATGTATCCCTACAGGTCACTTACCAATCATGGAAACATACATGTATCCCTACAGGTCACTTACCAATCATGGAAACATACATGTATCCCTACAGGTCACTTACCAATCATGGAAACATACATGTATCCCTACAGGTCACTTACCAATCATGGAAACATACATGTATCCCTACAGGTCACTTACCAATCATGGAAACATACATGTATCCCTACAGGTCACTTACCAATCATGGAAACATACATGTATCCCTACAGGT
>CM026398.1:34988547-35077201 GCA_014843695.1 Archivesica marissinica
CCTGTTGTGCATTCTCGATGGCGTCACGTAACGCTTCAGCTAATCTATGACATAATTCTTGTACATAGTTATTTATGGGGATCCCTTCATCCCGCTCATTTCTAGCCCAGAGATCATAAGTGGAATCTAGATTATCTCTAGGGTCGCGCCCATATAGAAGGTAGAAGGGAGAATATCCTGTGCTAGAGTGCTCTGCACTTCTATATGCAAATAATAGCCAGGGTAGCATCTCATCCCAAGACGATAAAGAGTTCTCCCCAAGGATTCTAAGCCTGGTTTTCAATGTACCATTATATTTCTCTATTGATCCGTTGGTTTGAGGCCTGTAACTCGTGCTAGTTAAGTGACGTATATCGTGCTCGGCTAGGAAGCGTGTGAATGTTTCAGCTATGAAAGCGCTTCCTCGGTCAGTCAAAAGGGTCTGGGGTTTTCCATGTCGAGATATTATCTCGATCAGGGCTTTTTGTGCATTAACAGCTGTCGCTGCGGCGCATGGGAAAGATTCCGGATATTTAGTGGCATGATCAATAAAATTCAAGATATACTGGTTCCCATTTATAGTTTTCTTCATGGGTCCAACGAAATCAGCGGATATAAATTTGAATGGTTGGGATATAATGGGCAGGGGTTTCAATGGGGCTACAGTGGCTTTCTGTCCCTTACACGCTCTCTGGCACGGCCCACAGCTATGGCAGAATCGTTTAACATCTGCGCGGATTCCCGGCCAAAAGAAGCGGCGCTTAATGCGCTTCAGGGTCTTACTAGGTCCCTGGTGTCCCGTACTTAAACTGTCATGGGCGAGGCCCGTTATATGATCACGGAATCCCCGTGGAACTACCACCTGATCATATATTTTCCAGGGTCGAACTTTGGACGTGTCTTGAGGTTGTTCTCTCCTCATAAGTAGTCGGGGTTCGAGCTGTATGTAATATCCTTGCCGAATAGGTGTTCATTCTTGAGCCATTTCCCAGAGGGGTGCTAAGGTCGGGTCATTATTCTGTTCTTGCAATAATTTATCAGGACTCAAATCGTCAATAGAGGGAATATTTTGGGGTTTAAATGTACTGGCTTTCTCAGAGGTGGAATTGATCTCAATTGTATTCCGAAAAGGTAAGACATTGTGATTTGTATCGGTCGTGTTTTCTGAGTCTGGGTTGGACGTGACAATTTCATCAAACGGGATAATTTTCTTATTTGAGAGTGTAACCACGCCACAGGTAATCAAATCAGTGACAGGGGCAGTTTCACAGTCGTTACCTATTATAAGATCCACCCCCGCGGTGCATCTGTGTTTTAATACAGCCACCTTCAATGTTCCTTGGTATATTGGACAATCGACGCTAATCTTTGCTATCGGATAATTACCAGGGATATAATTGACACCGCGGATTGTTACCCGTTCACCTGTGTATTCTAACTGATCAGCGGTCTGATCAGTAGCCGACAATAAACTAATTGTCGCACCTGAATCTCTCAAATACGTCACTTGTGCGGTGTTATTATTTATGCGTGCTTGACCTGTATATTTGGCAAGTAATGGATTTACCATCTCGGTATTTTCACATGAGTTCACTGGCTCATTGGTTATAAAGGCTGAACTATGAGTAGTGTTTGACACTTGGTGTCCGTTTGCTAGGTTTCTAGTACCCCTGTACCTAGGTGAATTGGGATCTGCCCAACACTTTGTTCGTCCGTGGCCATTACGCCTACAATAACTACAATATTTTTCTATCCGGGGAGTTCTATGGGTAGCTTGGGAATTATCTATCCTAATATTGGGTCGATACATGGGTGATGGGATATATGGCCTTGGGGCTGGAGGTCGGTGTTCTGTATCTCTGGGTTTCACATTCGGATTTGAATTAATCCGTGTCCAGGGCGCTAATCTGCGATGGAGGTTATATTCATCGGCCAGGGAAATACATTCCTGGAGAGTAGATGCTTTCTTATCCAGAATGAACAAATTAAGCTCATCACTTAGCTGGGAATCGAATCTATATCTCAAGAGCAGCTCGATCCAGTTGACCTCGCTCGGATCATTGTTCTCCGTCCATAGAGTCATTTGCTCCCTTAATTCCTTAATGACTTCGGAATATGTCTGCTGAGGTTTCTTTACCCAAGAGAAGAAATTCTTTCTATATACAGTGGGTGAGAGTCTATATTCATCCAAGATGGCGGCCTTGAGGGTATCGTAATTATTAGCGTCTTGGACAGGAAGAGTGGCATATATATTTCTGGCCTTGTCGGACAACTTGTCTATAATATGGCCCACCCATGTGTGTTTGGCGACCTGGCTAGCTTCGAACAGTCTCTCACATGTTGCGAAGAATTTATCTGGCCTCATAGTCTGGGTCCAAATAGGAACAGAAATGTTTGTCTTAGAGGGCCTATTATCTGTATGGAGGGGGTTATGTTGCTGAGATTCCTGATCTCTCTGGATTTCTCTCAGGCGAATCTCCATCTGGATTTTCTCCCTTTGCATTCTTTCCTCCCTGTCCCTTTCTTTCTCTTCTCTTTCCCCTCTTTGTTTTACTTCTTCCCTCTCTCTTTCTCTCTCTCTTTCTTCTCTTTGTTTTATTTCTTCCCTCTCTCTTTCTCTCTCATAAATCTCACCCTGACGTTCCAGATTTGCCTGATTAAAGAAGGGAAGTCTCATTAATTTGTCCCATATCTCATCACCTGTTGTCTGCAAGTCGGGGTGAACCGGCCCATCAGTTTCCTTATTAGCACTCCTAGTTGTAGCCATTTTATTTTTTTATTTCCCAAAATTTTTAATCCCCAGAATGTATCTCCAAATGTATTATAGAATTGAGTTCAATAAAAGGAAGTAAATCACTAAGATAATTTTAATGATAATATTAAGCCTCTATGAAAAGAAAACTGGTACTTACCGAAGTCTGTCTCGTCCGTTAATCCAATATATAATTTATCACATATTCAAAGTTTGCACATTTCCAATAATTTAATCCATGTCATTAATTTAATAATTCGTTGACGTCTTTCACTTATTTCCAAATTCTAACACTGTCTCGCATGCACTTCTGTTTTCCCACGTTAATTAATAGTCCCTTGTATTCTTCATGTATAAATCCTAGTGTCCTTCACAATATTCCATATATAAATTCTAGTGTCCTTCACAATATGTCACGCACGATATGTCATTTCTTCTTTATTTCCAATCCCGGACGAGCGTCCCAATTGTCGCAAACTCTCCTTTTTCTTCTCGTAATAATATGTCTCGGTTGCTACGGCTCTTACCAGGGTCTATCCTATGTAGACTCGCTGGAGTTGTCTAGGGGGTTTCTTCGTTATTATATGTATTAATGATAACTCAACACAGTATTACATTTCTTCTATATAATATCTTGTTTAAATTGGCATCAGAAATATCCATATATATATATAATCAGTGATCTATATATATATACATCGTATCATTAAAAGCTTATTTAACAATCCATTTGTATGAGCCGACTATGCGCTTACACAATATATTTAACATCCAATCTTTCTAATCCGTCATTACTCAATATCACTATAATCTAATCACTGTTTCTGATTAGATTAACTTTTAATCACCTTCTGGTGGTTCGCCGAAACTCTGTTTCTTCTATGGATGAACAATTTAATTATTCGACAAATCTTTATAAGTTATATTTCTTATAATGTCCATAATATCTAAGTATCATAAATACAGTTTATATGTTCTATATACTAGATTGAGATCACGACCTTTCTCGCTCCTGGAGTTAGGCTCTAGTGTGTCTGATTTATGTTAATAAAATCCATTTCTTATATACATAATTGAATCAGTGTATATATGATATAACACTTCCTAAAACATCTGTTATTCCTAAACATCTGTTATGTTATCTAATATTACACCATCAAACCAGTTCGGTGCCTTTATATTACATAACTGGACACCTGCAACCACGGCCTGTTATCTAATATTACACCATCAAACCAGTTCGGTGCCTTTGTATTAAATAACTGGACACCTGCAACCACGGCCTTGATAAACTGAGATTAGGCCTAACATCTTAAGTCATTTCCCGCGCGAAGCTAGATTGATAATTTTAGGCGCGAAAATAATAGCAGACGATTATGCATAAAACAAATATATATATATTACATGGTAAACATTTGGCCATATATAGAAACAGTTTAATGTATTTATATAATACATTACTATTTATATATAACAATAATAAATATTTCGTGCAAATTGGGGTTTTGCACAGGGTGTAGTTTGAACTGCCAAACATCACTATATGTTTGTTAAGGCACATTCTACCAAGTATGATCGACATCAAACCAATCCGATATACAAATGGGCCTTACTGTAAATGGATCAGGTGATGTTGCTTCTGTGATTCCTACGAGCTAACATAGATGGTGATTGAGCACTGTATCTACATGCAACTACACTTGAGAAACTGTGTGCACAATTCCTTTGCATAAGTATGGTCGTCTAGAGTATGTTTGGCATACTCCAGAATACCTTACTAGAATGCAGAATATCAAGAACACATACCCACAGTTGTGAGTGCAGCTCTCTGATGGTGGTTTCACAGTAAATGCAGTAACAGCATAAGACAAGACCATGGAACATCTAATTAAAGTGATGTAAGTAAGTAAGTAAATAAGTAAGTAAATAGTTTATTATAGTGACATGTGCATTAACATATTTCAATACATACATAAATACATGACTATAGCACCCGACCCACTGGATCTATAAGTCACCTGTGTATGTATCATTGACGAAAGGAACAAGGGAACGTCGCAGAGGTAAGACAAGGGGTGTGAACAACTATAGTGTTGATGAGCGAACGAAAGGCATATGATTAACTCTAAATACAAACTGTGATCGACCCAAATATTTTGGGATGGGAACTGTTCAATGCAGATTGAGTGTATGTTTTACGTTTATTTATCGTCGCTACCGGTTGCCCATATGAGCGACGCCTCCTGAAGAGATTAGTCATTTTAGATGTTGGAGGATAGTGCAATGATACAGACAGAGACCCATTCCAGAGTCTCCTCTGGTTCTTTTACGTGCACGGTGTAACGCACCGACACGAGACCTCGGTTTAACGTCCCATCTGAAAGACTGTTAATTTTATTAGAGTCAGACGGGGGATCGAACCTGCGATCCCTGGTTTACCAGTCCAGCGTGTTACCACTGGACTACAGATCCGTCTGTAATGTAGATTGAGACCAGTCCTGACGTAGGTTGCAATTGATCCAGTCTTCTCAATTCTTCAAATTGTGGCTGTGGATATAGGTGGTTTTAATGTGTGTTTGTGTTTTACATTTATTTATCGTCGCTACCGGTTGCCCATATGAGCGACGCCCCCCGAAAAGATTAAGTCATTTTAGATTTTTGGAGGATAGTGCAATGATACAGACAGAGATCCATTCCAGGGAGTCATTATTCCATGGCATCGAAAGTCACCCTCTCTCTCATATAGTCTACACATAGAGTTGTCATTATTCTATGGCACCGATGTTCAGTGTATACATAGGGGGTGGGGGTCATTGTTTTTATTTGTTTTATGTTTGTCTATGTAAATATTATGCATATATGCATTCTGTGAACCTCGTTATACAGCACCCACAGCCTCATTATCATCTTTAGAAATTGATAGAGACTAATTATCTGAATTGTTTTGTTCAGATTCAATCTATTTATGTGTACATCATTGAATAAAAATATATGTTGTTAGGCCTTAAAGAGTGCTAATTAACATTTAATTATAATAAATTCAATATGCTCCCATCAATATTCTATGCCGAATAATAACCCGCGAGTCATTATTTTGAGGGTGGTAAATATTCTATATGACACCGGTTCTAATATTTTACAAACATATAGATCGGGCATATACTATAGATTGCCGGTTCTAATCTATTACACACATATAGATCGGGCATATACTATAGATTGCCGGTTCTAATCTATTACAAACATATAGATCGGGCATATACTATATAGTGCCGGTTCTAATCTATTACAAACATATAGATCGGGCATATACTATAGATTGCCGGTTCTAATCTATTACAAACATATAGATCGGGCATATACTATAGATTGCTGGTTCTAATCTATTACAAACATATAGATCGGGCATATACTATATAGTGCCGGTTCTAATCTATTACACACATATAGATCGGGCATATACTATAGATTGCCGGTTCTAATATATTACACACATATAGATCGGGCATATACTATAGATTGCCGGTTCTAATCTATTACAAACATATAGATCGGGCATATACTATAGATTGCCGGTTCTAATCTATTACAAACATATAGATCGGGCATATACTATAGATTGCCGGTTCTAATCTATTACACACATATAGATCGGGCATATACTATAGATTGCCGGTTCTAATCTATTACACACATATAGATCGGGCATATACTATATAGTGCCGGTTCTAATCTATTACACACATATAGATCGGGCATATACTATAGATTGCCGGTTCTAATCTATTACAAACGTATAGCTCGGGCATATACTATAGATTGCCGGTTCTAATATATTACAAACATATAGATCGGGCATATACTTATAGATTGCCGGTTCTAATCTATTACACACATATAGATCGGGCATATACTATACATTGCCGGTTCTAATCTATTACACACATATAGATCGGGCATATACTATAGATTGCCGGTTCTAATCTATTACAAACATATAGATCGGGCATATACTATAGATTGCCGGTTCTAATCTATTACACACATATAGATCGGGCATATACTATAGATTGCCGGTTCTAATCTATTACACACATATAGATCGGGCATATACTATAGATTGCCGGTTCTAATCTATTACACACATAGATCGGGCATATACTATAGATTGCCGGTTCTAATCTATTACAAACATATAGATCGGGCATATACTATAGATTGCCGGTTCTAATCTATTACACACATAGATCGGGCATATACTATATAGTGCCGGTTCTAATCTATTACACACATATAGATCGGGCATATACTATAGATTGCCGGTTCTAATCTATTACACACATATAGATCGGGCATATACTATAGATTGCCGGTTCTAATCTATTACAAACATATAGATCGGGCATATACTATAGATTACCGGTTCTAATCTATTACACACATAGATCGGGCATATACTATATAGTGCCGGTTCTAATCTATTACACACATATAGATCGGGCATATACTATAGATTGCCGGTTCTAATATATTACACACATGTAGATCGGGCATATACTATATATTGCAATAGCCTATTTGTGTTGTACTCGGGTTTCGCCGAGTTATTTGATCAAGCATTTAACATGTCGTAGATTGACAGGCATCAATATTTTGTAGATGCATCGAGCATTTCTCCTGGAAAATGTGTTTTGGTGAGGGTTGTGCTTGATTAATACAATGATAAGATGCGGTAATAACAAAATATACTCAATCACACGAACAGCGCCATAGGAAATTGATATCTGTGCGAAGTGTGTCTGGATGTAAAAGGCGTAATTAATTTCATTATGAAATATATGTATTTGTAGTGCACTTTGCATAATGTGTTCCCTACATAGACGTCCCCGAGCATATAAGTTTATAATAAATTCAACATTTATGGTTGTCTTATCTCTCCACTAGACTCGGTTATATTATAATATGTACGTGCACTTTAACAGGGTTAAAACGAATTCACATGCCATTTATGATTATAATAATAAGATGATATTTGTTTGTCTCGGTGAATGATCTAATTATATTTCACCGAATGAACATTGAAGCATTATTTTCCCGAGTGGTGCTAGTAATACACTTAGGCACACATATTCGTTTTGTTTTTGAGGCTGACATGTTTTTATGCTTAGAAAACGACGCAACCGTGCGCTAAATGGCGCTAGAACGTCGTGTTAGACGACCATATATGACGTCATAAAATACATCATAAATGACGTCACTGAAAGCTTGGATCTGAAAAGGATCGCGGTGACAACATTTCAATATACAGGCGGCTATGTACCACATATTAAAAGCAGTGAGAAACAAAAGTCAGTCCACTACTTTCAACTAGTGGAATATGACACCTTATTCACTGATAAATCTATATATGACTTTGGTCACTGTCCCTTCACCGATGAGGTACACATCCCACTGGTGGTGTCCACTTATTTCATGTGAGGAGGCTATCCAGCTAGCCTGCGAAAGGTCGTTGGTTCTACCCGGCTTCCGTCCGTGCCTGAAATACTGCTCCAAGAGGCACTCGAGTCTTCATCCGCCAATAACAGCTGGTGCAGCGCTACGTCACCTAGGCTGTGGGCTATAAACCCCAATAAACAAACACGCACATTGATCAATGTGGCCATTAATTGTGCTGAGGTGGATAATTAATTTTATAACATAATTTGCGCAGTAGACGGGTAATAACGACATTTTCGTATGTCACTAGTGTAATAACTATGTAAATGAGCACAGTATATATGCATGCGCTCTGTCAAAAATAAATATGGCGTCGAAAATCCAGTGGCACTGAAAATCATCATTCAAGTTTTAAACACTATACATCCTGCATTGCAGGCTATAAACACTACACATCCTGCATTACAGGCTATACACACTACGCTTCCTGCATTGCTAGGCTATAAACACTACACATCCTGCATTACAGGCTATACACACTACGCTTCCTGCATTGCTAGGCTATAAACACTACACATCCTGCATTGCAGGCTATAAACACTACACATCCTGCATTGCAGGCTATAAACACTATACATCCTGCATTGCATGCTATAAATACTATACATCATGCATTGCAGGCTATAAACACTACACATCCTGCATTCAGGCTATAAACACTATGCATCCTGCATTGCAGGCTATACACACTATACATCCTGCATTGCTAGGCTATGAACACTATACATCACGCATTGCAGGCTATGAACAATATACATCCTGCATTGCAGGCTACAAACACTACACATCCTACATTGCAGGCTATAAACACTACGAATCTTGCATTGCAGGCTATAAACACTACACATTATGCATTGCAGGCTATAAACACTACACATCCTGTATTGCAGGCTATAAACACTATACATCCTGCATTGCAGGCTATTAACACTATACATCCTGCATTGCAGGCTATGAACACTACACATCCTACATTGCAGGCTATAAATACTACGAATCCTGCATTGCAGGCTATAAACACTACACATTATGCATTGCAGGCTATAAACACTGCACATCCTACATTGCAGGCTATACACACTACGAATCCTGCATTGCAGGCTATGAACACTACACATTATGCATTGTAGGCTATAAACACTACACATCCTGCATTGTAGGCTATACACACTATACATCCTGCATTGCAGGCTATAAACACTATACATCATGCATTGCAGGCTATAAACACTATACACCATGCATTGCAGGCTATACACACTATACATCATGCATTGCAGGCTATGCACACTATACATCATGCATTGCAGGCTATGAACACTATACATCCTGCATTGCAGGCTATGAACACTATACATCCTGCATTGCAGGCTATAAACACTATACATCCTGCATTGCAGGCTATGAACACTATACATCCTGCATTGCAGGCTATACACACTATACATCCTGCATTGCAGGCTATAAACACTATACATCATGCATTGCAGGCTATAAACACTATACATCCTGCATTGCAGGCTATACACACTATACATCCTGCATTGCAGGCTATGAACACTATACATCATGCATTGCAGGCTATGAACACTATACATCCTGCATTGCAGGCTATAAACACTATACATCCTACATTGCAGGCTATAAACACTACGAATCTTGCATTGCAGGCTATAAACACTACACATTATGCATTGCAGGCTATAAACACTACACATCCTGTATTGCAGGCTATAAACACTATACATCCTGCATTGCAGGCTATTAACACTATACATCCTGCATTGCAGGCTATAAACACTACACATCCTACATTGCAGGCTATAAAACTACATCCTGCATTGCAGCTATAAACACTACACATATGCATTGCAGGCTATAACACTACACATCCTCATTGCAGGCTATACACACTAATCCTGCATTGCAGCTATAACACTACACATATGCATTGAGGCTATACACTACATCCTGCATTGAGGCTATACACACTAACATCCTGCATTGCAGGCTATAAACACTAACATCATGCATTGCAGGCTATAAACACAACACCACACAAACACTATACATCATGCATTGCAGGCTATAACACTATACATCATGCATTGCAGGCTATAAACACTATACATCCTGCATTGCAGGCTATGAACACTATACATCCTGCATTGCAGGCTATAAACACTATACATCCTGCATTGCAGGCTATGAACACTATACATCCTGCATTGCAGGCTATAACGCATTGCAGGCTATGAACACTATACATCCTGCATTGCAGGCTATAAACACTACACATCCTGCATTGCAGGCTATAAACACTACACATCCTGCATTGCAGGCTATACACACTATACACCGCATTGCGGCTATAACACTATACATCCCTTGAGGCTATACACTAACATCCTGCATTGCAGGCTATTAACACTATACATCCTGCATTGCAGGCTATAAACACTACACATCCTACATTGCAGGCTATAAATACTACGAATCCTGCATTGCAGGCTATAAACACTACACATTATGCATTGCAGGCTATAAACACTACACATCCTACATTGCAGGCTATACACACTACGAATCCTGCATTGCAGGCTATGAACACTACACATTATGCATTGTAGGCTATAAACACTACAATCCTGCATTGTAGGCTATGCACACTATACATCCTGCATTGCAGGCTATAAACACTATACATCATGCATTGCAGGCTATAAACACTATACACCATGCATTGCAGGCTATACACACTATACATCATGCATTGCAGGCTATACACACTAACATCAGCATTGCAGGCTATAAACACTATACATCTGCATTGCAGGCATGAACACATACATCCTGCATGCAGGCTATAAACACTATACATCCGCATGCAGCTATGAACACTATACACCTGCATTGCAGCTAACCATTATACATCTGCATGCAGGTAGAACTACATCTGCATTGCAGGCTATAAACACTACACATCCTGCATTGCAGGCTATGAACACTATGCATCCTGCATTGCAGGCTATACACACTATACATCCTGCATTGCAGGCTATGAACACTATACATCCTGCATTGCAGGCTATGAACACTACACATCCTGCATTGCAGGCTATAAACACTATACATCCTGCATTGCAGGCTATAAACACTACACATCATGCATTGCAGGCTATATAAACACTATACATCCTGCATTGCAGGCTATATAAACACTACACATCATGTATACTTGCTGAATTCATTAATAGCCATGTCCAGCTACAGTAGCTATTCCAATGTAAAGTAAATGTTGTGACGTCACCGAAAAGTACTTGTTGTGACGTTATAATCGCGCATGCTCCATTCACACGATTCATATAGAACACACATTGATGTTTAGAAATCATGTACTAGATTTTTGTATTAATTATAGTAGTCTCATTAATGTAAGAGCTGATTATCACATACGCAAAGTAGCTAATACACCAGGTAAAATTACTAACAAAATGTGACATGTGACATACCTTTTTGCATTTATGTTTCATTTTGAACGACCGTATAAACGCACTTCATTGTCTGTAATTGAAACACAGGTATCTGAAACGTGTGCAATTCAGTGAAGACTTGTATATATAAGTATATAGGCCTATATAACTTCATATATTTTATGAAAGTATAACAGTTGTTTATTAGAATGATTCATATATAACTCCAATATAATATCTAATCAGTTCGAGTGTATTTCCTATGTGTGTATGTTATGTTATTTAGCGTGTATAACTATACGGGATTTCCTGTGTGTGTATGTTATGTTATTTAGCGTGTATAACTATACGGGATTTCCTATGTGTGTATGTTATGTTAGTTAGCGTGTATAACTATACGGGATTTCATGTGTGTGTATGTTGTGTTATTTAGCGTGTATAACTATACGGGATTTCATGTGTGTGTATGTTGTGTTATTTAGCGTGTATAACTATACGGGATTTCCTATGTGTGTATGTTGTGTTATTTAGCGTGTATAAGTATACGTGATTTCCTGTGTGTGTATGTTGTGTTATTTAGCGTGTATAACTATACGTGATTTCCTATGTGTGTATGTTGTGTTATTTAGCGTGTATAACTATACGTGATTTCCTGTGTGTGTATGTTGTGTTATTTAGCGTGTATAAGTATACGTGATTTCCTGTGTGTGTATGTTGTGTTATTTAGCGTGTATAACTATACGGGATTTCCTGTGTGTGTATGTTGTGTTATTTAGCGTGTATAAGTATACGTGATTTCCTGTGTGTGTATGTTGTGTTATTTAGCGTGTATAACTATACGGGATTTCCTATGTATGTATGTTGTGTTATTTAGCGTGTATAAGTATACGTGATTTCCTGTGTGTGTATGTTGTGTTATTTAGCGTGTATAACTATACGGGATTTCCTATGTATGTATGTTGTGTTATTTAGCGTGTATAAGTATACGTGATTTCCTGTGTGTGTATGTTGTGTTATTTAGCGTGTATAACTATACGGGATTTCCTGTGTGTGTATGTTGTGTTATTTAGCGTGTATAACTATACGGGATTTCCTGTGTATGTTGTGTTATTTAGCGTGTATAACTATACGGGATTTCCTGTGTATGTTGTGTTATTTAGCGTGTATAACTATACGGGATTTCCTGTGTGTGTTGTGTTATTTAGCGTGTATAACTATACGGGATTTCCTGTGTGTGTATGTTATGTTATTTAGCGTGTATAACTATACGGGATTTCCTGTGTGTGTATGTTATGTTATTTAGCGTGTATAACTATACGGGATTTCCTGTGTGTGTTGTGTTATTTAGCGTGTATAACTATACGGGATTTCCTGTGTGTGTATGTTATGTTATTTAGCGTGTATAACTATACGGGATTTCCTGTGTGTGTATGTTATGTTATTTAGCGTGTATAACTATACGGGATTTCCTGTGTGTGTTGTGTTATTTAGCGTGTATAACTATTCAGTATTTCATGCTTGGCTGTGGTAGAGGAGTTATTTAGCTTGTATAACTATTCAGTAGTTCATGCTTGGCTGTGGTAGAGGAGTTATTTAGCTTGTATAACTATTCAGTATTTCATGCTTGGCTGTGGTAGAGGAGTTATTTAGCGTGTATAACTATTCAGTAGTTCATGCTTGGCTGTGGTAGAGGAGTTATTTAGCTTGTATAACTATTCAGTAGTTCATGCTTGGCTGTGGTAGAGGAGTTATTTAGCTTGTATAACTATTCAGTATTTCATGCTTGGCTGTGGTAGAGGAGTTATTTAGCTTGTATAACTATTCAGTAGTTCATGCTTGGCTGTGGTAGAGGAGTTATTTAGCTTGTATAACTATTCAGTAGTTCATGCTTGGCTGTGGTAGAGGAGTTATTTAGCTTGTATAACTATTCAGTAGTTCATGCTTGGCTGTGGTAGAGGAGTTATTTAGCTTGTATAACTATTCAGTAGTTCATGCTTGGCTGTGGTAGAGGAGTTATTTAGCTTGTATAACTATTCAGTATTTCATGCTTGGCTGTGGTAGAGGAGTTATTTAGCTTGTATAACTATTCAGTAGTTCATGCTTGGCTGTGGTAGAGGAGTTATTTAGCTTGTATAACTATTCAGTAGTTCATGCTTGGCTGTGGTAGAGGAGTTATTTAGCGTGTATAACTATTCAGTAGTTCATGCTTGGCTGTGGTAGAGGAGTTATTTAGCTTGTATAACTATTCAGTATTTCATGCTTGGCTGTGGTAGAGGAGTTATTTAGCGTGTATAACTATTCAGTATTTCATGCTTGGCTGTGGTAGAGGAGTTATTTAGCGTGTATAACTATTCAGTATTTCATGCTTGGCTGTGGTAGAGGAGTTATTTAGCGTGTATAACTATTCAGTAGTTCATGCTTGGCTGTGGTAGAGGAGTTATTTAGCGTGTATAACTATTCAGTAGTTCATGCTTGGCTGTGGTAGAGGAGTTATTTAGCGTGTATAACTATTCAGTAGTTCATGCTTGGCTGTGGTAGAGGAGTTATTTAGCTTGTATAACTATTCAGTATTTCATGCTTGGCTGTGTTATTTAGCGTGTATAACTATTCAGTATTTCATGCTTGGCTGTGGTAGAGGAGTTATTTAGCGTGTATAACTATTCAGTATTTCATGCTTGGCTGTGTTAGAGGAGTTATTTAGCTTGTATAACTATTCAGTAGTTCATGCTTGGCTGTGGTAGAGGAGTTATTTAGCTTGTATAACTATTCAGTATTTCATGCTTGGCTGTGTTATTTAGCGTGTATAACTATTCAGTATTTCATGCTTGGCTGTGGTAGAGGAGTTATTTAGCGTGTATAACTATTCAGTAGTTCATGCTTGGCTGTGGTAGAGGAGTTATTTAGCGTGTATAACTATTCAGTATTTCATGCTTGGCTGTGTTATTTAGCGTGTATAACTATTCAGTAGTTCATGCTTGGCTGTGGTAGAGGAGTTATTTAGCTTGTATAACTATTCAGTATTTCATGCTTGGCTGTGTTATTTAGCGTGTATAACTATTCAGTAGTTCATGCTTGGCTGTGTTATTTAGCGTGTATAACTATTCAGTAGTTCATGCTTGGCTGTGGTAGAGGAGTTATTTAGCGTGTATAACTATTCAGTAGTTCATGCTTGGCTGTGGTAGAGGAGTTATTTAGCGTGTATAACTATTCAGTATTTCATGCTTGGCTGTGTTATTTAGCGTGTATAACTATTCAGTAGTTCATGCTTGGCTGTGGTAGAGGAGTTATTTAGCTTGTATAACTATTCAGTATTTCATGCTTGGCTGTGTTATTTAGCGTGTATAACTATTCAGTAGTTCATGCTTGGCTGTGTTATTTAGCGTGTATAACTATTCAGTAGTTCATGCTTGGCTGTGGTAGAGGAGTTATTTAGCGTGTATAACTATTCAGTAGTTCATGCTTGGCTGTGGTAGAGGAGTTATTTAGCGTGTATAACTATTCAGTATTTCATGCTTGGCTGTGTTATTTAGCGTGTATAACTATTCAGTATTTCATGCTTGGCTGTGGTAGAGGAGTTATTTAGCGTGTATAACTATTCAGTAGTTCATGCTTGGCTGTGTTAGAGGAGTTATTTAGCGTGTATAACTAGTCAATAGTTCATGCTTGGCTGTGTTAGAGGAGTTATTTAGCGTGTATAACTAGTCAGTAGTTCATGCTTGGCTGTGTTATTTAGCGTGTATAACTAGTCAGTAGTTCATGCTTGGCTGTGGTAGAGGAGTTATTTAGCGTGTATAACTATTCAGTAGTTCATGCTTGGCTGTGGTAGAGGAGTTATTTAGCTTGTATAACTATTCAGTAGTTCATGCTTGGCTGTGGTAGAGGAGTTATTTAGCGTGTATAACTATTCAGTAGTTCATGCTTGGCTGTGGTAGAGGAGTTATTTAGCTTGTATAACTATTCAGTAGTTCATGCTTGGCTGTGTTAGAGGAGTTTTTGCTCACGGTTGCATCTCAAAGTTAATAATGTAAGCTCTGGCTGTAAAAGGCAACGCAAAGTTATTTGGGAGATACCCGTTTTGTCCACAATCACGGTCACACAAAGTGACCTAATATAGCATAGTACTTACTCCCTATGAGACGTAAGACTGTCAGTACGGATGTTTATGTTAATTTATTTTCTGTAACAGGATTTATTTTGATTTAATTATTAACATTGGTCAGTTACTACATCCCTGACTATTCTTCAAGGAGGATATGTCCCTTTAAGTCTTTCCTTCATAGAAATGTAGGTTAATATACTATTATATCTCCATACAAACGACAGCCATTTAGCTATCATGCAGTGGATAAGTAAGTAGTCGCCATATCTATGCCACCTCCATAGATATTACTGGGACTACATGAGATTTAGGTTAATATACTATTATATCTCCATACAAACTACAGCCATTTAGCTATCATGATGTGGATAAGTAGTCGCCATATCTATGCCACCTCCATAGATATTACTGGGATTACATGAGATTTAGGTTAATATACTATTATATCTCCATACAACCGACAGCAATTTAGCTATCATGCAGTGGATAAGTAGTCGCCATATCTACCATACCTCCATAGATATTACCGGAACTACATAAAAGTCTGGCCTTAATTATGAACATTGGTTTAGCTACTACATTGTCAATGTATGTGGTATTGGTAATGGCGTCAATAGGTTCTTCCATTGGAGAAAGGGTTAAATTGGTTTCCATTGTTTTTATCGTTGTTTCTTTAGCATCACATGCCATACATTTGCATTCGTATTCCCGTCTGATAAATATTAACTTAAATCCCGACATTTGCATACTTTACAACAAAAATGTGCTACCAATTAATTAACATAATTTTGATAAATCACAGTTATCATACCTCAGTATACATGTATGTACCATTAATGTCAAACCCCTTGCGGGGACCTAGACATGTTTACCTGGGCATGCTTAGCCGACCATAGCGGTTAACCAGTACTAAGCAATGTGTGTGAGGTGCCTTGCTCAATGACACTACATACGTGGCCTGACTGAGTATCGAACCCGGACCGTTCGATTCCAAATCCGACGCTCTACCATTGGACCACGGATGCCACACTGTATCTGGTGTAGCAAAAGTAAAACATAGGATTGAAGGTAAAATTAACCAAATATACAAGTCGGGGTATTCAAACCGTACTGTATCTGCCAATAGAGAAACAGCCATGTCGCTGATTGTATATACAAGGTATATCCTTCCACTTCACAATCTCTATACTAACTCAAATTGAATTCAAATCTTTATTTCACATGGCTGTTTTACTCTTGTTATTCATATACACATGCTGTTATATAGTCGGTTATAAAAGCTCATCAGAGCTTATGTTATTTGTCATATGTCTTGTCGACTCAAAATAAAATTGATCTTATCTTATCTTAACTCATTCAATTATACTAGATATGCTTACAGTATGCATCATACAACGTGTATCAGCATATTACATGCATGTAATAAACTTCATTTGTTTCACAACGATTGCGAAACAAACATTTACAACCGTTGGCTTGGATGATAGCATACTTATATATGTGTAGTCAATTATGTGAGAAGAAACCTGTTCTCCCGGGGAAAACCCACCTGTCCGATCTCGTGATCACCATATCACCATAAACATACTTGCCCGCCGGTCCTAGGATCGAACAAGGGTTACTGTGCTAATCGTTCAGTATAATCTGCATATTAAGCATTGGTAATAAAAATAATGACTGCAATGAGGGCCCGCGTTCAGGTTATCTGCCCTTGTGGCGTATGTGGTGCTGTGAATGTTGTTGTGTTCACAGCGGACTATTGTTTGTATGGTGTGGCGAATTGTGTTATTTGTAAACTATTAGTTGTATTAATAACAATTGCATGTTCTTTTTCTGCGTTTAATCGAGGTATGAAATGTGAGTCGTTTACACACAATTTGCATAGAACTCTTTAAAACAAACTGACATTTCATACCTCGATGAAATGCAGAAAGAGAAGAATGATATGCAAATTTAGGTATAAACAACTGAAAGTTCATATCTCGATGAAACACAAACAAAGAACATTCAATTATTAACACAATGTTTTCTCTTGGCCTAATCGACTACTGTATGTAATGGTTATTAATAAAATTATTATACAAAATAATATAAATCGCATGTACTGGAATTGTGAGGGGAGTGTATTTATACACCATGTATCGCTGTCTGGGTGGAATATATGTTTTAACATAATTATGAATGTGATGCCTATAATAACAAAGTCACAAAGTCACGATTGAATATCTGCGCAACCGACGTCACGCAGTATGTCACAGCAGCCAATGCCTAGAGTTGAGTGAACTTATGACTGCAATGAGGGCCCGCGTTCAGGTTATCTGCCCTTGTGGCGTATGTGGTGCTTTGATCAAGGCGGATCAAAGTCTACCATTTCGATACAACGATATGCATAGTTAATACGTATTTTGTTTATCGTTTCACATATACTTCATCAACCAAATCACGTGATAGTCTTCATATAGCCCACTCAGGAATGTAATATTTATATAATATTTCCTCTTTCTGCCCAATAGAATCAGTCGGTATCGATCAGACTGGTTTATATTATGTCGTCTGCTTTTTTTAAAACGCCAGCAGCATCACATAAACACGCTACACACAAAAAAGATTTGATTGCAGACTTATTCACTATGATTATTAAAGACACAATGCCAGACTAATCGATCTGTTCAAGGCTTGATTATCAATATGCGACAATAGATTCGATTTTTCAAGCGACTTCACGCATTCTCAGCTAAGCTATAACAAGCGGAGAATTACCGACTAGATTTCCGTGGAATTCCCAGTTTGATACGTACGGCGTAGACAATTAATGCTTTTTTTCTCTTCGGAAACGATTATATCTGCTCGGTATATTTAAATCTCGATGTTTACTAATATTTAACATTTATTGTATTATTTGTACAGGGTAGATCACGAATTGGCCCGTTTTAACGCAACATACACCGAGAGAAGCGAGCGACGCGAGGTGTATATTTCGATAAGACGGGCCAATGAGTTGATCTATCTGACTTCGACAACGTACATAAGTAGGTCGCGTCTATACGATTTAGAAGAGAGAAATGTGGCTTTTTCATTGGACCATGTGACTTAGTCGTTGTCTAAGAGATTGATATATTCGTCCCCTGAACTAATCTGATCCTATAGGGCTCAAACATACAGCTGTGAGTGGTCAGTTATTGACAGTACGCGACGTCTAACACGTGCATTTTAATGCAGATATTATAGATTAGTCGAACGTCTTCCAACAGAAATGTGTGGACATGGTATATTTGGTGTATTACGTTGAAATAAGATGTATATAAGTATATATATGTGTGGATTGTTTTAGTTTTCGTTTTCAAGAGAGTAACACAGATTTAGCTATGCTAGTCACAGTCTTTGTCTCCAGTTACCTCCCTTGGTGTTCTTGCATGAAATGAGGACCACGGGACTAGAGATATGCATGCTATATTAATAATATAGATACTGTTAATGAATTAAAAACGTAGAGCTAAGCAGTATTTGAAAGTAGGTCAACAACATTCTGTTATACAGCCAGTTTGAACAACAGTACCCAAGCCAGTCAACAATTTAAACATTCTATTCATGCAGTATTATACTACAGTTTAAACATTCTATTCATGCAGTATTATACTACAATTTAAACATTCTATTCATGCAGTATTATACTACAATTTAAACATTCTATTCATGCAGTATTATACTACAATTTAAACATTCTATTCATGTAGTATTATACTACAATTTAAACATTCTATTCATGTAGTATTATACTACAATTTAAACATTCTATTCATGTAGTATTATACTACAATTTAAACATTCTATTCATGCAGTATTATACTACAATTTAAACATTCTATTCATGCAGTATTATACTACAATTTAAACATTCTATTCATGCAGTATTATACTACAATTTAAACATTCTATTCATGCAGTATTATACTACAATTTAAACATTCTATTCATGCAGTATTATACTACAGTTTAAACATTCTATTCATGCAGTATTATACTACAATTTAAACATTCTATTCATGCAGTATTATACTAAAATTAATAGTTGCTTATTCTGAGGGTAAGCTTGCACAAACAGCTTATGTCATGTGGCGATCTCTAGCTATTATTGGTGGAGATATACCCGGATGCCATAGTGTTTCAGACACGGACGGACGGACACGGACGGACGGACACGGACGGACACGTGTGTAGAACCAACATTCTTCCGCAAGCCAGCGGAATAGCGTTCTCATATGAAATAAGTCGACACCCCCAGTGGCAGTCGAACCAGCAGCGGTGACCACCGCAACCATTCGGCTACGGAAGTCCCTTCTGTGTGTTCGAGTTACCGTGTTAGAATCGCTTTGTATTACAATATTTCAAAGAAATGAGATGGGAAACGTTATGTATTATGATGATGATCTAGATTAACTTCGGATATACTTAGGAACCTGAATAAAAAGATCCTGTTTAAATGAAGGAAACAAAAGACGGTTCGATAACACTATCCAAGCACATTTCCGACACAATCACAGAACAGAACAGAACAGAACATAAGTTTATTCATGACGTATACATAAGTACATAGTCATAATATATACATATAATTACATATAAATAAACAAGTGATCAATAAAGCTATCGTATAGCTACAGTACTGTAATATAATTTAAAATAGAGGATGAACATTCTAGTTAGTTGTTTTGTGTAATTAAGAAGACAAAGCGTTCAATATTGAGTTCCTATGGTATCACAACAACTTATTGCAATATATCCACTTATATCCAATTGGGTGGTTCAGCCATTGTGATCGCCGATCATAACCCAATGAATTACAGTGGTTTTCTATTATACTTAATATTCACAGTGGACTATTGTTTGTATGGTGTGGCGAATTGTGTTATTTCAACTTATTTATAATATATTAGTTGTAATTATAACAATTGAATGTTCTTTTTCTGCGTTTAATCGAGGTAGTAGTAGTAATCTTTATTTACATCTCATCATTGTACGTACAATATTTACAATAATATTACATGTATAGTTTACATAATAAAAGTACAATGCCACTCCAACATGGAGTTATAGGAGATGAACAAAATTATACATACTCATATTTATCACAGTATGTTAGGGATAAAGCTGCAATATCCCTGCTAATCGGATATTAAAAACTGCTCTAAGACAATTATAAAACACTGAAATACAAAATAGGTACTATTGCACACTGATTTAGAATTGGTCATATGAAATCTAACTTCGCTTTGATCAGATCATAGCGAATATGATTAGCAGTGATATTACAGACGAACTAAAAAATGCAGTTAGAGATACAAGTAATAATGACATTATTCACAAATTAAAAAATTATTTACATAATAAAAACTGACGCCTCTGTAGAATAATAAAACAGGTTTTGGCACAATTACGAATCATCTCTTGGTTTGAAAACAGGAAACAATATTTATCATAATCAGACATTGAGTAAAAATTGATATTACACGCATATGACTGATAATAATTCTATGTATGAAATGTCAGTCGTTTACACATAATTTGCATATAACTCTTTAAAACAAACTGACAGTTCATACATCGAAGTGGAAGTCGTGATAGCGCAGTGTATGCGCGTTCGCTTCAGGTGCGAAAGCTCCGGAGTTCGAGCCCCGCTGGAGCCGTTACGATTGTGCCCTTAGGCAAGGCATTTAAATTCCACATTGCCTCTTCTCTCCATCATGGCGATAGATTCCATCAGGAATGAGGTCTCGAGAGTGATTAATATAAGTTTGAAAGAACTTGTTTCGCAATCGAGCTAAAATAAATTTGTATAAACTATACCTCGATGAAACACAGAAAGAGAACAATGATATGCAAAATTAGGCATAAACAACTGAAAGTTCATATCTCGATGAAACACAGAAAAAGACCATTTACTTATTAACACAATGTTTTCTCTTGGCGTAATCGACTACTGTATGTAATGGTTATTAATAAAATTATTATACAAAATAATATAAATCGCATGTACTGGACTTGTGAGGGGAGTGTATTTATACACACTGTATCGCTGTCTGGGTGGACTACTTGTTTTAACATAATTATGAATGTGATGCCTATAATGGAATTGTGAGGGAGTGTATTTATACACTCTGTATCGCTGTCTGGGTGGAATACTTGTTTTAACATAATTATGAATGTGATGCCTATTATGAAATAGCATAACAAAGTTACAACGTTACGATTGAATATCTGCCCAACCGACGTCACGCTGTATGTCACAGCAGCCAATGCCTAGAGCTGAGTGAACTTTGCAACAACAGAGCCCATGGCTTATTCTCTCAAATAGTCCTCCTTGTTGTGTAATACGCAAGAAATACAAGATAATGTGTCTCTTAGAACCAAGCGTGCATTCCTAAATCTACTGAATTACGGATCAATGTCTCACCATGTACCAGCCAATGCCTCGTATAGAACCAAGTGGTTATTGTTGTTCTACTGTATCACATATCAATGTATCGCCATGTACCAGCCAATGCCTCATATAGAACCAAACGTTGAATGTTGTTCCACTGTATCACATATCAATGTATCGCCATGTACCAGCCAATGCCTCATATAGAACCAAACGTTGAATGTTGTTCCACTGTATCACATATCAATGTATCACCATGTACCAGCCAATGCCTCATATAGAACCAAACGTTGAATGGTGTTCCACTGTATCACATATCAATGTATCACCATGTACCAGCCAATGCCTCATATAGAACCAAACGTTGAATGTTGTTCCACTGTATCACATATCAATGTATCGCCATGTACCAGCCAATGCCTCATATAGAACCAAACGTTGAATGTTGTTCCACTGTATCACATATCAATGTATCACCATGTACCAGCCAATGCCTCGTATAGAACCAAACGTTGAATGTTGTTCTACTCTATCACAGATCAATGTCTCACCATGTACCAGCCAATGCCTCGTATAGAACCAAACGTTGAATGTTGTTCTACTCTATCACAGATCAATGTCTCACCATGTACCAGCCAATGCCTCGTATAGAACCAAACGTTGAATGTTGTACTACTCTATTACAGATCAATGTCTCACCATGTACCAGCCAATGCCTCGTATAGAACCAAACGTTGAATGTTGTTCTACTCTATCACAGATCAATGTCTCACCATGTACCAGCCAATGCCTCGTATAGAACCAAACGTTGAATGTTGTACTACTCTATTACAGATCAATGTCTCACCATGTACCAGCCAATGCCTCGTATAGAACCAAACGTTGAATGTTGTTCTACTCTATCACAGATCAATGTCTCACCATGTACCAGCCAATGCCTCGTATAGAACCAAACGTTGAATGTTGTACTACTCTATTACAGATCAATGTCTCACCATGTACCAGCCAATGCCTCGTATAGAACCAAACGTTGAATGTTGTTCTACTCTATCACAGATCAATGTCTCACCATGTACCAGCCAATGCCTCGTATAGAACCAAACGTTAAATGTTGTTATACTGTATCACAGATCAATATCTCACCATGTACCAGCCAATGCCTCGTATAGAACCAAACGCTAAATGTTGTTCTACTCTATCACAGATCAATGTATCGCCATGTACCAACGAATGCCTTGTATAGAACCAAGAGGTCATTGTTGTTCTACTGTATCTGAGACGAATGTCTCACAATGTAGAAGTCAAAGCCTCATATAGAACCAAGTGGTCATTGTTGTTCTACTGTAACTGAGACGAATGTCTCACAATGTAGAAGTCAAAGCCTCGTATAGAACCAAGTGGTCATTGTTGTTCTACTGTATCTGAGACGAATGTCTCACAATGTAGAAGTCAAAGCCTCGTATAGAACCAAGTGGTCATTGTTGTTCTACTGTATCTGAGACGAATGTCTCACAATGTAGAAGTCAAAGCCTCATATAGAACCAAGTGGTCATTGTTGTTCTACTGTATCTGAGACGAATGTCTCACAATGTAGAAGTCAAAGCCTCGTATAGAACCAAGTGGTCATTGTTGTTCTACTGTATCTGAGACGAATGTCTCACAATGTAGAAGTCAAAGCCTCGTATAGAACCAAGTGGTCATTGTTGTTCTACTGTATCTGAGACGAATGTCTCACAATGTAGAAGTCAAAGCCTCGTATAGAACCAAGTGGTCATTGTTGTTCTACTGTAACTGAGACGAATGTCTCACAATGTAGAAGTCAAAGCCTCGTATAGAACCAAGTGGTCATTGTTGTTCTACTGTATCTGAGACGAATGTCTCACAATGTAGAAGTCAAAGCCTCGTATAGAACCAAGTGGTCATTGTTGTTCTACTGTATCTGAGACGAATGTCTCACAATGTAGAAGTCAAAGCCTCGTATAGAACCAAGTGGTCATTGTTGTTCTACTGTATCTGAGACGAATGTCTCACAATGTAGAAGTCAAAGCCTCGTATAGAACCAAGTGGTCATTGTTGTTCTACTGTATCTGAGACGAATGTCTCACAATGTAGAAGTCAAAGCCTCGTATAGAACCAAGTGGTCATTGTTGTTCTACTGTATCTGAGACGAATGTCTCACAATGTAGAAGTCAAAGCCTCGTATAGAACCAAGTGGTCATTGTTGTTCTACTGTATCTGAGACGAATGTCTCACAATGTAGAAGTCAAAGCCTCGTATAGAACCAAGTGGTCATTGTTGTTCTACTGTATCTGAGACGAATGTCTCACAATGTAGAAGTCAAAGCCTCATATAGAACCAAGTGGTCATTGTTGTTCTACTGTATCTGAGACGAATGTCTCACAATGTAGAAGTCAAAGCCTCGTATAGAACCAAGTGGTCATTGTTGTTCTACTGTAACTGAGACGAATGTCTCACAATGTAGAAGTCAAAGCCTCGTATAGAACCAAGTGGTCATTGTTGTTCTACTGTATCTGAGACGAATGTCTCACAATGTAGAAGTCAAAGCCTCGTATAGAACCAAGTGGTCATTGTTGTTCTACTGTATCTGAGACGAATGTCTCACAATGTAGAAGTCAAAGCCTCGTATAGAACCAAGTGGTCATTGTTGTTCTACTGTAACTGAGACGAATGTCTCACAATGTAGAAGTCAAAGCCTCGTATAGAACCAAGCGGTCATTGTTGTTCTACTGTATCTGAGACGAATGTCTCACAATGTAGAAGTCAAAGCCTCGTATAGAACCAAGTGGACATTGTTGTTCTACTGTAACTGAGACGAATGTCTCACAATGTAGAAGTCAAAGCCTCGTATAGAACCAAGTGGTCATTGTTGTTCTACTGTAACTGAGACGAATGTCTCACAATGTAGAAGTCAAAGCCTCGTATAGAACCAAGTGGTCATTGTTGTTCTACTGTAACTGAGACGAATGTCTCACAATGTAGAAGTCAAAGCCTCGTATAGAACCAAGTGGTCATTGTTGTTCTACTGTAACTGAGACGAATGTCTCACAATGTAGAAGTCAAAGCCTCGTATAGAACCAAGTGGTCATTGTTGTTCTACTGTAACTGAGACGAATGTCTCACAATGTAGAAGTCAAAGCCTCGTATAGAACCAAGAGGTCATTGTTGTTCTACTGTATCTGAGACGAATGTCTCACAATGTAGAAGTCAAAGCCTCGTATAGAACCAAGTGGACATTGTTGTTCTACTGTAACTGAGACGAATGTCTCACAATGTAGAAGTCAAAGCCTCGTATAGAACCAAGTGGACATTGTTGTGCTGTATCACAGATCAATTTCCCAGCGAATGCCTCGTATAGAACCAATAATGCATTGCTGTTCTACTGTATCACCGATCAATGTCTCATGATGTACAAACCTATGCTTCGTGTGTATTGTATTGTTGCAGTTGTTGTCAGGCATTCACGTGTGTATTGTATGGTTGCAGTTGTTGTCAGGCATTCACGTGTGTATTGTATGGTTGCAGTTGTTGTCATGCATCCACGTGTGTATTGTATGGTTGTAGTTGTTGTCAGGCATTAACGTGTGTATTGTGTTGTTGCAGTTGTTGTCAGGCATTCACGTGTGTATTGTATGGTTGCAGTTGTTGTCATGCATCCACGTGTGTACTGTATGGTTGCAGTTGTTGTCATGCATTCACGTGTGTATTGTATGGTTGCAGTTGTTGTCAGGCATCCACGTGTGTATTGTATGGTTGCAGTTGTTGTCATGCATTCACGTGTGTATTGTATGGTTGCAGTTGTTGTCATGTATTCACGTGTGTATTGTATGGGTGTTAAATTGGTTTATTGATGCGAAGTGTGGTCCGCTGTGTGTCGTGTGCTTGTCACCCTCCGCTTTCAGCCTCCACCGCTGGATAGCCTAGTTCTAGGCGAAAAGGAAGCAGAATGCGTAAGTCTTCCCTGCCGGTACATAGCCTCTCTGTAGACAAGCCCTTTGTAATGCCTCCCAGTGGCGACGCACGGATACTGAGCACCTTACGGCCTCAGGCTGAACTGCAAGGGTCTCGGAGGTAGTCTGCCCCCAGACATGCAGCATGCCAGGCCCACCGGTGTGTGGACACGCCCTGATGCCCATGAACAGACTCCCAGTTATGGGCCAAATAGCTCCAGCTATGGGTCAAATAGTCTCACTGCCTTGTGAGTGCTAGGGATAGTGCAAGGCTAAGGGAACAAACCCTAACAGAAATATTGGAGTGGAGCCCCGAAGGCGGGATGAAGCGTCAACCTGACCATCTTTCCGGCAACTCCTGCAACCAAACTGGTGCCAGACGTACTGCTTTGCTTTCCTCTGGACCACACCAACAAGGTCAAGAGGGGGGTCTTGGCGCATGGGCAACCCAGGACTTCCATAGAACAGCCCAAGCATATTGCGCAAATGGAGAGGTCACTCCAACACAACACGGGAGACAACAGTTTACGGGTTATAAGTCCAATCTCAATTGGCGTAGAGATAGACGCCACGGGTTGTCTCCGTCGGTGGGAGGAGCCATCGCAGCTCCACTGATCAGCTACCGCCCGCCTCAAGCTGGGCAGCCCCCAGCCAATTAGGTGTTGATCCGCCACAGTCTGCCTGCTTCTTTGGGTGCAAGGGGCTTATGGTGCTAGCACCTGACAAGCTGACTGTAAAACTTACGCACCAAGCAACACACGCAAAAACCAAACGAAGTCTCCAGCACTTCGCATAGCAAGCTGGAACGTTAGAACGATGATGCCAGGCTTCTCGGATGATCTACAACTGATTGACGACAAGCGTAAAACAGCCGTCATAGATGCTGAACTCTCCCGGCTAAATGTTGACATTGCCGCCCTACAAGAGACAAGACTGCCAGACGACGGCTCATTACAAGAGAAAGAGTACACTTTCTTCTGGAAAGGCAAGGGACTAGATGAAAGGCGCGAGTATGGCGTTGGATTTGCAGTAAAGTCATCCCTTCTACCAATGATAGAACCACCCACTGCTGGCACGGAACGGATATTAAGTCTTCGCCTGAACTGTAGCACAGGCCCAGTACACCTTCTGGCTGCCTATGCCCCAACACTCAGCTCTAGCCCTGATGCGAAAGACATATTTTACAATGAGATTGACAGGATTATTGAACAACTGCCTCGTACAGAAGACCTATACTTGCTTGGTGACTTCAATGCCAGAGTTGGAACGAACCATGACGTCTGGCCCGCATGCATTGGCCACCATGGAACTGGGAAAATGAACGAAAACGGCCAGAGACTACTGGAACTATGCTGTGCCAGGAACCTGTGCATAACGAACACATATTTTCCAAACAAGCACAAACACAGAGTCTCATGGATGCACCCAGATCACACCAGTGGCACCAACTAGACGTTATCATCACTAGAAGAAACCGTCTCCAAGCCGTCCACAACACACGCAGTTACCACAGTGCCGACTGTGACACCGACCACTCTCTTGTCATCGCAAATGTGGTACTGCAACCAAGAAAGAAATTCCACCAAGCTAAGCCAAAGTGTCTCCGTAAGATCAACACGACCCATATCACCGACACAGACAGGACCAACAAGTTCATGTCCCTCATCAAGGATATCGCCCCAGCCGATGCTGGCATATCTGCAGAAGCTAGATGGAGCCACCTTAGCTCAACCATCCACAAATCTGCCATCGATGCCTATGGGAAGAAGGAAAAACGAAATGTTGACTGGTATGAAGCAAATGCACAAGTTCTGGAACCTGTGACAGAAAGTAAAAGGCAGGCCCTCGTCAATTGGAAGAAAGCGCCAACCCAGCAAAACTTGGAATCACTCAGGAAATCCAGGAGTGAATGCCATAAGATAGCCAGGAAATGTGCCAACGACTATTGGCTCCAGCTATGCTCCACCATAGAGCATGTTTCCTCCTCCGGCAACATAAAGTCCATGTACGAAGGCATCAAACAGGCCACTGGTCCCAATGTGAAGAAAACGGCTCCACTCAAAACCAAGTCAGGCGAGGTAATCACCGACCGAAGCAAGCAGATGGAGAGATGGGTAGAGCATTACCTTGAGCTGTACTCCACAAAGAACACAGTCTCCGAGGAGGCCCTCAACAGCATCCCGACACTTCCCGTACTTGAGAAGCTCAACAGCGAGCCAACCATGGCTGAACTTGAAAAAGCCATCAAAGCCCTCACCAGCGGAAAAGCAGCAGGAACTGATGCCATACCCCCTGAGCTGATTAAACAAGGGAAGCCAGCTCTACTACCACTTCTCCATGAACTTCTCTGTCTATGCTGGAAGGAAGGTGAAGTGCCACAAGACATGCGCGATGCAAAGATAGTCACACTCTTCAAGAATAAGGGTGACAGAAGCGACGGCAACAACTATCGCGGCATATCCCTACTCAGCGTTGTTGGCAAAGTATTTGCTCGGGTCATTCTCGCAAGACTGCAGGTGGTAGCAGAGCGCATATACCCAGAATCCCAGTGTGGTTTCCTATCTGGCCGATCCACCGTTTACATGATCTTTTCAGTAAGGCAACTCCAAGAAAAGTGTAGGGAGCAACAACAACCACTGTACCTCGCATTCGTGGACCTAACAAAGGCATTCGACCTGGTCAGTCGCTGTGGACTTATCAAACTGCTACACAAGATTGGCTGTCCACCAAAATTGCTAAGCATGATCATGTCGTTCCACAAAGACATGAAGAGCACCGTCAGCTTCGACGGCGACACTTCCAAGCCGTTTCCCATCCTCAGCGGAGTCAAGCAAGGCTGCGTCCTCGCACCGACGCTCTTCGGCATCCTCTTCTCACTCCTCCTGACATATGCCTTCCAGTCCTCCTCTGACGGTGTCTACATCCACACTCGACACGATGGCAAGCTATACAACTAGCCAAAACCAAAACAACTCGTGTCCTACTCAGGGAGATGCTGTTCGCTGACGATGCAGCCCTCGCAAGCCACACACACGATGGCCTCCAGCGCCTCATGGATCAGTTCTCCAATGCATGCATGTCATGACCCAGGACGTTGCAGATCCAGCTCCCATAGCCATTAACGGCTCTACACTCGCCATGGTCGACAACTTCAGATATCTAGGATCACTGATATCCAACAACCTGTCCCTCGATGCTGAGATCAATGCACGCATTGGGAAAGCAGCCACCGTCATGTCAAAACTCACCAAGAGAGTCTGGGAGAACAGAAACCTAACGCTGAACACCAAGTTGAAGGTCTACCAGGCCTGCATACTCAGCACGCTCCTCTACGGCAGTGAGTCATGGATGACATATGCCAGACAAGAGACAAAGCTGAACTCATACCATATGAGGTGCCTTCGCAGGATCCTGGGAATCACTTGGGAAGATAGGGTCACCAATACAGAGGTCCTCAGCAGAGCGAGTTCAACAACCATCTATGCAATGCTCAGTGAACGCCGCCTGCGCTGGCTAGGTCATGTCCGACGCATGTACAAAGGACGTATCCCCAACGATCTACTGTACGGTCAACTTTAACAAGGATCACATCCAACTGGTCGCCCCCACCTAAGATACAGGGACGCTTGTAAGAGGGACCTGCGTTCAGCGCAAATCAACATAGAGTCTTGGGATGACACAGCATCAAACCGGTCATCATGGAGACACGTTGTGAAAGCTGGGGTCAGACGAGCCGAGGCTGAGCGAACTCGGCTTCGTGAGCAGAAACGACAGAAGCGAAAGGCATCAACCAAACAGGATGACTCGATCTTCACCTGCGATGACTGCAACAGAGACTGCCACTCAAGAATAGGCCTACTCAGTCACCGCAGAAGATGTTCAACAAGAGCGCAATTCATCGTCTCATAAGACGGACGGAGGCTGATGGAAATTGTATGGGTGCAGTTGTTGTCATGCATTCTCGTGTGTATTGTATGGTTGCAGGTGTTGTCAGGCATCCACGTGTGTATTGTATGGGTGCAGTTGTTGTCATGCATTCGCGTGTGTATTGTATGGTTGCAGTTGTTGTCATGCATCCACGTGTGTATTGTATGGTTGCAGTTGTCCTCATGCATCCACGTGTGTATAGTATGGTTGCAGTTGTTGTCATGCATGCACGTGTGTATTGTATGATTGCAGTCGTTGTCATGCATTCACGTGTGTATTGTATGATTGCAGTTGTTGTCATACATTCACGTGTGTATTGTATGGTTGCAGTGGTTGTCAGGCATTCACGTGTGTATTGTATGGTTGCAGTTGTTGTCATGCATTCACGTGTGTATTGTATGGTTGCAGTTGTTGTCAGGCATTCACGTGTGTATTGTATGATTGCAGTCGTTGTCATGCATTCACGTGTGTATTGTATGGTTGCAGTTGTTGTCATTCATTCACGTGTGTATTGTATGGGTGTAGTTGTTGTCATGCATTCACGTGTGTATTGTTTGGTTGCAGTTGTTGTTATACATTCACGTGTGTATTGTATGGTTGCAGTTGTTGTCAGGCATTCACGTGTGTACTGTATGGTTGCAGTTTTCCTCATGCATTCACCTGTGTAGTGTATGGTTGCAGTTGTTGTCATGCATCCACGTGTATATTGTATCGTTGTTGTTGTTGTCATGCATTCACGTGTGTATTGCATGGTTGCAGTTGTTGTCATGCATTCACGTGTGTATTGTATGGGTGTAGTTGTTGTCATGTATTCACGTGTGTATTGTATGGTTGCAATCGTTGTCATGCATTCACGTGTGTATTGTGTGATTGCAGTTGTTGTCATGCATTCACGTGTGTATTGTATGGTTGCAGTTGTTGTCATGCATTCACGTGTGTATTTACCAATAGAACGGTGCATACAGATGCCTACTCGGTTAGGTAGATATTTACAAACAAGACGGTGTTTACAGATGCCTACTCGGTTAGGTAGATATTTTCAAACAGGACGGTGCTTACAGATGCCTACTCAGCTAGGTAGATATTTACCAATATGACGGTGCTTACAGATGCCTACTCGGTTAGGTAGATATTTACCAATAGGACGGTGCTTACAAATGCCTACTCGGTTAGGTAGATATTTATCAATAGGACGGTGCTTACAGATGCCTACTCGGTTAGGTAGATATTTACCAATAGGACGGTGCTTACAGATGCCTACTCGGTTAGGTAGATATTTACCAATCGGACGGTGCTTACAGATGCCTACTCGGTTAGGTAGATATTTACCAATAGGACGGTGTTTACAGATGCCTACTCGGTTAGGTAGATATTTTCAAACAGGACGGTTCTTACAGATGCCTACTCGGTTAGGTAGATATTTTCAAACAGGACGGTTCTTACAGATGCCTACTCGGTTAGGTAGATATTTTCAAACAGGACGGTTCTTACAGATGCCTACTCGGTTAGGTAGATATTTTCAAACACGACGGTGCTTACAGATGCCTACTCGGCTAGGTAGATATTTACAAACAGGACGGTGCTTACAGATGACTACTTGGTTATGTAGAAGTTTACCAACAGGACAGTGCTTACAGATGCCTACTGTGTTATGTAGAAGTTTGCCAACAGGACAGTGCTTACAGATGCCTACTGTGTTATGTAGAAGTTTGCCAACAGGACAGTGCTTACAGATGCCTACTGTGTTATGTAGAAGTTTGCCAACAGGACAGTGCTTACAGATGCCTACTTGGTTATGTAGAAGTTTGCCAACAGGACGGTGCTTACAGATGCCTACTGTGTTATGTAGAGGTTTGCCAACAGGACAGTGCTTACAATCATATGCCTACTGTGTTATGTTGAAGTGTGCCAACAGGACAGTGCTTACAGATGCCTACTGTGTTATGTAGAAGTTTGCCAACAGGACGGTGCTTACAGATGCCTACTGTGTTATGTAGAAGTTTACCAACAGGACAGTGCTTACAGATGCCTACTGTGTTATGTAGAAGTTTGCCAACAGGACAGTGCTTACAGATGCCTACTATGTTATGTAGAAGTTTACCAACAGGACAGTGCTTACAGATGCCTACTTGTTTATGTAGAAGTTTACCAACAGGACAGTGCTTACAGATGCCTACTGTGTTATGTAGAAGTTTGCCAACAGGACGGTGCTTACAGATGCCTACTGTGTTATGTAGAAGTTTACCAACAGGACAGTGCTTACAGATGCCTACTTGTTTATGTAGAAGTTTACCAACAGGACAGTACTTACAGATGCCTACTGTGTTATGTAGAAGTTTACCAACAGGACTGTGCTTACAGATTTCTACTGTGTTATGTAGAAGTTTGCCAACAGGACGGTGCTTAAAGATGCCTAAAGTGTTATGTAGAAGTTTACCAACAGGACAGTGCTTACAGATGCCTACTTGTTTATGTAGAAGTTTACCAACAGGACAGTGCTTACAGATGCCTACTGTGTTATGTATAAGTTTACCAACAGGACAGTGCTTACAGATATATGCCTACTCGGTTAGATATATATTTACCAACATGACTGTGCTCTCATCAGATGCCTACTCGGCTAGATAGATATTTACAAACAGTACGGTGCTTACAGATGCCTACTCGGTTAGATAGATATTTACAAACAGGACGGTGCTTACAGATGCCTACTCGGTTAGGTAGATATTTACAAACAGGACGGTGCTTACAGATGCCTACTCGGCTAGATATATATTTACAAACAGGACGGTGCTTACAGATGCCTACTCGGCTAGATAGATATTTACAAACAGGAAGGTGGTTACAGATGCCTACTCGGGTAGATATATATTTACTAACAGAACAGGACGGTGCTTACAGATGCCTACTCGGTTAGATAGATATTTACCAACAGGACGGTGCTTACAGATGCCTACTCGGTTAGATAGATATTTACAAACAGGACGGTGCTTACAGATGCCTACTCGGCTAGATAGATATTTACCAACAGGACGGTGCTTACAGATGCCTACTCGGTTAGATAGATATTTACAAACAGGACGGTGCTTACAGATGCCTACTCGGCTAGATAGATATTTACAAATAGGACGGTGCTTACAGATACCTACTCGGCTAGATAGATATTTATAAATAGGACGGTGCTTACAGATGCCTACTCGGCTAGATAGATATTTACAAATAGGACGGTGCTTACATATGCCTACTCTGCTAGATAGATATTTACAAATAGGACGGTGCTTACAGATGCCTACTCGGCTAGATAGATATTTACAAATAGGACGGTGCTTACAGATGCCTACTCGGCTAGATAGATATTTACAAACAGGAATGTGCTTACAGATGCCTACTCGGTTAGATATATATTTACCAACAGGACTGTGCTTACAGATGCCTACTTGTTTATGTAGAAGTTTGACGACAGGACAGTGCTTACAGATGCCTACTTGTTTATGTAGAAGCTTATCAACAGGACAGTGCTTACAGATGCCTTTTCGGTTATATAGAAGTTTACCAACATAACGTTGCTTACAGATTCCTTCTCGGTTATGTAGAAGTTTACCAACATAACGGTGCTTACAGATTCCTTCTCGGTCATGTAGAAGTTTACCAACATAACGTTGCTTACAGATTCCTTCTCGGTCATGTAGAAGTTTACCAACATAACGTTGCTTACAGATTCCTTCTCGGTTATGTAGAAGTTTACCAACATAACGTTGCTTACAGATTCCTTCTCGGTTATGTAGAAGTTTACCAACATAACGGTGCTTACAGATGCCTTCTCGGTTATGTAGAAGTTTACCAACATAACGGTGCTTACATATTCCTTCTCGGTTATGTAGAAGTTTACCAACATAACGTTGCTTACAGATGCCTTCTCGGTTATGTAGAAGTTTACCAACATAACGTTGCTTACAGATTCCTTCTCGGTATGTAGAAGTTTACCAACATAACGTTGCTTACAGATGCCTTCTCGGTTATGTAGAAGTTTACCAACAGGATTGTGCTTACTGATGCATACTCGGTTATCATGACATTGTAGCTACTCAATAAACAATGCATGCAGGCCGACACTGTAGCTTAATGTTCTCAATAAACAATGCATGCAGGCCGACACTGTTGCTTAAATTTCTCAATAAACAATGCATGAATGCAGACGCTGTAGCTTAATATTCTCAATAAACAATGCATGCAGGCAGACACTGTAGCTTAATGTTCTTAATAAACAAGGCATGAAGGCCGACACTGTAGCTTAATGTTCTTAATAAACAAGGCATGCAGGCAGACACTGTAGCCTAATGTTCTCAATAAACAAGGCATGAAGGCCCACACTGTAGCTTAATGTTCTCAATAAACAAGGCATGCAGGCCGACACTGTAGCTTAATGTTCTCAATAAACAATGCATGAAGGCCGACACTGTAGCTTAATGTTCTCAATAAACAAGGCGTGCAGGCCGACACTGTAGCTTAATGTTCTCAATAAACAAGGCATGAAGGCCGACACTGTAGCTTAATGTTCTCAATAAACAAGGCATGCAGGCCGACACTGTAGCTTAATGTTCTCAATAAACAAGGCATGAAGGCCGACACTGTAGCTTAATGTTCTCAATAAACAAGGCATGCAGGCCGACACTGTAGCTTAATGTTCTCAATAAACAAGGCATGCAGGCCGACACTGTAGCTTAATGTTCTCAATAAACAAGGCGTACGAACTGACATATATATATATAATACTGAGCGTACGGACTGACATATATATATATATATAATACTGGGCGTACGGACTGACATATATATATATATATGTAATACTGAGCGTACCGACTGACATATATATAATACTGGGCGTACGGACTGACATATATATATATAATACTGGGCCTACGGACTGACATATATATATATATATAATACTGGGCGTACGGACTGACATATATATATATATATATAATACTGGGCGTACGGACTGACATATATATAATACTGGGCGTAGGGACTGACATATATATATATATAATACTGGGCGTACGGACTGACATATATATATATAATACTGGGCGTACAGACTCATATATATAATACTGGGCGTACTGACTGACATATATATATAATACTTGGCGTACAGACTGACATATATATAATACTGGGCGTACGGACTGACATATATATATAATACTGGGCGTACGGACTGACATATATATATAATACTGGGCGTACGGACTGACATATATATATATAATACTGGGCGTACTGACTGACATATATATGTATATATAATACTGGGCGTACGGACTGACATATATATATATAATACTGGGCGTACGGACTGACATATATATATATAATACTGGGCATACTGACTGACATATATATGTATATATAATACTGGGCGTACGGACTGACATATATATATATAATACTGGGCGTACTGACTGACATATATATATATAATGGCGTACTGACTGACATATATATATAATACTGGGCGTACTGACTGACATATATATATATAATACTGGGCGTACGGACTGACATATAATATATAATACTGGGCGTACTGACTGACATATATATATATAATACTGGGCGTACGGACTGACATATATATATATAATACTGGGCGTACTGACTGACATATATATATATAATACTGGGCGTACGGACTGACATATATATATATAATACTGAGCGTACGGACTGACATATATATATATAATACTGGGCGTACGGACTGACATATACATATAATACTGGGCGTACGGACTGACATATATATAATACTGGGCGTACGGACTGACATATATATAATACTGGGCGTACGGACTGACATACATATATATATAATACTGGGCGTACTGACTGACATATATATAATACTGGGCGTACGGACTGACATATATATATATAATACTGGGCGTACGGACTGACATATATATATATATATATAATACTGGGCGCACTGACTGACATATATATATATAATACTGGGCGTACGGACTGACATATATATAATACTGGGCGTACGGACTGACATATATATATAATACTGGGCGTACTGACTGACATATATATGTGTAGCGAACCGCACACAGTTGTTGGTCTTTTGTCTATATACGATTCCTATACAGGTTCGCCTGGGCCCGGCTTTCGGCGAACTCCTATTCACTACAAAGCACTACGGAGGCAATCAATATGTGTTTGATGTTTATTTGTAATAACCCTTAATATAGCAATGCGTTGAACTTTGTAGCATAGCCTAATACAGTTACTGAGGAATGGATACAGCAACGATAAACTCATATATAGTCGCACGTGCACAGTGAAAACTATTCACTCACGACTCTCGATCAAATAAGATGGGCAGCAGTAAGCTTTCACTTATTATTTATTTAGTACACATGAGAGGAACCCTACATGATTCTTAGTCATGTTTAGTATTCGGAAACCCTAAATAATTATAAGTCACGTTTAGTATTTTGGTAGATTTAGAAATGTAAACACACTCGCCGAACACTGGAGATAGTAAAACGTAACCCTTGGTTGGGTAAATTAAGTTGATATAACATTGGGCTTAACTCGCTAAGCTTCCTCACATTGTGACGTCCGTGGTCCAGTGGTAGAGCGTCGGATTTGGAATCTAACTGTCCCGGGTTCGATACTCGGTCAGGCCACATATGTAGTGTCATTGAGCAAGGCACCTCACACACATTGCTTAGTACTGGTTAATCGCTTAGGTCGGCTGAGCCTGCCCAGGAAAACATGTCTAAGTCCCCACGAGGGGTTTGACATTAAAGGAACATACATACATACATGCACGCACGCACGCACGCACGCACGCACGCACGCACGCACGCACGCACGCACGCACGCACGCACGCACGCACGCACGCACGCACGCACGCACGCACGCACGCACGCACGCACGCACGCACGCACGCACGCACGCACGCACGCACGCACGCACGCACGCACGCACGCACGCACGCACGCACGCACGCACGCACGCACGCACGCACGCACGCACGCACGCACGCACGCACGCACGCACGCACGCACGCACGCACGCACGCACGCACGCACGCACGCACGCACGCACGCACGCACGCACGCACGCACGCACGCACGCACGCACGCACGCACGCACGCACGCACGCACGCACGCACGCACGCACGCACGCACGCACGCACGCACGCACGCACGCACGCACGCACGCACGCACGCACGCACGCACGCACGCACGCACGCACGCACGCACGCACGCACGCACGCACGCACGCACGCACGCACGCACGCACGCACGCACGCACGCACGCACGCACGCACGCACGCACGCACGCACGCACGCACGCACGCACGCACGCACGCACGCACGCACGCACGCACGCACGCACGCACGCACGCACGCACGCACGCACGCACGCACGCACGCACGCACGCACGCACGCACGCACGCACGCACGCACGCACGCACGCACGCACGCACGCACGCACGCACGCACGCACGCACGCACGCACGCACGCACGCACGCACGCACGCACGCACGCACGCACGCACGCACGCACGCACGCACACACACACATACATACATACATTGTCTTGGCAACCAAAGACTAAACTTTAATTGGATAGATGACCGTCTCAGCCGGGTGTCCAACGACTTCCATACATGATTCAAGGTCACTTTTAATCTCCCATTAAAACACTAAAGCTTTTAGACTTTGGTAGATTTAGAGATGTAAACACATTCGCTAAGCTTCCCCATATCGTCATGGCAACCAAAGACTAAACTTTAGTTGTATAGATGACCGTCTCGCCTGTGCCAAGAGACTCCCCTAAATATGATTAAGTCACATTTTAGTCTTTAATAAAAACTTAAAAAAATTAAGGCACTTTCATGCATATTGTTTAACAATACACCCGTAAAGGCTCAATAAAAGTATAAATGCTATCAATGAAGCAATGCGTTGTTTAATTTGTCATACATATGTATTCAAGGTAATACAGATACAACAACAGTGAATCAATGCTATCAATGAAGCAATAAGTTGTTTAATTTGTCATACATGTTTAGTCAGGGTAATACAGATACAACAACAGTGAATCAATGCTATCAATGAAGCAATACGTTGTTTAATTTGTCATACATGTTTAGTCAGGGTAATACAGATACAACAACAGTCATATCAGGCAGTTTGTATTAGTCATTATCTGTCACGGGTACCGTCTCGTTACATTGCCCGCAAGACATGTTTGGTCTCCAAAACATAATCACTATCTCTCAATAAATCTGGTAGAATATACAATGCAATAACACTAGTTTAAACAATAACAGCACGCTTAGGGGAAGAAATGTAGTCACACCACTTGGCGGTGTTGTTGAAGTACCTTAACACTCATGTTGTACAGGACTACCTTAGCATGGTAATAAATAAAATAAAAACACCGGAATCAGCAGCAAGTTTTCAGGTGGAGATTACACAGTAGATAAAGTTACATTATCCTTTAAATTATTTACGATTTCCCATCCAGGCAATTAATGATATAGAAGGGCAAACAAAAACAAACAAACAAACAAACAAACACACAAACACTCTAGGTTACGGACAATTGCATACATAACATATCTGCCGACATGTTACAATACATGTACACTCATTTATCAATGGAAGAAATACAACACCAACACGTGCAATACCTAACAGTGTCTCCAGCATGTGCTGGACAGTTTATATAACACTACATTAAGCTTACTATATGTGTCATCTCAGTTCCAGTAACACATGTATAGCCGTACTTTGATCAGTATTATGATTTCCCCGAATACCTGCATATACAGTCAAAACTATCTTAAGCAGCCAGCCAAGGGAATCACTGAAAGTGGCTAATTAGCACAGGTGGCTGCTTAATAGAGGTCAAATATATAGTAAAACAACATAATGGGAATCTGGAATCTGGCTGCTTAATACAAGTTGGCTGCTTATTAGAGGTGACCACTAACACATTTGACTGTAGAGAACGTTATGCTAAATACAATGGGCACCTCTCCTGCAATGAGATTCAAACACTACATGTATATCACACGCGTTTAAATTGGCACAGTTATCAAGATGCCCAAACATACACACAGAACATATTCACAATGCATGCCAATGTGTAAGGTTTCGGGAGAGGTCCTTAGATATCTATTCAAACGCGTTCTAATGGCACCTACACGTTATACTCTTTCATGACAGCATTAACCTTTTTGTCAGATGCTTTCCTTGATATGCAGTTGTCATCTCAGTTGCATGAATGATGTACGTCTTTTGTCTCGTGTTACAAGAAATATCGGTTCGTCACCTTGACTAGAGATTTCCTAACTCCTAAATGCCCTCCCATTGGAGAAATCATGCAATTCCTTTAGTATGTATGAATCTAATGCCGTTAATTTATACTCCTCAATTGAACGTCCATCGTTCCAATGCCACTCGTACCATCGTATATCATCTTTTATTACAAAAGACTATTATCTATTCCAATAATGGTTATGTATCTCTGAAAATGGGCGCGTATACCATCTTCCAATCTGGCTTCACATTCGCCAGTTTCCACAGTTTAACATTCTTTGACAATTATCGGTTCGTCACATTGACTAGAGATTTCCTAACTCCTAAATGCCCTCCCATTGGAGCATCATGTAATTCAAGACCATAGGTTCATGTGAGATCATTCTAAAAATAAACACGTTCTATGGAAATTACGTCATAAACAACAAACCGAAACTTCGGAATGTTACTTACGGCCAATGAAAGTAATTGTGTGCTCTACACTACAATCACATCTCGTGTATATCAACATATGCTTCTTTATCTTAGTTAAAAATACGTATAACATGTACAATTTGTCTTTATTTCAGTAACGTTTGATTCTGTATTGATTTAAATGCCACGTCGATGTATATACTGTATATGTATTTGTTATGTTATGAGTATCTCATGTTGTTGCAAATCTGCTTCCTGAGAAAATGAAAATAAACTGAGACTGAGAGAATAAGTACAAATAAAGTATTCGGTATTTTACCGATGTTTGATCAATAAAAGTTTAATAGGCCTACTGTATAATTCCTTTCGTATGTATGATACTAATGCCTTTGGTAATACTTAAGAAATAATAAGTATCAACCGTGGTATATCGCAGAATAACCCGAGTTTGAAGTTCTTATGCGTAGAAATATATCACGAAGGCCGTGACTTTCATTCATAAAACTGTACACGCATTGTATAAATGGAATAGCCAAAACACGGTGCCCTCGCAGCATAGTTCAAGATAGGTATAGCGTAGAATAACCCGAGGTAGATTTTACTCTACAAGTATGTATGTTATTAGTTGGTTCGTGTTATAATAATGTATACTCAATTGAACGTCCACCGTTTCAATGCCACTTATCACCAAAGTATATCATATTAAAAAGGAATATTATCTATTCCCATAATGATTATGTATCACTGAAAGTTGGCACATCACCTTCCAATCTGGCTTCACAGTCGTCAGTTTCCACAGTGTAATATTCCTTAACACATTATCTGAATATTGAGCTAGTTCGATGACTTCTATGTCAATATTATCACTGTCGCAGCAGTCACTATATATAGCCGACATGTTTGTATTACCCGCCTGGTCCTTTACATAATCAGTAACTGAGGAAACAAAGCTAGACATCACACAGTGTGGCTACCATCTAGATATCTACCCATGCAGATTTGGAATGTGTATGTCATATCAATGCGCCACTGTCACTACCAACGATAACATGCTACCCATACAAATAATATTGATAATATTTCACTGAGATAATAACGAGAAGTTCTCTTCGCGCAACACAGTATCAATTTTCCATTCTTGATAAACACTTACTGTCATAAGAACAACATGTTTTGTGTCCCATCATGTACACGGGACAACACAGATCACAAGTATACCACTAGCGTCAATATTCAAAATAAATACTCAATCAGACTTAGGGGTAACACAACACAAGGGCTTTTCAAGTGCCACCTCTCGGTTCCGTCTTCAATTAAATTACGAGCTTGTTAAAATAATTAATTTTATTTGATTTGGACCCTAGTGAGTTCGACTATTGAATTCCTATCCAATCTCCTATCACACCGTCGGTTAGTCTGTTCATACAGTCACGAACGGTGTTGCTTTGACATCCACCGGCACGTTTTACATCGCCAATCTGACATATGTCGTATGTAATGTTCCCACAATATTCAGAAAGAACCTACGGTCTGTATACATGTCTTTATCTTACTAGCAAAGCGTTCGAATTGGTTGGGAACCATAAAAGCATCTCTACCATTTATTGACTTGAGTGTGCATATTATAGGTGTGTCTAAATACAAATGGTACTGGAATAATCCATATTAGCAATTAAATTTATTTATTATCTGAGTTAGCCACATGTACCAGATTTTCACAACACATCAAAACACATAGCACTATCAAGCAGATGGTATACGTAGTTACATGGCTCACATACACATATAACAATTGTATTCACAACTCGTTCCACTATGTTTAATGCGAAATATGTTCCAACCGTTGCCACCATTTTTGTAGCGAACAGTTGTTGGGTCTTTTGTCTATATACGATCCCTACACGGGTTCGCCTGGGTCCGGCTTTCAGCGAACTCACTGACTGACATGTATATAATAGTGGGCGTACTGACTGACATGTATATAATACTGGGCGTACTGACTGACATGTATATAATAGTGGGCGTACTGCCTGGCATGTATATAATAGTGGGCGTACTGACTGACATGTATATAATGGTGGGCGTACTGACTGACATGTATATAATAGTGGGCGTACTGACTGACATGTATATATTAGTGGGCGTACTGCCTGACATGTATATAACAGTGGGCGTACTGACTGACATGTATATAATACTGGGCGTTCTGACTGACATATATATAATACTGGGCGTACTGACTGACATGTATATAACAGTGGGCGTACTGACTGACATGTATATAATAGTGGGCGTACTGACTGACATGTATATAATAGTGGGCGTACTGCCTGACATGTATACAATAGTGGGCGTACTGACTCACATGTATATAATATTGGGCGTACTGACTGACATGTATATAATAGTGGGCGTACTGCCTGACATGTATATACTACTGGGCGTACTGACTCACATGTATATAACAGTGGGCGTACCGACTGACATGTATATAATACTGGGCGTACCGACTGACATGTATATAATACTGGGCGTTCTGACTGACATGTATATAATACTGGGCGTACCGACTGACATGTATATAATACTGGGCGTACCGACTGACATGTATATAATACTGGGCGTACTGACTGACATGTATATAATACTGGGCGTACCGACTGACATGTATATAATACTGGGCGTACTGACTGACATGTATATAATACTGGGCGTACCGACTGACATGTATATAATACTGGGCGTACCGACTGACATGTATATAATACTGGGCGTTCTGATTGACATGTATATAATAGTGGGCGTACTGACTCACATGTATATAATACTGGGCGTACCGACTGACATGTATATAATACTGGGCGTTCTGACTGACATGTATATAATACTGGGCGTACTACTGCCTGACATGTATATAATACTGGGCGTACCGACTGACATGTATATAATACTGGGCGTACCGACTGACATGTATATAATACTGGGCGTACTGCTGACATGTATATAATACTGGGCGTACCGACTGACATGTATATAATACTGGGCGTACTGACTGACATGTATATAATACTGGGCGTACTGACTGACATGTATATAATACTGGGCGTACCGACTGACATGTATATAATACTGGGCGTACTGCCTGACATGTATATAATACTGGGCGTACCGACTGACATGTATATAATACTGGGCGTACTGACTGACATGTATATAATACTGGGCGTACTGACTGACGTGTATATAATAGTGGGCGTACTGCCTGACATGTATATAATACTGGGCATACTGCCTGAAATGTATACAATACTGGGCGTACTGACTGACATGTATATAATACTGGGCGTACTGACTGACATGTATATAATACTGGGCGTACTGCCTGACATATATGTATATATAATACTGGACAGCGAATCCCGGGGTCTAACCCTAATAATAATAAGTATTTCAGATAAACCGAAGTAACATGTATCGATGCTATACACCGGTCATGTAAAACAACCAACGATACTTGCGCAATTGGAGCGTCTTCTGTGTCCTGCACTATTCTCCATCACAAGGCTGTCCGATTAGGGCAGTGGTTAGCGCGCTCGCTTCTCACCGAATGCAACCATGGTTCGATCCTCGGACAGTGAAGTATGTGAGATGGTACGGTGGTCGCCAGATCGGACAGGTGTGTTTTCTCCGGGTACTCCGGTCCCCCCCCCCCATCACACACACGAATGACCACATTTACGCTTTTATCCGCGCCAACGAGAGTGATTAATATAAGTTGCTAAAACTTGCTTCGCAATCGTTGTAACATAAATGAAGTTTAAAATTTAAAAATCTCCATCACAAATGGCTAATTTAATTATAGAGGCGTTGCCCCGATTAGCCATAATGCGGTGCTACATAAAAGCCCCATACAACCATTGACATAACACATATTGAAACTATCACAGTTTTATGCACTGATAATAACATGTGCTGTTATCTATCCTTGCATCATGTTGAACCATATGGAATAATGTCCCCACGCTTGTGTGTGTTTTTACGTTTATTTATCGTCGCTACATGTTGCCCATATGAGCGACGCCTCATGAAGAGATTAGTCTGTTTAGATTTTTTGGAGGATAGTGCAATGATACAGACAGAGACTCATTTCAGAGTCTCTTCTGGTTCTTTTACGTACATGGTGTAAAAGCACCGACACGAGACCTCGGTTTAACGTCCCATCTGAAAGACTGTTAATTTTATTAGGGTCAGACGGGGGATCGAACCTGCGAACACTGGATTACCAGTCCAACGTGTTATCACTGTACTACATATCCGTCCCCACGAAGTCTTACTCAATTATTACAAGGGGATAAGGTGACAGTCGAACCATTAGCCCAAAAGGAACAACGCAAGACAATTGTACTATACAAGTGTGTAACATAATATAATACCGTGTGAACATTATATAAATATATGCTGAGTCTGTGTTATTAATAGAAATATTATTACATGCTATTTCGAATAACTTTCTAAAGTATATTCTGGATTTCAAAATGCCTCGGTATATGCCATGCGTTCAATACATCTACTCAAAGACAATACAAACACATTATAATGTGTATCTATAAACGGACAGTCCAGACGCCTACCGTAAACACACTATGATGTGTATCTATACACGGACAGTCCAGACGCCTACCGTAAACACACTATGATGTGTATCTATACACGGACAGTCCAGACACCTACAGTAAACACACTATGATGTGTATCTATACACGGACAGTCCAGACACCTACCGTAAACACACTATGATGTGTATCTATACACGGACAGTCCAGACACCTACCGTAAACACACTATGATGTGTATCTATAAACGGACAGTGTTGTCCAGACACATACCGTAAACACACTATGATGTGTATATATAAACGGACAGTGCTGTCCAGACGCCTACCGTAAACACACTATGATGTGTATCTATAAACGGACAGTCCAGACGCCTACCGTAAGCACACTATGATGTGTATTTATAAACGGACAGTGTTGTCCAGACACATACCTTAAGCACACTATAATGTGTATATATAAACGGACAGTGCTGTCCAGACACATACATTAAGCACACTATAATGTGTATATATAAACGGACAGTGCTGTCCAGACACATACATTAAGCACACTATAATGTGTATTTATAAACGGACAGTGTTGTCCAGACACATACATTAAGCACACTATGATGTGTATCTATAAACGGACAGTCCAGACGCCTACCGTAATCACACTATGATGTGTATTTATAAACGGACAGTGTTGTCCAGACACATACATTAAGCACACTATAATGTGTATTTATAAACGGACAGTGCTGTCCAGACGCCTACCGTAAATACACTATGATGTGTATTTATAAACGGACAGTCCAGACGCCTACCGTAATCACACTATGATGTGTATCTATAAACGGACAGTCCAGACGCCTACCGTAATCACACTATGATGTGTATTTATAAACGGACAGTGTTGTCCAGACGCCTACCGTAAGCACACTATGATGTGTATTTATAAACGGACAGTGTTGTCCAGACGCCTACCGTAAGCACACTATGATGTGTATTTATAAACGGACAGTGTTGTCCAGACACATACCTTAAGCACACTATAATGTGTATTTATAAACGGACAGTCCAGAGGCCTACCGTAAACACACTATGATGTGTATTTATAAACGGACAGTGCTGTCCAGACGCCTACCGTAAACACACTATGATGTGTATTTATAAACGGACAGTGTTGTCCAGACGCCTACCGTAAACACACTATGATGTGTATCTATAAACGGACAGTCCAAACGCCTACCGTAAACACACTATGATGTGTATCTATACACGGACAGTCCAAACGCCTACCGTAAACACACTATAATGTGTATTTATAAACGGACAGTCCAGACGCCTACCGTAAGCACACTATAATGTGTATTTATAAACGGACAGTGCTGTCCGAACACATACCATAAACACATTATATTTATCTACAAGTAAACGTATCAGTACATGACAGTTCATCCTCCTCTCAATTATCGGAAGTGGGGAGCTCTATGCGCCAGTGTGAAGTGCCCATGTTGATGTGTATCTTCGATTCATAGATATCTTGGGAGATATATGCCCGTTGCCTACGGCATAGCGCGCCAAGAACGTTGTATGTGTTTGGATGTATATGCGGCGTAACAGTGCATGCATGCATGTTTGAATCTTATTTCATCTATATATACAATACAATACAATAGTTATTAAACATCAGAAGATGCTTATAGCATCACATATATACACAGTTTACAGAGAAGCATGAAATATAACAGTATAATAGCAATGTAAGGAATGATGGTAATTATCTATTGATTTCTTTTGTGATTTGCATAATAAATATATTTAGCAAGGTTTAAGATCTGTGTTTGTGACTGACAAGTCATTAGAGATGAGAATGTATGCATGTTAAGCCAAGAACAAAAATAACGTTTTAAATATTTTCTTCTTAAATCTTTAAATTTATATTGTAAGCTTTGTAGTTTGGATGGGGGGGGTTAAGTCACACCAACATATCAATGAATAGCTCGTCTCTCCAGCTGGTAGATACCTGCATACGGGTAGAACAACCGATGTGTCGGTAGCCAGCTAGTAGATACCTGCATACGGGTAGAATAACCGATGTGTCGGTAGCCAGCAAGTAGATACCTGCATACGGGTAGAACAACAGATTTGTCGGTAGCCAGCTGCATAGATTCCTGAAAGATTTCAACACTGACAGTGAGATTCGAAGCTATAGCGGTGAGGGGTTCATACACGGTTTACTTATTGACCAGCATGATGGCGGATATCACGTGGTATTTAGTCACGTGATTGTAATATATATCAGATGAATGCACGAAGAAGTAAATGCCAGACATATAGGATATCGTATGATATCGTACGATATTGTACGACGATGATCCTACGACGTCGAAAGATCACTCGGCGTCTGAGTGCGTCACACTTTTAGGATATATAATCCCCAGCAACACTTCATCATCATCATCAGGTCATGGCAACGTGTTCCACACCTTCAGGAGCAAGATGGCGCTGATAGTAACATGATCGATAGTCCTATATTTGCTATGTTGAATAGGTCTGATTTTGGTTTTCTCTAACTTGACTCATCATCAGGTTCACCCTCCATCTCTTCCTCTTCCCTTACCTCTTCTTCTGACTCATCATCATGTTCACCCTCCATCTCTCCCCTTACCATTTCTACCGACACGTATGCCACCCACTGACCACCCTTGTCATTGCCTGTTCCTCTCTTACTCTTCCTTTAGGCCCCAACTTTAAATGTGAACTGTTCAGGAAGTAACGATGTATATATACTAAATTGTGATGTAGGATGCCGTAGATCGTCGTACGACCTTCATACGATGCCATAAACCATCGCATGATCATGTGAGAAAATCGGGGTATTTTCGCAAGATAGTAGATCGACATTTCAAGTACGACGTCATACGATACGCATGATGTGTACGACTTCTTCGGGTCATCTCGGCTATCATCGGAAACATCATACGATTGCAATTACATAATATTTTACTAGTATTGTAAATGGTCTGTTGCACTTGATTACAATGGGCAGCGTGACGGTGTCTGTATAGTTGCACTTGTCTATATCGATCTACTAGTGTAACATGGTGGGCCGGCAAAGCTTGATCACAATAACCAACGAGACACACTCACTCATGTACAATATTAATAAGCTTAATGTTCAATGAAAGATGAATATTTACATTAATGCGATGACACAATAAAGTAACATTAGTTAACGAAATACACATCGACGATTGTCCTGAGTGAAAGATAATCTTCACACGAAAATACAATGCTCATAAGTAAATGAGTCACTGAGAGATAACTGCCTGTAATGACCACCCGTTAACTGTTTATAAAGACATGCAGATAGCTAAACAGAACAAACGCACGTAGTCATTAAGGAATGATGACTGAGTCACTTCGAACAAAGTACATAACTGAATTAAATGACAGGGTTTAATCCAGACTACGCTGTTCACATGTTGGCTCCCAGGATAGTGTTGGTTTGTCTTGAGCTTACATCAAGCCCACCAAGAACATCGATGTGGGGGTTGAGACGACATAAGAGGAAGGTAACGGCTCCAGCGTACAGTATCCGGGCCGTGAATAAACAAAACGACGTCTTCTCCGGGATCCGGGAATATAAACAACAGTTGGGGACCGATAACGTCCTCCAAGTCCACACCGGGAATATTATGTCCGGGGGCGAAGAAGCTTAAAATATAGATAACATGGAATATACAATATCAACCTTCATGTGCCAGTTCCTATAACATAACGTGCTATATAAGAACTATAGTACACGTGCTACATGATATTATGTCACGATACGTCAGATATCAGACGCTAAACAGTAAAATGAAAACACAAATGAGATATGAATGGATATATACAAGGTAGGTAACTGCATACCGTCACATGAATAGAGGGCACTTCGTATACAAGTACGAACAATAACTCTGTGGTCATATTTGCCACGTGGTACCAAGATATAATCACTGGACATGGCTTAACTTATAATAAGTGTAATACATCACACGGACAGGCGGTATGGAGCCATGAGTACAGAACCACTCAAATGACAAGATGTAACAGCCTTCCATAGTTCACTGAATACAAATCCAACTACCATATGCGTACAATAGTATGGAACCATGGGTATCGAACCACTGTAATACAAAATGCATCGGCGTTCCATAGTTGGTAGTTATTTAACAACGTCATAATGCAATCATTCATAGTCGCTAACAATCTGACTCAACATATCACCGTTTACAGTATTCATTACTGGAAACAGAAATATTGGTAATAACTAGATTTTTTTTTTTGTAGATTTAACAAAATGATTCTTTTCTCAAAATGTTAAATAAAAAATTAACACATAACTTGACTTAAAAAGCACAACTTAAATCCTCATATTTACTGACATCTTAGTGGTCAAAATACCCTAATTGTGTGTGTACTGAATGTTTGAGAATGACAATTTTATATACTGAATTGCACACAATTTCCACGTATCTTCTACCTATAATGCTTCGCAAGATAAATCACCCAATGGTTTAACCCTTATCAAAAGAGGCCTTGCCTGGCATTTATCTAACGTACATTGCCTGGCATTTATCTAACGTACATTGCCTGGCATTTATCTAACGTACATTGCCTGGCATTTATCTAACGTACATTGCCTGGCATTTATCTAACGTACATTGCCTGGCATTTATCTAACGTACATTGCCTGGCATTTATCTACCGTACATTGCCTGGCATTTATCTACCGTACATTGCCTGGCATTTATCTAACGTACATTGCCTGGCATTTATCTAACGTACATTGCCTGGCATTTATCTAACGTACATTGCCTGGCATTTATCTAACGTACATTGCCTGGCATTTATCTACCGTACATTGCCTGGCATTTATCTAACGTACATTGCCTGGCATTTATCTACCGTACATTGCCTGGCATTTATCTAACGTACATTGCCTGGCATTTATCTAACGTACATTGCCTGGCATTTATCTAACGTACATTGCCTGGCATTTATCTAACGTACATTGCCTGGCATTTATCTAACGTACATTGCCTGGCATTTATCTAACGTACATTGCCTGGCATTTATCTACCGTACATTGCCTGGCATTTATCTAACGTACATTGCCTGGCATTTATCTACCGTACATTGCCTGGCATTTATCTAACGTACATTGCCTGGCATTTATCTAACGTACATTGCCTGGCATTTATCTAACGTACATTGCCTGGCATTTATCTACCGTACATTGCCTGGCATTTATCTAACGTACATTGCCTGGCATTTATCTAACGTACATTGCCTGGCATTTATCTAACGTACATTGCCTGGCATTTATCTAACGTACATTGCCTGGCATTTATCTAACGTACATTGCCTGGCATTTATCTAACGTACATTGCCTGGCATTTATCTAACGTACATTGCCTGGCATTTATCTAACGTACATTGCCTGGCATTTATCTAACGTACATTGCCTGGCATTTATCTAACGTACATTGCCTGGCATTTATCTAACGTACATTGCCTGGCATTTATCTAACGTACATTGCCTGGCATTTATCTAACGTACATTGCCTGGCATTTATCTAACGTACATTGCCTGGCATTTATCTAACGTACATTGCCTGGCATTTATCTAACGTACATTGCCTGGCATTTATCTAACGTACATTGCCTGGCATTTATCTAACGTACATTGCCTGGCATTTATCTAACGTACATTGCCTGGCATTTATCTAACGTACATTGCCTGGCATTTATCTAACGTACATTGCCTGGCATTTATCTAACGTACATTGCCTGGCATTTATCTAACGTACATTGCCTGGCATTTATCTAACGTACATTGCCTGGCATTTATCTAACGTACATTGCCTGGCATTTATCTAACGTACATTGCCTGGCATTTATCTAACGTACATTGCCTGGCATTTATCTAACGTACATTGCCTGGCATTATCTAACGTACATTGCCTGGCATTTATCTAACGTACATTGCCTGGCATTTATCTAACGTACATTGCCTGGCATTTATCTACCGTACATTGCCTGGCATTTATCTACGTACATTGCCTGGCATTTATCTACGTACATTGCCTGGCATTTATCTAACGTACATTGCCTGGCATTTATCTACGTACATTGCCTGGCATTTATCTAACGTACATTGCCTGGCATTTATCTAACGTACATTGCCTGGCATTTATCTAACGTACATTGCCTGGCATTATCTAACGTACATTGCCTGGCATTTATCTAACGTACATTGCCTGGCATTTATCTAACGTACATTGCCTGGCATTTATCTAACGTACATTGCCTGGCATTTATCTACCGTACATTGCCTGGCATTTATCTAACGTACATTGCCTGGCATTTATCTAACGTACATTGCCTGGCATTTATCTAACGTACATTGCCTGGCATTTATCTAACGTACATTGCCTGGCATTTATCTAACGTACATTGCCTGGCATTTATCTAACGTACATTGCCTGGCATTTATCTAACGTACATTGCCTGGCATTTATCTAACGTACATTGCCTGGCATTTATCTAACGTACATTGCCTGGCATTTATCTACCGTACATTGCCTGGCATTTATCTACCGTACATTGCCTGGCATTTATCTAACGTACATTGCCTGGCATTTATCTAACGTACATTGCCTGGCATTTATCTAACGTACATTGCCTGGCATTTATCTAACGTACATTGCCTGGCATTTATCTAACGTACATTGCCTGGCATTTATCTAACGTACATTGCCTGGCATTTATCTAACGTACATTGCCTGGCATTTATCTAACGTACATTGCCTGGCATTTATCTAACGTACATTGCCTGGCATTTATCTAACGTACATTGCCTGGCATTTATCTAACGTACATTGCCTGGCATTTATCTAACGTACATTGCCTGGCATTTATCTAACGTACATTGCCTGGCATTTATCTAACGTACATTGCCTGGCATTTATCTAACGTACATTGCCTGGCATTTATCTAACGTACATTGCCTGGCATTTATCTAACGTACATTGCCTGGCATTTATCTAACGTACATTGCCTGGCATTTATCTACCGTACATTGCCTGGCATTTATCTAACGTACATTGCCTGGCATTTATCTAACGTACATTGCCTGGCATTTATCTAACGTACATTGCCTGGCATTTATCTAACGTACATTGCCTGGCATTTATCTAACGTACATTGCCTGGCATTTATCTAACGTATCATTTACACAAATATGCGTGTGATCAAATAAGAGTTCTGGGTCGATTTTGACACAATTTGCATCGCGGATCTTTATTATTTGGGATACCGTAAATAATGTATCAAGTACCTGGTCAAAATTATACTGATTTATAAGATATTTCAAATTTACCCCAAAATTATCATGCAATTTTTACAATACAGGTATGCAGAAATTGAGGCCCGCATATCAACTTAATGACAACTAGTCTGTGTTTATATAGTTGCACTTGTCAATAGTGGTCTGTGTGTCTGTGTCTATATAGTTGCACCTGTCTATCACGGTCTGTGAGTATGTGTTTATATAGTTGCGCTTGTCAATAGCGGTCTGGGTGTCTGTGTCTATTTAGGTGCACTTGTCGATAGCGGTCGGCGTGTCTTTGTATATATAGTTGCACTTGTCCATAGCGGTCAGAATGTCTGTGTCTATATAGTTGCAATTGTATATAGCCGTCTGCGTTCCATTGTCTATATAGTTGCACGTGTCTCTAGCGGTCAGAATGTCTGTGTCTATATAGTTTGCACTTGTCCATAGCGGTCAGAATGTCTGTGTCTATATAGTTGCAATTGTCTATAGCCGTCTGCGTTCCATTGTATATATAGTTGCACTTGTCTCTAGCGGTCTGCGAGTATGTGTATATATAGTTGCACTTGTCTCTAGCGGTCTGCGAGTATGTGTATATATAGGTGCACTTGTCTCTAGCGGTCTGCGAGTATGTGTATATATAGTTACACTTGTCTCTAGCGGTCTGCGAGTATGTGTATAAATAGTTGCACTTGTCAATAGCGGTCTGCGAGTATGTGTATATATAGTTGCACTTGTCTCTAGCGGTCTGCGAGTATGTGTATATATAGTTGCACTTGTCTCTAGCGGTGTACGAGTATGTGTATATATAGTTGCACTTGTCTCTAGCGGTCTGCGAGTATGTGTATATATAGTTGCACTTGTCTCTAGCGGTCTGCGAGTATGTGTATATATAGTTGCACTTGTCTCTAGCGGTCTGCGAGTATGTGTATATATAGTTGCACTTGTCTCTAGCGGTCTGCGAGTATGTGTATATATAGTTACACTTGTCTCTAGCGGTCTGCGAGTATGTGTATATATAGTTGCACTTGTCTCTAGCGGTCTGCGAGTATGTGTATATATAGTTGCACTTGTCTCTAGCGGTCTGCGAGTATGTGTATATATAGTTGCACTTGTCTCTAGCGGTCTGCGAGTATGTGTATATATAGTTGCACTTGTCTCTAGCGGTCTGCGAGTATGTGTATATATAGTTGCACTTGTCTCTAGCGGTCTGCGAGTATGTGTATATATAGTTGCACTTGTCTCTAGCGGTCTGCGAGTATGTGTATATATAGTTGCACTTGTCTCTAGCGGTCTGCGAGTATGTGTATATATAGTTGCACTTGTCTCTAGCGGTCTGCGAGTATGTGTATATATAGTTGCACTTGTCTCTAGCGGTCTGCGAGTATGTGTATATATAGTTGCACTTGTCTCTAGCGGTCTGCGAGTATGTGTATATATAGTTGCACTTGTCTCTAGCGGTCTGCGAGTATGTGTATATATAGTTGCACTTGTCTCTAGCGGTCTGCGAGTATGTGTATATATAGTTGCACTTGTCTCTAGCGGTCTGCGAGTATGTGTATATATAGTTGCACTTGTCTCTAGCGGTCTGCGAGTATGTGTATATATAGTTGCACTTGTCTCTAGCGGTCTGCGAGTATGTGTATATATAGTTACACTTGTCTCTAGCGGTCTGCGAGTATGTGTATATATAGTTGCACTTGTCTCTAGCGGTCTGCGAGTATGTGTATATATAGTTGCACTTGTCTCTAGCGGTGTGCGAGTATGTGTATATATAGTTGCACTTGTCTCTAGCGGTCTGCGAGTATGTGTATATATAGTTGCACTTGTCTCTAGCGGTCTGCGAGTATGTGTATATATAGTTGCACTTGTCTCTAGCGGTCTGCGAGTATGTGTATATATAGTTGCACTTGTCTCTAGCGGTCTGCGAGTATGTGTATATATAGTTGCACTTGTCTCTAGCGGTCTGCGAGTATGTGTATATATAGTTGCACTTGTCTCTAGCGGTGTACGAGTATGTGTATATATAGTTGCACTTGTCTCTAGCGGTCTGCGAGTATGTGTATATATAGTTGCACTTGTCTCTAGCGGTGTACGAGTATGTGTATATATAGTTGCACTTGTCTCTAGCGGTCTGCGAGTATGTGTATATATAGTTGCACTTGTCTCTAGCGGTGTACGAGTATGTGTATATATAGTTGCACTTGTCTCTAGCGGTCTGCGAGTATGTGTATATATAGTTGCACTTGTCTCTAGCGGTCTGTGAGTATGTGTATATATAGTTGCACTTGTCTCTAGCGGTCTGCGAGTATGTGTATATATAGTTGCACTTGTCTCTAGCGGTCTGCGAGTATGTGTATATATAGTTGCACTTGTCTCTAGCGGTCTGCGAGTATGTGTATATATAGTTGCACTTGTCTCTAGCGGTCTGCGAGTATGTGTATATATAGTTGCACTTGTCTCTAGCGGTCTGCGAGTATGTGTATATATAGTTGCACTTGTCTCTAGCGGTCTGCGAGTATGTGTATATATAGTTGCACTTGTCTCTAGCGGTCTGCGAGTATGTGTATATATAGTTGCACTTGTCTCTAGCGGTCTGCGAGTATGTGTATATATAGTTGCACTTGTCTCTAGCGGTCTGCGAGTATGTGTATATATAGTTGCACTTGTCTCTAGCGGTCTGCGAGTATGTGTATATATAGGTGCACTTGTCTCTAGCGGTCTGCGAGTATGTGTATATATAGTTGCACTTGTCTCTAGCGGTCTGCGAGTATGTGTATATATAGTTGCACTTGTCTCTAGCGGTCTGCGAGTATGTGTATATATAGTTGCACTTGTCTCTAGCGGTCTGCGAGTATGTGTATATATAGTTGCACTTGTCTCTAGCGGTGTACGAGTATGTGTATATAGTTACACTTGTATATAGCTGTCTACCTGTCAATATAGTTGCAGTTGTCCATATCGGTATGGCTGTCTGTTTCTATATAGCTATATACAAATTTATTTTAGCTCGATTGCGAAACAAGTTATTTCAACTTATATTAATCACTCTCGAGACCTCATTCCTGATGGAATCCATCGCCACGAGGTAGAGAGAAGAGGCAACCTGGAATTTAAATGCCTTGCCTAAGGGCACAATCGTAACGGCTCCAGAGGGGCTCGAACTCCGGACCGTTCGCACCTGAAGCGAACGCGCATCCACTGCGCTATCACGACTTCCACAGTTGTCCATATCAGTATGGCTGTCTGTTTCTATATAGCTGCACTTTTATATAGCGGTCTACGTGTCTGTGTCTATATAGCTGAACTTTTATATAGCGGTCTGCGTGTCTGTTTCTATATAGCTGCACTTTTATATAGCGGTCTGCGTGTCTGTGTCTATATAGCTGCACTTTTATATAGCGGTCTGCGTGTCTGTTTCTATATAGCTGCACTTGTATATAGCGGTCTGCGTGTCTGTGTCTATATAGTTGCATTTGTACATAGCCGTGTGTTTGTCTGTGTCCGATATGTCCGCATTAATTCCATATTATACTATTGCATGCGGGAATTATCGAGTCTTACAATTACTTTAACATAATTAGAAAAACAGTATTATACCAATGTTAATCATTCATACACAGATAAAACATGCTCATAGTTGGCCACATTGATGCATTAAATGTGATGGGAAAGTTAGCGACAAATAGCCTTTGTAGACAAGTGCCTTTCTATGTATATAACGACTACGTTTAATACTATGGAATGCAATAAAGTGGCGGGTACCGGAAGTAACCATCATAATTACAAAATGGCGGATCTCGGAAGTAGCCATCATAATTATATAGCGCCACAAGCGGCTTTTTTGTACTATCAATTACTATCAATAGATACTTTCCTATTTCCAAGATAATTACAATATATAATCGTATAATTAATTTCATGATTTTGTATTTTCAAGATAATATGTACAACAATATGTAATGATATAGTTCAATAAAGTACCTCGTGTATTCAAGATAACACGTGTACCAATATGTAATCATATAATTCAATTCATGGAATTTGTAAAACAACAATACTGCAGCGCTTATATTTGTAATAATACGGCTGAGCATAGTAAATGTAAGTATATTTAACACCTATATATCCAGCAGTTGTGCCTGCTTAGAATACAGATATATATATAAATAAAAGGGATTAACAATGACATGATCTGTAGTCCAGTGGTAACACGCTGGACTGGTAATCCAGAGATCGCTGGTTCGATCCCCCGTCTGACCCTAATAAAATTAACAGTCTTTCAGATGGGACTTTAAGCAGAGGTCTCGTGTCGGTGCTACACACCGTGCACGTATAAGAACCAGAGGAGACTCTGGAATGGGTCTCTGTATGTATCATTGCACTATCCACGAACAATCTAAAATGACTAAATCTCTTCAGGAGGCGTCGCTCATATGGGCAACCGGTAGCGTCGATAAATAAACGTAAAACACACACAATGACATGAGCACACAGTTAACCGGCTTTTAATTGTCTTTAAATTTCGTGAGTGCACGTTTTTGTTTCACTGTGTTACGCTAATTGCGGATATACGATGCATGTCGTATTTAGACGAGTGTTTATTAGAACTATTGAAACAGTAGCTTAATAGTACCTTGATAAAGTGGCTGAAGGGAAGTCAATGCTATTCAAGACGCGATACATCATTTTGAATTGTTTATGGCATGGATTGTGGAAGACATTAAAGGAAGCTGTTTTCTTCCATTTTGCCAACAACTCATAAATGCCTTAGAAACCATCACACGTGCTATTCAACATACAATCGTACGTGAACACATATGAAATACACTAGACGTAGGAAACAACCATTTTGCAATGACGAAACTATCTTAATGTCAACTGCAAACGTATTAATGCTTGGTCAGTATATTTAGTGTGTGTATTGTGAATATTCTAGTTATTATTCGCCGGTCTCGGTAAAATTAACATAGACAGTTGTATGCGTATTGTTGCAAATGCCCTTTTAACAAAATCGTTCTCTATTAGATCAATTTACCTCCCTTGTTATAGCAGACGACCCGATCGGTTGCTCAATAACAACAAGGTATTTGGTTCCCACAGAAACCTATTTTGCATGATCCATGACCATCATAAAGTACGCGTAATCAGAATAGAATCAAATGTTTGCAACATACAATTAATATTTAAGTCAGCTGTCATCAAGTCATACAATATAGTGAGACGTCAATGCTTATTAAAGAAGATCAAACAGAATAGAGGAATATTAGAGACTCCTACCTGTAATTAAAAGATCCAATTCATAATATTTAAATTTTACGAAAAGTTTAACTTTTATTTAGTATTTAATTTGTACATCTCTTGGGCAGCCAATGAGTGAACTTGCCTTTTTTTTTTAAATCTTCATCAATAAGAACGTCCACGACACATATCGTTGTGACAAGTTGCTTGGTCCTAATCCGACACTATTATGATGTACACACAAATATAACAGAACAAATAATTAATGTTTAAACTAATCTGACACTAATCTCATGTCATCCTATTACGAAGACAAGTACATTAGATGTTGCATAATAACTATCTAGCGTGAATGGCAGTACTTATCTGTGTAAAGATATAAAATATTTCATGTGCTTAATTGTAACGATCAAAAATTCTAAATTATAAATGTATAAAGTTTTCGAAACTTAATAAGGTTGAAAACAGTTACTTATTGGTTATGAAATTGAAGTTTCTATAAATAAATGACTCCCTTATTTTATATGCAAAATGTACATCTAATATATTTGAACAGGCTATCAATTTGAGCTTGATATGTTTAACTAATTGTATATTGGTATGTGACAACTTTAGACGATGCAGGAACAACACCATCACACTTATCAGAAAGACAAAAGATATTCACCTACATAACATAATTGGCAATATGAACTCCTCTGCTGTTCCAGTAAAAAAGTTGTTCAAACTGTCGAAACAACTCTCAAACAACACTAAGTCTTCTAACATCTCTACCTTAGTTAACAATGGAATCGAGGCGACGTCCAATGATGACAAAGCTGAACTTCTGAATACCCTTGTCTATGAGTAATCCTCAATAGACGACAATAATCAAAATCCACCAACCACAACAGCCATGACACCATCCACTCTTTCCATTATCACTATAACACATCAGGATGTTAGAGAAGTCATCTCTCTTAACAAATCATCGAAAGCTAGCGGGCCAGACTTAGTAAACCCTAGATTCATTAAGGAAGGTGCCAACGAGCTTGCTGTACAACTCTCTGTCTACTTCAACAAGCTGTCCACAAAGTCCACATTTCCTTCACAATGGAAGCTATGGAACGTATGACCAATATATAAAAAGTCGGATCCAGCAAAATCATCAAACTATAGCCCTATTTCTCTACTTAGTTGCCTGGGTAAACTTATGGAAAGCTGCGTACACAGGTACCACTACAACTATGTCACTGGTAATGAACTATTAACACCGAACAAGTCTGGTTTTATCAAAGGTGACTCTACTGCCAACCAAATGACGTTCATTTACAATGACATATCTCAGGCAATGGACGAAGATAAGGAGGTCTTGGAATCACAGGTTCTCTTCTAAACTGGTTTGCATCTTACTTGTTATAGCCAATTCATCTTCAACATGGTCATCTATAACGCTGGAGTGCCGCGGGATCAATTTTAGGTCCATTACTCTTCCTCATTTACATTAACGATGTCGTTAAAGACATCGAAGCCAATATACGTCTTTTCGCTGATAACACAAGCCTATACATCGTCGTGGACGATCATCTTATGCAGCCACTGTTCTCAACAATGATCTTTCTTGCATCCATACATGGTCCAAGTCATGGCTAGTTACATTTAACCCTGCAAAGACTGAATCCATGATATTCTCCCGTACGCGCAATAAGCCCAACAACCCAGATATCTTCATGGATAGCATTTCTATTACCAAAACCAAATCTCATAAACATCTTGGTATAATCCTTTCAGACGATGCCAAATGGAATGCGCATGTATCTGCGTTTGTTAATAAGGCTTGGCAGCGCATCGGAATCCTCAGGTCCTTCTCACCCGTCTCTGTCTAGAGCGCATTATCTTGCCTACATAAGACCCCTTTTAGAATATGGTGACGTATTGTATGTTGCATCGTCGTCAGTAGTTGTATGTTGCATCATCTTCACAAGTTGTATGTTGCATCATCTTCGGTAGTTGCATGTTGCATCATCTTCACTAGTTGTATGTTGCATCATCTTCACTAGTTGTATGTTGCATCATCTTCACTAGTTGTATGTTGCATCATCTTCACTAGTTGTATGTTGGATCATCTTCACTAGTTGTATGTTGCATCATCTTCACTAGTTGTATGTTGCATCATCTTCACTAGTTGTATGTTGCATCATCTTCAGTAGTTGTATGTTGCATCATCTTCGCTAGTTGTATGTTGCATCATCTTCACTAGTTGTATGTTGCATCATCTTCAGTAGTTGTATGTTGCATCATCTTCACTAGTTGTATGTTGCATCATCTTCACTAGTTGTATGTTGCATCATCTTCACTAGTTGTATGTTGCATCATCTTCACTATATGTATGTTGCATCATCTTCAGTAGTTACAGACCTCTAGTGGAGTATATTCATAATAATGTTAACAATTCTGTACATGCCCAGTAATCAGACTAATATTACGTATTATACAGGTGATTAAACGATGATAAAATCTGTGTCGATCTAAATGTTACTGAGTTCTCCAGAACAGATTCGAAGCCGTACTATGTAGATTGGTTCAGGACAATAGTGGCTGAGCTGAAAGCTGTGCTTGAATGCTGAACTAATATCTACCCATTAGTCAGTGTTACCGATAACGGGAATTACTCGCAATTTGAAATCATCATTAATATTGTGCAACAAATTGTTTAAGTAGTCTGAGCCGTTGTGAGGAAATAAGCTCAGCTCGTTATGGTCACAGAATTATGTCGATAGTAATTTATATTCATCGGTTACATTTGAACTCCTCAATTTTATAAACTGATCTGAATTAACGTGACGTGCATGACTCTCCGATTAGCGCTATGTGTCTGTGAATAGTGATACTAGATTTACATGTGTAAACTTTTATAACATGAAGATGAACCCCCCTTTATATAATGGATTCATAGTAGTATGTGTTGTTTTAGATGATGCTCCAGGACACTAACATAAGACATATCAGCACCGTCCTACTATGTGGGAATCGTGATAGCGCAGTGGATGCGCGTTCGCTTCAGGTGTGAAAGGTCTGGAGTTCAAACCCCGCTGGAGCCGTTACGATTGTGCCCTTAGGCAAGGCATTTAAATTCCACGTTGCCTCTTCTCTCCCTCGTGGCGATGGATTCCATCAGGAATGAGGTCTCGAGAGTGATTAATATAAGCTGTAATAAGTTGTTTCGCAATCGAGCTAAAATAAATGTGTATAAATCACTATGTATCAGTTTACCTACAATCAAAATGTGTAAAATTTAATACAAGCTTCACAGTATGTTCCCGATATTGAAATAGTAACTAACATGCATAACTGTGCTTGTATTCAGTTCCATACAGCATGCACATATGTCTTATATGTACGCGGGTGTAATAGCACCTAGAAGGATTCTGATTGGTTAAGCGAACAATTCTTATAATTTGCAAATTAAGATCTAAAGTATGCATGGATTTATTTGAATTGGTAATTTGAACGTAGTAAATGGTAAGACAAACTACGATTTACAAGAAGTCTCGACGAAATTATAACGCTGTTTAAAGCATAAATTTGAGTGACGTCATGACAATTTGCATTGAGACTTGACGCCACAAGTAAAGTAGCGACGTTATTTATCAATACGAGGATCATATTGTAATGGATCTTACACTCATATGATTGTTTCTAAATATAGTTTCAAACTGGTTTCATAAAATATAGCATGGAATCAACAATCATGTAAGATCTATTTATATCCTATCATTGGGAATAGTATTCATACGCTGCGATTATTTTCATTGCGTTTCATGTAATGTAGAGTATATAATATTTGCATGTAGAGTATATAATATTTGCATGTAGATGTAGAGTATATAATATTTGCATGTAGAGTATATAATATTTGCATGTAGAGTATATAATATTTGCATGTAGAGTATACAATATATGCATGTAGATGTAGAGTATATAATATATGCATGTAGAGTATATAATAGTTGCATGTGGTGTATATAATATTTGCATGTAGAGTATATAATATTTGCATGTAGAGTATACAATATATGCATGTAGATGTAGAGTATATAATATTTGCATGTAGAGTATATAATATTTGCATGTAGATGTAGAGTATATAATATTTGAATGTAGAATATATAATATTTATAATATTTGCATGTAGTGTATATCATATTTGCATGTAGAGTATATAATATTTGCATGTAGTGTATATCATATTTGCATGTAGAGTATATAATATTTGCATGTAGAGTATATCATATTTGCATGTAGAGTATATAATATTTGCATTTACTTTATAATTAGATGTATAAGGACATGTTAAATGATTTGAGTTCAGTACAGAAGTAGTGGAAAGTGAATACATAGTTGGGTATACATAGCTGGGTATACATAGTTGGGTATACATAGCTGGGTATACATAGCTGGGTATACATAGTTGGGTATACATAGCTGGGCATACTGAGTATACATAGCTGGGTATACATAGTTGGGTATACATAGCTGGGTATACATAGCTGGGTATACATAGCTATGTATACATAGCTGGGTATACATAGCTGGGTATACATAGCTGGGTATACATAGTTGGGTATACATAGCTGGGTATACATAGTTGGGAATACATAGTTGGGTATACATAGTTGGGAATACATAGTTGGGTATGCATAGCTGGGTATACATAGCTGGGAATACATAGTTGGGTATACATAGCTGGGAATACATAGCTGGGTATATTGGGTATACATAGTTGGGTAACATAGTTGGGAATACATAGTTGGGTATACATAGTTGGGACTACATAGTTGGGTATACATAGCTGGGTATACATAGCTGGGAATACATAGTTGGGTATACATAGCTGGGTATGCATAGCTGGGAATACATAGCTGCGTATACATAGCTGGGAATACATAGCTGGGTATGCATAGCTGGGAATACATAGCTGGGAATACATAGCTGGGTATACATAGCTGGGAATACATAGCTGGGTATGCATAGCTGGGAATACATAGCTGGGAATACATAGCTGCGTATACATAGCTGGGAATACATAGCTGGGTATGCATAGCTGGGAATACATAGCTGGGAATACATAGCTGGGTATACATAGCTGGGAATACATAGCTGGGTATGCATAGCTGGGAATACATAGCTGGGAATACATAGCTGCGTATACATAGCTGGGAATACATAGCTGGGTATGCATAGCTGGGAATACATAGCTGGGAATACATAGCTGGGTATACATAGCTGGGAATACATAGCTGGGTATGCATAGCTGGGAATACATAGCTGGGAATACATAGCTGCGTATACATAGCTGGGAATACATAGCTGGGTATGCATAGCTGGGAATACATAGCTGGGAATACATAGCTGCGTATACATAGCTGGGAATACATAGCTGGGTATATTGGGTATACATAGCTGGGTATACATAGCTGGGTATACATAGTTGGGTATACATAGCTGGGTATACATAGTCGGGTATACATAGTCGGGTATACATAGTCGGGTATACATAGTTGGGTATACATAGCTGGGTATACATAGCTGGGAATACATAGCTGGGAATACATAGCTGGGTATGCATAGCTGGGAATACATAGCTGGGTATACATAGCTGGGAATACATAGCTGGGTATACATAGCTGGGAATACATAGTTGGGTATACATAGCTGGGAATACATAGCTGGGTATATTGGATATACATAGCTGAGTATACATAGCTGGGTATGCTGAGTATACATAGCTGGGTATGCTGGGTATACATAGCTGGGTATGCTGGGTATACATAGCTGGGTATGCTGGGTATACATAGCTGGGTAGGATGGGTATACATAGCTGGGTATACATAGCTGGGTATGCTGGGTATACATAGCTGGGTATATTGGGTATACATAGCTGGGTATACATAGCTGGGAATACATAGTTGGGAATACATAGTTGGGTATACATAGTTGGGTATACATAGCTGGGTATGCTGGGTATACATAGCTGGGTATGCTGGGTATGCTGGGTATACATAGCTGGGTATGCTGGGTATACATAGCTGGGTATGCTGGGTATACATAGCTGGGTATGCTGGGTATGCTGGGTATACATAGCTGGGTATGCTGGGTATACATAGCTGGGTATGCTGGGTATACATAACTGGGTATGCTGGGTATACATAGCTGGGTATGCTGGGTATACATAGCTGGGTATGCTGGGTATACATAGCTGGGTATGCTGGGTATGCATAGCTGGGTATGCTGGCTATACATAGTTGGGTATGCTGGGTATACATAGCTGGGTATACATAGCTGGGTATGCTGGGTATACATAGCTGGGTATGCTGGGTATACATAACTGGGTATGCTGGGTATGCTGAGTATAATAGCTGGGTATGCTGAGTATAATAGCTGGGTATGCTGAGTATACATAACTGGGTATGCTGGGTATACATAGCTGGGTATGCTGGGTATACATAGCTGGGTATATTGGGTATACATAGCTGGGTATACATAGCTGGGAATACATAGTTGGGAATACATAGTTGGGTATACATAGTTGGGTATACATATCAGGGTATGCTGGGTATACATAGCTGGGTATGCTGGGTATACATAGTTGGGTATGCTGGGTATACATAGCTGGGTATGCTGGGTATACATAGCTGGGTATGCTGGGTATACATAGCTGGGTATGCTGGGTATACATAGCTGGGTATGCTGGGTATACATAGTTGGGTATGCTGGGTATACATAGCTGGGTATGCTGGGTATACATAGCTGGGTATGCTGGGTATACATAGCTGGGTATGCTGGGTATACATAGCTGGGTATGCTGGGTATACATAACTGGGTATGCTGGGTATACATAGTTGGGTATGCTGGGTATACATAGCTGGGTATGCTGGGTATACATAACTGGGTATGCTGGGTATACATAGCTGGGTATGCTGGGTATACATAGCTGGGTATGCTGGGTATACATAGCTGGGTATGCTGGGTATGCATAGCTGGGTATGCTGGGTATACATAGTTGGGTATGCTGGGTATACATAGCTGGGTATACATAGCTGGGTATGCTGGGTATACATAACTGGGTATGCTGGGTATGCTGAGTATAATAGCTGGGTATGCTGAGTATAATAGCTGGGTATGCTGAGTATACATAACTGGGTATGCTGGGTATACATAGCTGGGTATGCTGGGTATACATAGCTGGGTATATTGGGTATACATAGCTGGGTATACATAGCTGGGAATACATAGTTGGGAATACATAGTTGGGTATACATAGTTGGGTATACATATCAGGGTATGCTGGGTATACATAGCTGGGTATGCTGGGTATACATAGCTGGCTATGCTGGGTATACATAGTTGGGTATGCTGGGTATACATAGCTGGGTATGATGGGTATACATAGCTGGGTATGCTGGGTATGCATAGCTGGGTATACAGCTGGGTATGCTGGGTATACATAGCTGGGTATGCTGGGTATACATAGCTGGGTATACATAGCTGGGTATGCTGGGTATACATAGCTGGGTATGCTGGGTATACATAGCTGGGTATACATAGCTGGGTATACATAGCTGGGTATACAGTGGGTATACATAGTTGGGTATACATACTGGGTATGCTGGGTATACATAGCTGGGTATGCTGGGTATACATAGCTGGGTATGCTGGGTATACATAGCTGGGTATGCTGGGTATACATAGCTGGGTATGCTGGGTATACAATGCTTGGTATACAATGCTGGGTATACATAGCTGGGTATACATAGCTGACTATGATGTGTGCTTACCTAATCCAATGAACTTGTGTTGGAATGTATATACGGGACGGATCATGTGATATTTAAACATGTTCAGGTTATGAAATGTACTGCTAACAATAATTGCAAGCACAATCGATTGTTTGTGCGCTATAAATATAGTCTGTATCCGTTAAGTGATATCATTTTCTGTTCGGAAGACATGTAGAACAACAACCTTAAGCGCTTTATTGAATATTGACCCGAAGAATAATTAACGATATTGTCTTGTTTGCACGGAGATAAATACGGCATCGAAATAATCTAAATATAATTCCATATCGGCCGATCGATGCCAGAATAACTATAATAGAGATACAAGATTAATAGATTGCTTTTCCAAAGACGGAAGATATATGTACATTAACGGTAGCGAATGTTCAGTAGTTCTGTATAATTACTAGAATCTGGGTTTATTATATACGATGGCCGTCATCATAAATCCGACAAGACTAGTCCGTGTGTGTGAAACCTCTCGCCAATCTGATCATTCACCGTGTTAGTATACGATAATAGCTGGAAGAAACAATTTTAACTCGCCTGGCTGATGAATTTTGAATGAGAAAATGGCTAATTATGCAAGTGTTCCTCAGCAAGTTGTATATTATTGACAGAATGCAATGCGTCGAATAGTATCGTAGTCATTGATTTTCTGTCTCACTCACGGAGCGCTTGACGTTTCAGTAGCAGAGAGTAGCAGACTGTATTGTCTAAGCGCCTGGACTACATAGACCAAATTTACAGCGAGCTGTTTGCAGCTTTCTTACCAAAATGGCTACGTGAATTGTGTGGATAGGTGTGCAAGAGGCAAATATTACCGTTATATTGCGGTTTAGTTAGTTAGTTAGACATGGGGACTACTAGTTGACGAACTTCGGCAAAGGAATCGTCTGTGACACAGTGTAGTTAGAGACCTCGGATAATGTGGCTGGCTGGCAGTAACAGATTGCGGCGCTATTTCTTGTGCTTTGGAATAAATTGTGCACATTCGTAGATGATGCTTTCTTGGGGATAATTATCGTCTCTATTGGACGTAGGATATTTCATTGTTGCTTCATATTTTAGTTTGCTAAACGCGTTTGCAGTATTTACATTAGGTTCAGTTTCGTGTACCATTTATCGCTGCGATACAAACTGATAAGATGCGGTATCGTCTTTAAAGCGGCATCAAAATTGTTGCATTAGAGCATTTCGAACTTCCGTCTCCCTCCAAGACTGGTTCAAATATGGCATCCGTAGCTGCATGGTTACCCTTTGCACGTGCATCCGCAATCGGGTGGGTGCCCGTCGCCAAAAATCCGCTACCCAACACTCGGCTCAAGGGTGAGGAGTATTGTAGGGGGGACGACAAACTTTTGATCAACGTGAGCGGTCGGAGGTTCGAGACTTGGCAAAACACCCTGGATAAATACCCAGATACTCTGCTAGGCTCAAACGAAAAGGATTTCTTCTATGACGACACATACAAAGAGTACTTCTTCGATAGGGATCCTGATATATTTAGACACATTTTAAATTATTACCGAACTGGTAAACTTCACTACCCTAAGCATGAATGTATCTCATCGTATGACGAAGAGCTGGCATTTTTCGGTATTATGCCGGACCTTATTGGCGATTGTTGCTATGAGGATTATAGAGACAGAAAAAGAGAAAACAGCGAAAGACTTTTGGATGACAAGCCTTCTGAATCAGGGGAGCTTGAACCCCTTGAGACAATGCGCGAAGAAATGTGGCGAGCATTTGAAAACCCACATGTAGGCACAGCCGCCCTTGTGTTCTATTACGTCACGGGCTTCTTTATCGCTGTTTCCGTATTTGCAAATGTCGTTGAAACTATTCCATGCGGGAGGGTCCCAGGCACGGGCAAAAAGTTTTCATGTGGAGATAAGTACTCCGTAGCCTTTTTCTGTTTGGACACGGCGTGTGTAATGATTTTCACGGCAGAATATATGCTACGCTTTTACGCTGCACCGGAACGGTTAAGGTTCATGAGGAGTGTAATGTGTATAATTGACGTCGTTGCCATCATGCCGTATTATATCGGTTTGCTTATCCCAGAAAATGATGACGTCAGTGGAGCGTTTGTGACCCTTCGAGTGTTTCGTGTGTTTAGGATTTTCAAATTCTCTCGCCATTCGCAAGGTCTGCGGATCCTCGGCTACACACTGAAGAGCTGTGCCAGCGAGCTTGGGTTCTTGCTCTTCTCTCTCACTATGGCTATCATTATATTCGCCACTGTTATGTTTTATGCAGAGAAAAATGTGCCGAAGACAAAGTTCACTAGTATTCCTGCATCGTCGTGGTATACAATTGTTACCATGACAACTTTAGGGTAAGTAATTCCAGATTTACCTGATTTTCTGTTCTATTTATTGTTACCATAGTACGTATGTGTTAATTATTTGCGTCTATGCTGAATATTTTGTCAATCATAACTGGCATGCCTGTACATAGTATATCAAACACTAGGCTCTGTACATGTACTATACAAACATACTCTCCTCTCTCCTCTCTCCTCTCTCTCTCTCGCTCAATTAATCAATACCACGTGCTGTGTTATTAGGACTGACTCGTATATAGCCATGATCCAATCCTTAACTAGTGTACTTGACTAACCCAGCATATGTATTGTTAGCGCCGATAATTGGTATGAATGTTTTAAATGATGTCACGGATTATTGAAATTATTGAACGTTTTTGCTGTTTGCATTTCTTCCCTTGCACAAACATGCGAATTGCTCTAACTTACGCCATTTCTGCGCTGTATGATATCGTATCTGAGAGTTATGCACGTCGGGTCTGTACTAATCATTATGTTGTAAACCGAGGTGAACTTTCGAATCATTTGTCTTACCATCATTACAAGTGCTGCCGGTTCCACTTGTCTAATGGAATATTGCATTAAAGCAGATATTAATGGAACAACAATAACTTGCAGTTGTCAACCTGACAATTAATCGGGTAACAATGTACATGTACATGGTATTATTGTAGCATGCATACTTTACGGTGTCCAGGTATGGACCGTTTTATTTCAAAACGAAATGTATTTATTTGATGTTCACAAAACCTACAAGCGGCTTGAACATTATATTCAAACTGAATGGTGAACACATTAATAGACTGTATGCTTTTAATTATAGTTTGAATGTAGATTTACGATCACTGTACATGTCAAGAAGGAGGTTTAATTGAACGTGTGTGCATATTTGATGAATTATTTGTAATTTAGAAATGTATTGATACTATACATGCTTGTGTCATGTACTGTCACTTCTCAATCTCGTTTAATATTGAATAGAAACAGGCTTTCAATTATGTATGTTTTATTCTTCAATAAAGTAAGCAAATTAAAGTGTTCATTTGCCAGAAGCTGTCCGGACTGTATTGAAAACATACGCAGTAATATACAGGAACCACTGTTCTTGTGTTAACATACGCAGTAATATACAGGAACCACTGTACTTGTGTTAACATACGCAGTAATATACAGGAACCACTGTTCTTGTGTAAACATACGCAGTAATATACAGGAACCACTGTTCTTGTGTTAACATACGCAGTAATATACAGGAACCACTGTTCTTGTGTTAACATACGCAGTACTATACTGGAACTACTGTTCTTGTGTTAACATACGCAGTAATATACAGGAACCACTGTTCTTGTGAAAACATACGCAGTAATATACAGGAACCACTGTTCTTGTGTAAACATGCGCAGTAATATACAGGAACCACTGTTCTTGTGTTAACATACGCAGTAATATACAGGAACCACTGTTCTTGTGAAAACATACGCAGTAATATACAGGAACCACTGTTCTTGTGTAAACATGCGCAGTAATATACAGGAACCACTGTTCTTGTGTTAACATACGCAGTAATATACAGGAACCACTGTTCTTGTGAAAACATACGCAGTAATATACAGGAACCACTGTTCTTGTGTAAACATGCGCAGTAATATACAGGAACCACTGTTCTTGTGTTAACATACGCAGTAATATACAGGAACCACTGTTCTTGTGAAAACATACGCAGTAATATACAGGAACCACTGTTCTTGTGTAAACATGCGCAGTAATATACAGGAACCACTGTTCTTGTGTTAACATACGCAGTAATATACAGGAACCACTGTTCTTGTGAAAACATACGCAGTAATATACAGGAACCACTGTTCTTGTGAAAACATACGCAGTAATATACAGGAACCACTGTTCTTGTGTAAACATACGCAGTAATATACAGGAACCACTGTTCTTGTGAAAACATACGCAGTAATATACAGGAACCACTGTTCTTGTGAAAACATACGCAGTAATATACAGGAACCACTGTTCTTGTGTAAACATACGCAGTAATATACAGGAACCACTGTTATTGTGTTAACATACGCAGTAATATACAGGAACCACTGTTATTGTGTTAACACACGCAGTAATATACAGGAACCACTGTTATTGTGTAAACATACGCAGTAATATACAGGAACCACTGTTCTTGTGTTAACACACGCAGTAATATACAGGAACCACTGTTCTTGTGTTAACACACGCAGTAATATACAGGAACCACTGTTCTTGTGTTAACATACGCAGTAATATACAGGAACCACTGTTATTGTGTTAATATACGCAGTAATATACAGGAACCACTGTTATTGTGTTAACACACGCAGTAATATACAGGAACCACTGTTCTTGTGTTAACATAAAAGAACATTATTATTTCAACCAAATTTGTTTTCAAATTGTGTTAACCGTTTAACTTAAGAATCAGGTAGTACCATTTCCACATTAACTTAAGAATCAGGTAGTACCATTTCCACATTAACTTAAGAATCAGGTAGTACCATTTCCACATTAACTTAAGAATCATGTACCATTTCCACATTAACATAAGAATCAGGTAGTACCATTTCCACATTAACTTAAGAATCATGTACCATTTCCACATTAACATAAGAATCAGGTAGTACCATTTCCACATTAACTTAAGAATCATGTAGTACCATTTCCACATTAACTTAAAGCGACACTGTATCAGAATAAAGGATGTTTTATTGGTAAAAAGTTCCAGATAGTTAATGAATATAATTTCCAATGACTGAAGAAACGAACAGTATCAAATAAGTATGGCACCGTCGTATACACGAATTGTTTATCAACAAAGGTATGCAACCACTGCTTAATACGCCTACGCTTAATGCTGTATGTTTGTTCTGATTGCCGATATAGAGTGATGCGCTCCGAATGTACGAAGAGCTCGGTGAACAGTAGGAAAGTCGTACTTTCACTTTCATTTTGTTATTTTACAAAAAGTGTTTTATAATAGAAAACAATGCAACCGTGCGCTAAATGGTGCTAGAACGTCGTGTTTAGACTACCACGTCACTGACAGCTTGAGCCCGAACACGGTCGTATTGACACCAGTTCACCATGCAGCGGTTAGATACCACACGTGCTATGCAATGGGAATTAAAAGCGTGTTATTCCATTACTATAATTACATTTGCTCATTCAATTATATGTTCATCTAAAATAATAACATTATTTGCGTCATATTTAACCCATTCAACACCAAGTAACTGACATGGACTGGTCCATGATATTTTTAGACCAATAAATTAATAAAAAAATTACATTTGGATCAGTTCATTTATCAAAATGGGTAATTTTTTTCCTAAAAATAGTTATATTACTTGAAAAAAGTGCAGATCCTGATGAGACGGCTCGTCACGAGGTGGCTCATCTGGATCTACATTTTTGTAAGCCAATTTAGAGGGCTGTGGTATTGAAAGGGTTAAAGGTACTACAAACTGATTTAGTTTTGCTCATTCACTGTACTGATTATGATATTACATGTTAGTGCATCGTACGCCCGTGAGACTGGCTGTTGTTATGTATTGTTTTGTATTGATTGTATGTACAGGTTGCACTTTAACATTAAACTATCTATCAATAATTCAATTAGGAACGAGAGACAAGAGGTATTAAAAGAAGAAAAGTATTTTATTTATATAAGATTATTTATCATTAATATTTATTATGAAAATAAAAAGCAACTAATTAAAAAAATGTGTTTCCATGACTGAGCTAATCGAGACGTTTACGCATAGTATCTTCAATGATTTTATGAAACAAAACGCATAGTATCTTCAATGATTTTATGAAACAAAACGCATAGTATCTTCAATGATTTTATGAAACAAAACGCATAGTATCTTCAATGATTTTATGAAACAAAACGCATATTATCTTCAATGATTTTATGAAAACGCATAGTAACTTCAATGATTTTATGAAACAAAACGCATAGTATCTTCAATGATTTTATGAAACAAACCGCATAGTATCTTCAATGATTTTATGAAACAAAACGGATTAAACCAGTCCAAAACGGTGACACTGTAATTGACAGCAACTGTGAAAATTGTTCATATTAGCTTACCAACAAAATTAATTGCCATGTTATTGTAAATGTTAATAATGGATTTGTAAGTGTTATATTCGTTTTCATGTACATGCTATCTATAGGTGGTACAAGCCTTCGGTAGTGTCAGACTGTCATACTTTGACCAATAACAATATTGCAACACGTGTTGCCAAGTGTGTTCAAAACGACCCAGTGTAGTCAAACAATACGTTACTTTCACAGAAAACCTTACATGACATTGAAAATCAAAAGCAATGGTACGAATGTCAAGGTCACACAAGGTGAACATGTTATATTATAAATATTTCCTCGTTGATTAGGCCTTGCAAACTTATATAATTATCTAGATGATTCATTGAGAAACTATTGTATCTGAAAATAAGATAAGGTAGGCAATACAATAGGTTGCGATGAAGCCACAGTTTTATCCATGTTTGCGATGAAGCCTCAGTGTGTATCCATGTTTGCGATGAAGCCTCAGTGTTTATCCATGTTTGCGATGAAGCCTCAGTGTTTATCCATGTTTGCGATGAAGCCTCAGTGTGTATCCATGTTTGCGATGAACTCTCAACGTGTATCCATGTTTGCGATGACGCCCCAGTGTTTATCCATGTTTACGATGAACCCTCAGTGTTTATCCATGTTTGCGATGAATCCTCAGCGTTTATCCATGTTTGCGATGAATCCTCAGCGTTTATCCATGTTTGCGATGAATCCTCAGCGTTTATCCATGTTTGCGATGAATCCTTAGCGTTTATCCATGTTTGCGTTATATCTCTATATCCATACACATATATGTGATTTGTTCTCTCAGCCAAATCTGGAAATTATATCCGTACAATATCTTCAACCACTTGTTGGCATGTTGTCATTTGGCTCCAACAAATCGGACGAATGGCTTAGTGGCTCTATGGTACTCTTTGTGACTGTCTGATAGCGCAGTGGTTAGCACATTCACTTCTCACTAATGTCGTTCGGGTTCGATCTTCGGGCCAGGAAGAATCACATACTTCAGATGGTGGGTTTACCCGGGTACTAATCTCGGGATTTCATCAGCGCCAACGAGAGTGATTAATATAAGGTGCTAAAGCTTGTTTCACAATCGTTGTTTATTTTATGGTAGCCTTGGTGATGGACTAATGCACTCTATGTAGCCTTGGTTATGGACTAATGTACTCTATGTAGCCTTGGTGATGGACTAATGTACTCTATGTATCCTTGGTGATGGACTAATGCACTATATGTAGCCTTGGTGATGGACTAATGTACTCTATGCAGCCTTGGTGATGGACTAATGTACTCTATGTAGCATTGGTGATGGGCTAATGCACCATATGTAGCCTTGGTGATGGACTAATGCACTCTATGTAGCATTGGTGATGGACTAATGCACTCTATGTAGCCTTGGTGATGGACTAATGCACTCTATGTAGCCTTGGTTATGGACTAATGCACTCTATGTAGCCTTGGTGATGGACTAATGCACTCTATGTAGCCTTGGTGATGGACTAATGTACCCTATGTAGCCTTGGTTATGGACTAATGCACTCTATGTAGCCTTGGTGATGGACTAATGCACTCTATGTAGACTTGGTGGTGGACTACTGCACTCTATGTAGGCTTGGTGGTGGACTAATGCACTCTATGTAGGCTTGGTTATGGACTAATGCACTCTATGTAGCCTTGGTTATGGACTAATACACTCTATGTAGCCTTGGTGATGTACTAATACACTCTATGTAGCCTTGGTGATGGACTAATGCACTCTATGTAGCCTTGGTGATGGACTAATGCACTCTATGTAGGCTTGGTGGTGGACTACTGCACTATATGTAGGCTTGGTGGTGGACTAATGCACTCTATGTAGGCTTGGTTATGGACTAATGCACTATATGTAGGCTTGGTGGTGGACTAATGCACTCTATGTAGGCTTGGTGGTGGACTAATGCACTCTATGTAGCCTTGGTGGTGGACTAATGCACTCTATGTAGCCTTGGTGATGGACTAATGTACTATATGTAGCCTTGGTGATGGACTAATGTACTCTATGTAGCCTTGGTGATGGACTAATGTACTATATGTAGCCTTGGTTATGGACTAATGCACTCTATGTAGCATTGGTGATGGACTAATGTACTATATGTAGCCTTGGTTATGGACTAATGTACTTTAAGTAGCATTGGTTATGGACTAATGCACTCTATGTAGCCTTGGTGATGGACTAATGTACTCTATGTGGCCTTGGTTATGGACTAATGCACTCTATGTAGCCTTGGTGGCGGACTAATGCACTCTATGTAGCCTTCATTATGAAATAATGCACTCTATGTAGCTGTTGTGATGGACTAATGTACTATATGTTGCCATGGCGATAGAATAGTGAACACTATGTAGCCTAGGTAATGGACTAATGTACTATATGTAGCCTTGGTGATGGACTAATGTACTCTATGTAGCATTGGTGATGGTCTAATGCACAGGAGGCAATGTGGAATGTAAATACCTTGCATAAGCGCACACTCGTAACGTCTACAGCTGGGTGCAAACTCTGGACCTTTCGCACATGTAGCCACTGAGCTATCACGATGTCATCATACATGTGTAGACTCTATCTCGAGACATCATTCACGAATATCTTCAGTTTTAATTTAACATAGAACACATAATTAGTTTATACACATTTATCTTAGCTCGATTGCGAAACAAGTTCTTACAACTGATATTAATCACTCTCGAGACCTCATTCCTAATGGAATCCATCGCCATGAAGGAGAGAGAAGAGGCACTGTGGAATTTAAATGCCTTGCCTAAGGGCACAATCGTAACGGCCACAGCGGGGCTCGAACTCCGGACCTTTCGCACCTGAAGGAACGCGCATCCACTGCGCTATCACGACTTCCACATAATTGCAACCTGAAAAGAACTAATACACTAAAAGCTATCCATAAAACCAAACCTAACAACTTTGAAGGTAGATTACACCCATTTTGTTCAATATTTGTCGCCGTAAATGTGATATTTTGTTCGCAGAATGGGCTTTTCCTATGTCACCACGATCTCGGATTCTCTCTGGACGTAATGCAAATAATTATATTATGAAATTAGGAGGGAAGAAAGCTCTTAGGAATAAATAATTACTTTATTGTTTAAAGATGCTCGGGTATTATCAAGCTGACAACAACCATTAGAGCAACATGATCACTATATCGTGTAATATTGCATATTGCCATAAACTAGGATCTAGAAATGAGACATGATTTCTGTTAGAAGTTGGCATAATCACTTGCAAATTCAATAAAATGAAGCGCACACATAGTCAAATGTGCATATGACATAGCATGCACACACCCGGACACACTTATTATTATCCCTAATATCCTTCGCAATAATGTGGGTTTCTTTACAATATGAGTATCCATCTCATTCTTCAAGAACGTTACAATGTCATCGATTTTGTCGGCCATATTTACAAATGCGCCTAATTTATCAGTTTATTAAATGAGAATGTTAGGGGCGGACAACGGAAAAGTGTGTGACTTGACCGCCGACATAATTATGAGCAAATAATCGAGTCATACAGCATCGGTACGGACGGCAGTTAATCAAATCATGTCCAATATACATTATACGGCATTTAATCAAGTCATGCCCTGTACATCATTGGGAGATACTGTATTTAATCAAGTCATGCCCGGTACATCGTTGGGACATACGGCATTTAATCAAGTCATGCCCGGTACATCGTTGGGACATACGGCATTTAATCAAGTCATGCCCGGTACATCATTGGGAGACACGGCATTTAATCAAGTCATGTCCAATATACATTATACAGAAGTGAATCAAGTCATGCCCAGTACATCGTTGGGACATACGGCATTTAATCAAGATATGACCGGTACATCGTTGGGAGATACTGTATTTAATCAAGTCATGCCCGGTACATCGTTGGGAGATACTGTATTTAATCAAGATATGCCCGGTACATCGTTGGGAGATACGGCATTTAATCAAGATATGCCCGGTACATCGTTGGGAGATACGGCATTTAATCAAGATATGCCCGGTACATCGTTGGGAGATACGTCATTTAATCAAGTCATGCCCGGTACATCGTTGGGAGATACGTCATTTAATCAAGTCATGCCCGGTACATCGTTGGGACATACGGCATTTAATCAAGATATTCCCGGTACATCGTTGGGACATACGGCATTTAATCAAGTCATACCTGGTACATCATTGGGAGATACGGCATTTAATCAAGTCATACCCGGTACATCGTTGGGACATACGGCATTTAATCATGTCATGCCCGGTACATCATTAGGAGATACCAGAGTTAATCATGTCATGCTCGGTACATCATTAGGAGATACCATGGTTAATCATGTCATGCCCGGTACATCATTGGGAGATACCATAGTTAATCATGTCATGCCCGGTACATCATTAGGAGATACCAGAGTTAATCATGTCATGCCCGGTACATCATTGGGAGATACCAGAGTTAATCATGGCATGCTCGGTACATCATTGGGAGATACCAGAGTTAATCATGTCCTGCCCGGTACATCATTGGGAGATATCATAGTTAATCACGGCATGCCCGGTACATCATTGGGAGATATCATAGTTAATCACGGCATGCCCGGTACATCATTGGGAGATATCATAGTTAATCACGGCATGCCCGGTACATCATTGGGAGATACCAGAGTTAATCATGTCCTGCCCGGTACATCATTGGGAGATATCATAGTTAATCATGTCATGCCCGGTACATCATTGGGAGATACCAGAGTTAATCATGTCCTGCCCGGTACATCATTGGGAGATATCATAGTTAATCATGTCATGCCCGGTACATCATTGGGAGATACAAGAGTTAATCATGTCATGCCTGGTACATCATTAGGAGATACCAGAGTTAATCAGGTCATGCCCGGTACATCATTGGGAGATACCAGAGTTAATCAGGTCATGCCCGGTACATCATTGGGAGATACCAGAGTTAATCAGGTCATGCCCGGTACATCATTGGGAGCCCGGTACATCATTGGGAGATACCAGAGTTAATCAGGTCATGCCCGGTACATCATTGGGAGCCCGGTACATCATTGGGATATACCAGAGTTAATCAGGTCATGCCCGGTACATCATTGGGAGATATCATAGTTAATCACGGCATGCCCGGTACATCATTGGGAGATACCAGAGTTAATCATGTCATGCCCGGTACATCATTGGGAGATACCAGAGTTAATCATGGCATGCCCGGTACATCATTGGGAGATATCATAGTTAAGCATGTCATGCCCGGTACATCATTAGGAGATACTAGATTTAATCATGGCATGCTCGGTACATCATTAGGAGATACCAGAGTTAATCATGTCATGCCCGGTACATCATTGGGAGATATCATAGTTAATCACGGCATGCCCGGTACATCATTGGGAGATACCAGAGTTAATCATGTCATGCCCGGTACATCATTGGGAGATATCATAGTTAATCAGGTCATGCCCGGTACATCATTGGGAGATATCATAGTTAATCAGGTCATGCCCGGTACATCATTGGGAGATATCATAGTTAATCACGGCATGCCCGGTACATCATTGGGAGATACCAGAGTTAATCAGGTCATGCCCGGTACATCATTGGGAGCCCGGTACATCATTGGGAGATACCAGAGTTAATCATGTCATGTCCGGTACATCATTAGGAGATACCAGAGTTAATCATGTCCTGCCCGGTACATCATTGGGAGATATCATAGTTAATCAGGTCATGCCCGGTACATCATTAGGAGATACCAGAGTTAATCATGGCATGCTCGGTACATCATTAGGAGATACCAGAGTTAATCATGTCATGCCCGGTACATCATTGGGAGATATCATAGTTAATCAGGTCATGCTCGGTACATCATTGGGAGATATCATAGTTAATCTTGTCATGCCCGGTACATCATTAGGAGATACCAGAGTTAATCATGGCATGCTCGATACATCATTGGGAGATATCATAGTTAATCATGGCATGCTCGGTACATCATTAGGAGATACCAGAGTTAATCATGTCATGCCCGGTACATCATTGGGAGATACCAGAGTTAATCATGTCATGCCCGGTACATCATTGGGAGATATCATAGTTAATCAGGTCATGCCTGTACATCACTGGGAGATACCAGAGTTAATCATGTCATGCCCGGTACATCATTGGGAGATATCATAGTTAAGCATGTCATGCCCGGTACATCATTGGGAGATACTAGAGTTAATCATGGCATGCTCGGTACATCATTAGGAGATACCAGAGTTAATCATGTCATGCCCGGTACATCATTGGGAGATATCATAGTTAATCAGGTCATGCCCGGTACATCATTAGGAGATACCAGAGTTAATCATGTCAAGCCCGGTACATCATTAGGAGATACCAGAGTTAATCAGGTCATGCCCGGTACATCATTGGGAGATACCAGAGTTAATCATGTCATGCCCGGTACATCATTGGGAGATATCATAGTTAATCAGGTCATGCCCGGTACATCATTAGGAGATACCAGAGTTAATCATGTCATGCCCGTACATCATTGGGAGATACATAGTTAATCAGGTCATGCCCGGTACATCATTGGGAGATACCAGAGTTAATCATGTCATGCCCGGTACATCATTGGGAGATATCATAGTTAATCAGGTCATGCCCGGTACATCATTAGGAGATACCAGAGTTAATCATGTCATGCCCGGTACATCATTGGGAGATATCATAGTTAATCAGGTCATGCCCGGTACATCATTGGGAGATACCAGAGTTAATCATGTCATGCCCGGTACATCATTGGGAGATACAAGAGTTAATCAAGGCATGCCTAATATGGTCAGCAAGACACTGAGACGAATGTTAAGAAAATAGAGCCTTCGCCGAACAAGGAACTTAATAACAATTGTAGTAGTACATGTACATGTATGTATTAATACTTGCTTATATATGTCAGCCTAATTCCACAACGTCCTTATTCTAGCACAAATTGTGACGATCTAAATTTACGGTGTAATATTGCATATGGTGTATTAGTATTCAAACATTAGCAGCACAATCATAGACACTTACTTCTACATGTATAACCTTAATGAATTTGCCATTGCACGTACAATGCGTATCGCGGTTTTGAATGACATGTTACTCGTGGAAAACATGATAGTGGGTTATAAATAGACAATGCTATGTTGTTAGATGTAAACCAAGTAGCCTCTGTTGTGAAACGGAGTCTATGTCCGCTTCGTAATGGAGAGGTTGTGAGTCCAAGCCCTGCTCGGCGGTGGTGATGTCCTTAGGCAAGACTTTTAAATCCACGCTGCCTCGTCTTTATCCCTCATGGCGACGGATTCCATCACCTCATCAGGAATAGGGGCATGTGCGGCCGAGTGGTAAGTTGTTGATTTCTAATCCGTTGCCACTCGTAGCTGCTTGTTCGAATCCCACGGAGGTGTGCCCACTTATTTAATGTGAGGACGTTATCAAGCTGGCTTGCGGAGTGTCGTTGGTTCTACCCGGGTACTTGTCAACGCCTGACATACTGATAAGAGGGTCACACAGGGTCGTTCTTCACCAATACAAATAGCTCGAATTTCGCCATTTGAACTATACTGTTGGTGCGACATTAAACCCCAGAAACCAACAAGACCATCAGGGCAAATTGCTTGCGTTGTTAACTGTAACAGTCTGTATTGTACATACAGCTGACAAGTGTGTGTATCGCATACATGTACATTATGTAGACTTACATCTGTGTATATAGTTAATCTGACAAATTTTGATGACGCTTATATAAGCGTTTTGTCAAAGGGGACTACAAATTGCTTGCGCTGTGAACTGTATAGTTGAACATTTTATGTATCGTATAATTATGCACGTCAAATATGTACATGTATATAGTTGGCAAGTTTCATAAGCGCATATTTCGATTTTAGTGTAATGACTAGACAATTACTTTTACATTGATCTTTGTTTAACAGCGACAAAACTCTGAACAATTTGGAAACTTAAGCTACATGTATGCAGTTAACCGACCTGGCTAATGTCCGGTGCCTATATGTACATATATGTTTAAAGCGATCTGCTGATGCTCGATTCCCATTTGAGGCAATGCCTTAGTTCATATTATATAATCCTATTAAGTACACGGGAACACAATGTAATTATAATACTATAGTTAGAAATAAGTCATTAAGCTTACGCACGTGTAAATGCAATTCATATTGCAGGAACTACTGCGTAATCCTGAAATAGCATACGTTGGAATGATTACTAAAACATAGGAGAAAGAAATTTTATTTCGAAATTCAATTGGTACTTTTTACATATTACATATAAATGACTCAGTCCTTCAAGTATACTGTCCATGACGTCAAATGCACACGTGGTCACTAGAGGCCCGCCATAAAGCCGGCGACTTATTTGATACGCTGTCGGCAATGTCATGAGATAGGAGCATCATTAAGCGTTTCAAATCTCAAACAATGAAAATGTAACGGTAGTAGAGAGAATAGCGTTTCTGCACACGGCTAATTCATTGTGTATATCTGGATAGCGTTTCTGCTCACGGCTAATTCATTGTGTATATCTGGATAGCGTTTCTGTACACGGCTAATTCATTGTGTATATCTGGATAGCGTTTCTGTACACGGCTAATTCATTGTATATATCTGGATAGCGTTTCTGCACACGGCTAATTCATTGTGTATATCTGGATAGCGTTTCTGTACACGGCTAATTCATTGTGTATATCTGGATAGCGTTTCTGTACACGGCTAATTCATTGTGTATATCTGGATAGCGTTTCTGCTCACGGCTAATTCATTGTGTATATCTGGATAGCGTTTCTGTACACGGCTAATTCATTGTGTATATCTGGATAGCGTTTCTGCACACGGCTAATTCATTGTGTATATCTGGATAGCGTTTCTGCACACGGCTAATTCATTGTGTATATCTGGATAGCGTTTCTGCACACGACTAATTCATTGTATATATCTGGATAGCGTTTCTGTACACGGCTAATTCATTGTGTATATCTGGATAGCGTTTCTGTACACGGCTAATTCATTGTGTATATCTGGATAGCGTTTCTGTACACGGCTAATTCATTGTGTATATCTGGATAGCGTTTCTGTACACGGCTAATTCATTGTGTATATCTGGATAGCGTTTCTGTACACGGCTAATTCATTGTGTATATCTGGATAGCGTTTCTGTACACGGCTAATTCATTGTGTATATCTGGATAGCGTTTCTGCACACGGCTAATTCATTGTGTATATCTGGATAGCGTTTCTGCACACGGCTAATTCATTGTATATATCTGGATAGCGTTTCTGTACACGGCTAATTCATTGTGTATATCTGGATAGCGTTTCTGCACACGGCTAATTCATTGTGTATATCTGGATAGCGTTTCTGCACACGGCTAATTCATTGTGTATATCTGGATAGCGTTTCTGCACACGGCTAATTCATTGTGTATATCTGGATAGCGTTTCTGTACACGGCTAATTCATTGTGTATATCTGGATAGCGTTTCTGCACACGACTAATTCATTGTATATATCTGGATAGCGTTTCTGCACACGGCTAATTCATTGTGTATATCTGGATAGCATTTCTGCATACGGCTAATTCATTGTGTATATCTGGATAGCGTTTCTGCACGCGGCTAATTCATTGTGTATCTCTGAATAGCGTTTCTGCTCACGGCTAATTCATTGTGTATATCTGGATAGCGTTTCTGCACACGGCTAATTCATTGTGTATATCTGGATAGCGTTTATGCACACGGCTAATTCATTGTGTATATCTGGATAGCGTTTCTGCACACGGCTAATTCATTGTGTATATCTGGATAGCGTTTCTGCACACGGCTAATTCATTGTGTATATCTGGATAGCGTTTCTGCACACGGCTAATTCATTGTGTATATCTGGATAGCGTTTCTGCACACGGCTAATTCATTGCGTATATCTGGATAGCGTTTCTGCATACGACTAATTCATTGTGTATATCTGGATAGCGTTTCTGCACACGGCTAATTCATTGTGTATATCAGGATAGCGTTTCTGCACACGGCTAATTCATTGTGTATATCTGGATAGCGTTTCTGTACACGACTAATTCATTGTGTATATCTGGATAGCGTTTCTGCACACGGCTAGCTCATTGTGTTTATGTTTCTTGATATATTTCTTGTTCTCGTAATTGTTACTTGTAATAAAAGTGTTTCTTTTAACAATATATCCCGGTGCGTGAATATAGCTACTATTCATTAATCTTCTGTGTCACATTGTGACATTTACTTACTTATTTATTATTTCTGGAAGTCATGAGAGCGCAGTGGATGCGTGTTCGCTTCAGGTGTGCAAGGTCGGGAGTTCGAGCCCCGCTGGAGCCGCTACGATTATGCCCTTAGGCAAGGCATTTAAATTCCACGTTGCCTCTTCTCTCTCCATCGTGGTGATGTATAAGAACTTGTTTCGCAATCGATCTAAAATATATTTATTTATTTATTTTCTTCTTATTTTCATAATAAACATGTGACTTAAATAATCTTGATATATGCTAGTGTGATACTAGTATGGTCATTATAAAATAAACATAATAATAAATAATAAATAATAATAATAAACATAATATGTATTGGACTACTTTCAATGTCTCCTCTTCTTTATATATTTCAACTACCTACCTCAACAGTGTACACATACAATTTCCCCGACGACTGGTTTACTCTACTGTATACTGATGAGATATATATGATAAATATAATGTAGTGGAAGGCTTACCTACCAGACTATCTCTGGCGATCCCCCCGAGAGACTAAATATTTGCTCGAGGATAAACGTCAGCTACCTGAGAAATGTATTCTGGGGAAAAAAGTTTATAATTTCTTATCGCGCCACATGCTAACCGATTCTCCTAGCTCAAACCAAGACATAGGTTTGTGCCTTTGAGAAATTAATGCATAGTTTACTCAACAGTATTGTTCGAATATTGCATGTAGTATATATACACATGCATGTATGTGTTTCTACAGTCATGTATAACGACCACCCACAGGAATGGCAGCCATTAATCTAATTGTATGACAGGTGATCAGTATTTCTTTTATATATATATCGTAGCTTCCTTGTTAAAGGTAGCGACGCCTCCAGAAGTATATTCATCAGTTGGATGATAGTGCAAGAATGTTGTAACCAAACAATTCTAATGAACTTCAACGACAGATTTCCAGAATGTTAACAAACAGGAAAAACACATTAATGATTTGTCGTCTGCTATAAATATTTGAACTATTTAAAGTCTTTATTTTACAAAGCATGCACATAGTCAATGTTTTGAAACGACGCCAGACTTGGTGATTCCTATCAACAGGTGGTCGTTATCAAGAGGAGGGTGTTTAGCATATGTTGCTCTGTGTACTGTGAGTTTAGCATATGTTGCTCTGTATACTGTGAGCTTAGCATATGTTGCTCTGTGTACTATGAGCTTAGCATATGTTGCTCTGCATACTGTGAGCTTAGCATATGTTGCTCTGTGTACTGTGAGTTTAGCATATGTTGCTATGTGTACCGTGAGCTTAGCATATGTTGCTCTGTATACTGTGAGCTTAGCATATGTTGCTATGTGTACTGTGAGTTTGGCATATGTTGCTATGTGTACTGTGAGTTTAGCATATGTTGCTATGTGTACTGTGAGCTTAGCATATGTTGCTATGTGTACTGTGAGCTTAGCATATGTTGCTATGTGTATTGTGAGCTTAGCATATGTTGCTCTGTGTACCACGAGCTTAGCATATGTTGCTCTGTGTACTGTGAGTTTAGCATATGTTGTTATGTATACTGTCAGCTTAGCATATGTTGCTATGTGTACCATGAGCTTAGCATATGTTGCTATGTGTACTGTGAGCTTAGCATATGTTGCTCTGTGTACTGTCGGATTAACATATGTTGCTCTGTGTACCATGAGCTTAGCATATGTTGCTCTGTATACTGTGAGCTTAGCATATGTTGCCCTGTGTACTGTGAGCTTAGCATATGTTGCTATGTGTACTGTGAGCTTAGCATATGTTGCTCTGTATACCGTGAGCTAAGCATATGTTGCTCTGTATACTGTGAGCTTAGCATATATTGCTCTGTGTACTGTGAGCTTAGCATTGTTGATATGTGTACTGTGAGCTTAGCATATGTTGCTATGTGTACTGTGGGTTTAGCATATGTTGCTATGTATACTGTGAGTTTAGCATATGTTGCTATGTGCACTGTGAGTTTAGCATATGTTGCTATGTGCACTGTGAGCTTAGCATATGTTGCTATGTGTACTGTGGGTTTAGCATATGTTGCTATGTGTACTGTGGGTTTAGCACATGTTGCTAGGTGTACTGTGTGTTTAGCATATGTTGCTATGTGTACTGTGAGCTTAGCATATGTTGCAATGTGTACTGTGAGCTTAGCATATGTTGCTATGTGTACTGTGAGCTTAGCCTATGTTGCTCAGTGTACTGTGAGTTTAGCATATGTTGCTCTGTGTACCGTGAGCTTAGCATATGTTGCTCTGTATACTGGGAGCTGAGCATATGTTGCTCTGTGTACTGTGAGCTTAGCATATGTTGATCTGTATACTGTGAGCTTAGCATATGTTGCTCTGTGTACTGTGAGCTTAGCATAGGGTGCTCTGTATACTGTGAGCTTAGCATATGTTGCTATGTGTACTGTGAGCTTAGCATAGGGTGATCTGTATACTGTGAGCTTAGCATATGTTGCTATGTGTACTGTAAGCTTAGCATATGTTGTTATGTGTACTGTGAGCTTTGCATATGTTACTCTGTGTAATGTGAGCTTAGCATATGTAGCTCTGTGCACTTGGCATATGTTGCTATGTGTACTGTGGGTTTAGCATATGTTGCTTTGTATACTGTGAGTTTAGCATATGTTGCTATGTGCACTGTGAGCTTAGCATATGTTGCTATGTGTACTGTGGGCTTAGCATATGTTGCTATGTGTACTGTGAGTTTAGCATATGTTGCTATGTGTACTGTGTGTTTAGCATATGTTGCTAGGTGTACTGTGGGTTTAGCATATGTTGCTATGTGTACTGTGGGTTTAGCATATGTTGCTATGTGTACTGTGAGCTTAGCATAGGTTGCTCTGTGTACTGTGAGTTTCCGTACATATTAGCATCATACGAGAGATTTTGGTAGCATAATGTGAAACTCATCTTGGCAAAACATAATGAACTAATTATAGGAAAGAGGTAACTCTATAATCTGGTGTCTTTCTCCTAACATGTATATACTAGACTATACTTATTCAAAGAAAGAAGTATCGTTTAAACTATCACATAATGACCGGCTGTCACTAACACAAATGCATGTGTAGGTGTCAGTCGGAGAACTGAAAATCGAGCACACCCTGCAGTCGGAGAACTGAAAATCGAGTACACCCTGCAGTCGGAGAAATGAAAATCGAGCACACCCTGCAGACGGAGAACTGAAAATCGAGCACACCCTGCAGTCGGAGAACTGAAAATCGAGCACACCCTGAGGATTACAGCCCACACATTCATCTAAACATCCAATTATAATAATTACACTAAGTGAAAATTCATATTTAGTCCATTTAAACATCTCAGACAATTCTGTAGCCCGAATGCATTATTGAGGTGGATGCTTCAAATAAACTTAATTAGTGTGTACATGTAGACCGACTGCAATCAATATGTTATAGGTATACCACCAACATATACTCATATACCACCAAAATATACTCATATACCACCAACATATACTCATATACCACCAACATATACTCATATACCACCAATATATACTCATATACCACCAACATATACTCATATACCACCAACATATACTCATATACCACCAATATATACTCATATACCACCAACATATACTCATATACCACCAACATATACTCATATACCACCAACATATGATCATATACCACCAACATATACTCATATACCACCACCATATGATCATATACCACCAACATATACTCATATACCACCAACATATCATCATATACCACCAACATATCATCATATACCACCAACATATACTCATATACAACCAACATATACTCATATACCACCAACATATACTCATATACCACCAACATATCATCATATACCACCAACATATACTCATATACCACCAACATATACTCATATACCACCAACATATCATCATATACCACCAACATATCATCATATACCACCAACATATCATCATATACCACCAACATATCATCATATACCACCAACATATCATCATATACCACAAACATATCATCATATACAACCAACATATACTCATATACCACCAACATATCATCATATACCACCAACATATACTCATATACCACCAACATATACTCATATACCACCAACCTATCATCATGTACCACCAACATATCATCATATACCACCAACATATACTCATATACCACCAACATATACTCATATACCACCAACATATACTCATATACCACCAACATATCATCATATACCACCAACATATACTCATATACCACCAACATATACTCATATACCACCAACATATCATCATATACCACCAACATATCATCATATACCACCAACATATACTCATATACCACCAACATATACTCATATACCACCAACATATCATCATATACAACCAACATATACTCATATACCACCAACATATCATCATATACCACCAACATATACTCATATACCACCAACATATACTCATATACCACCAACCTATCATCATGTACCACCAACATATCATCATATACCACCAACATATACTCATATACCACCAACATATACTCATATACCACCAACATATCATCATATACCACCAACATATACTCATATACCACCAACATATGATCATACACCACCAACATATACTCATATACCACCAACATATGATCATATACCACCAACATATCATCATATACCACCAACATATACTCATATACCACCAACATATGATCATATACAACCAACATATCATCATATACCATCAACATATCATCATATACCACCAACATATACTCATATACCACCAACATATACTCATATACCACCAACATATCATCATATACCACCAACATATCATCATATACCACCAACATATCATCATATACCACCAACATATACCACAAACATATGCTCATATACCACCAACATATCATCATATACCAGAAGCATATACTCATATACCACAAACATATGCTCATATACCACAAACATATGCTCATATACTCGGGGCCTCCGTTGCCGAGTGGTTAGGGTCGTTTTTTATCACTGTTCGTAAAGTGAGGACGCTACCCTGCTGGTGTTAGACATATCGCTGGTTCTAACCAGGTGTCCGTCCGAGTCCGATATACTGATCGGTGATTTCCCTCCAAATATAACAGCTGGATAGGCGCAATACTACCTAAGCTGTGGGTGCGAGTTTAAACCTATACAACGAACAAACAATATAGCACCAAGGTATGCTTTAGTTAAGTGGAAAGGACCATGTACTCACAGGGTCAAGAGAAAACATTGTTGCAAGCTATATGATGGAAGTCAGAGAGCAGAGATTTTAAGATATTATGATAGATGGCAGAGAAGAGAGACATTCAGATATTATGATGGAAGTCAGAGAACAGAGACATTCAGATATTATGATGGAAGTCAGAGAACAGAGACATTCAGATATTATGATGGATGTCAGAGAGCAGAGACATTCAGATATTATGATGAATGTCAGAGAGCAGAGACATTCAGATATTACGATGAATGGCAGAGAGCAGAGACATTCAGATATTACGATGAATGTCAGAGAGCAGAGCCATTCAGATAGTATGCCCATTATTTGTTGAGAACTATTGATCGCAATACATGTTGTGATGCACGATATGTGAGGCAGGATATACCGTAGCCGCAACACAAGACCACACATTTAATCCGAGAAAGAGAATTCAGAAACACGCGCTATATTAAATGTAGCCGAAAGTACTTTCATTAGAAGAAGGCGTCCGAATGTCATTGGTTCTACAATCATGATCGTCCGTATCTGATATATTACTCAGAGGCGCCCATTGAATGTCTGCCTCAGCCAATACTAGCCGGAGAGTCGCCCATGTCTTCCTCCGCTAATAATAGCTGGAGAGTCGCCCATGTCTTCCTCCGCTAATAATAGCTGGAGAGGCGCCATGTTTTCCTCCGCCAATACTAGCGGGAGAGTCGCCCATGTCTTCCTCCGTTAATAATAGCTGGAGAGTCGCCCATGTCTTCCTCCACCAATACTAGCGGGTGAGTCGCCGATGTCTTCCTCCACCAATACTAGCTGGAGAGTCACCCATGTCTTCCTCCGCCAATACTAGCGGGAGAGTCACCATGTCTTCCTCCACCAATACTAGCGGGAGAGTCGCCCATGTCTTCCTCCGCCAATACTAGCGGGAGAGTCGCCCATGTCTTCCTCCGCCAATACTAGCGGGAGAGGCGCCATGTCTTCCTCCACCAATACTAGCTGGAGAGTCGCCCATGTCTTCCTCCGCCAATACTAGCGGGAGAGGGTCCGCCCATGTCTTCCTCCGCCAATACTAGCGGGAGAGTCGCCCATGTCTTCCTCCGCCAATACTAGCGGGAGAGTCGCCCATGTCTTCCTCCGCCAATACTAGCTGGAGAGTCGCCCATGTCTTCCTCCACCAATACTAGCGGGAGAGTCGCCCATGTCTTCCTCCGCCAATACTAGCTGGAGAGTCGCCCATGTCTTCCTCCACCAATACTAGCTGGAGAGTCACATGTCTTCCTCCACCAATACTAGCGGGAGAGTCGCCCATGTCTTCCTCCGCTAATAATAGCTGGAGAGTCACATGTCTTCCTCCACCAATACTAGCTGGAGAGTCGCCCATGTCTTCCTCCACCAATACTAGCTGGAGAGTCACTATGTCTTCCTCCACCAATACTAGCTGGAGAGTCACCATGTCTTCCTCCGCCAATACTAGCGGGAGAGTCGCCCATGTCTTCCTCCACCAATACTAGCTGGAGAGTCACCCATGTCTTCCTCCGCCAATACTAGCGGGAGAGTCACCATGTCTTCCTCCACCAATACTAGCGGGAGAGTCGCCCATGTCTTCCTCCGCCAATACTAGCGGGAGAGTCGCCCATGTCTTCCTCCGCCAATACTAGCGGGA
>CM026398.1:35078201-35095701 GCA_014843695.1 Archivesica marissinica
GGCATCCATGCTGATCCCACACTCTGGGGCCCACTAACTCGTACGGCATCCATGCTGATCCCACACTCTGGGGCCCACTAACTCGTACGGCATCCATGCTGATCCCACACTCTGGGGCCCACTAACTCGTACGGCATCCATGCTGATCCCACACTCTGGGGCCCACTAACTCGTACGGCATCCATGCTGATCCCACACTCTGGGGCCCACTAACTCGTACGGCATCCATGCTGATCCCACACTCTGGGGCCCACTAACTCGTACGGCATCCATGCTGATCCCACACTCTGGGGCCCACTAACTCGTACGGCATCCATGCTGATCCCACACTCTGGGGCCCACTAACTCGTACGGCATCCATGCTGATCCCACACTCTGGGGCCCACTAACTCGTACGGCATCCATGCTGATCCCACACTCTGGGGCCCACTAACTCGTACGGCATCCATGCTGATCCCACACTCTGGGGCCCACTAACTCGTACGGCATCCATGCTGATCCCACACTCTGGGGCCCACTAACTCGTACGGCATACTACACCCTGACAGTCATTGCCATTCCATGAGGAAATCAAGCTCTTGAAATGACTGCAGCTATTTGTAGCCCTGGGGTCATCAGGTAGGGAATTCAACAGCACAGTAGCAACATAGCTGAACGAGTTCTTTCTGTAGGTGCGGCACCAGGAAACCAAGCTCTTGAAATGACTGAAGCTATTTGTAGCCCTGGGGTCATCAGGTAGGGAATTCCACATCACAGTAGCAGCATAGCTGAACGAGTTCTTACCGTAGGTGCTAGTTCTGACATGTGGTATTTGCAAACATAAACATAGCTCGGATAATTAGACTTTATGTTTACCATGGAGATTAATTTACATAAGCTTTGTATTAAGCTTGTTTTCAGATCCTATTTGTCTTACAATCATTTAATAATTCAGGCCCGTCGCTGGCCATACGCAAGTACGCACGTGCGTATCATTGGTCTCAGAAAACGAAAAAAATGAAAACTCCAAAAATGCATTAAAACCCCGGGGGTGGGCTTGTAGGGATACATAGGCGCCGGGATGTGTGTAGTGGTGGAATAATTGAGCCTATTGCAAATATTGTGCATCTCAAAATTTAGTTTGTGCTATTTTACGTGCTTGTTTAATTGATAAGGGCGATATATCATGTATATTATACATCTAGCCTTAATTTATACCTTTATTCGGATTGTCGTAAGAACTTTAGTCCTGCAATTGTATGTTACAAAATGCAAGAAATTGCTTCCTCATTTCAAACAAAATCCGGGGGGCATGGCCTCGGACCCCCCTAGCGTACTCGCTCGCTATGCTCACTCGATAAACAAGCATATTTTGGCCGTGCGTATCATCAAAATAGCTCCAGCAACGGCCCTGTTTATGATAGTTGTATATTAGAATACTCTAGAGTTATATTTGGATTCACTTTTTACAAATAATTCCGATAATTCTGAAAGTGCTAATGTATTTACAATTTTAATCTTTCTAGTGTCATTGTTCACATCCGCCGTACATGTAATGTTGGAATATTTGCTCTACACAGCAGTTCAGCAACTGGGGTTTTATAACCATTGTACACACATGTTATTGCATATTCCTGAGTTTTTCCATTTTCTTATTTGAATAGGAACAGAAAAATACCATGCAAGTGAACAAACGTTGAAGTTTGACAGAACAAATGTGTAGAAATTGTTAACCTATTAAGATTGCTTAAGTTTTTACCTATCCGTTTTAGTATATTCACCTGTAGTGCAGCTTTTTTTACACACATTACTAATATGGAAGTTAAAGTTTAACTTACAAGCAACGTCAACACCTAGCAACTTAACTACTTAGTCACCTACTAAAAACTGGACACTTACTAGCAGTTTTATTACCCACAGTAATCGATTGAAAGATATCAGGATTAGCTTGCATACCGTTAAAATGAAACCAGTCTATTACAATTTGACCATCTGTTTGGAGAACATTTTTCACCTCATCAAAAGTTGGAGAATGAAATGTCATCGGTATAGTTGTATAATGTGCCTCTGGGAATGAATTTGTTTATATCATTTATAAATACATTAAACAGCAGAGGACCGAGCATAGACCCCTGTGACGCCCTATTTTAATGTGTTGTTTTCTTTTTGAAAGATAAGATTCTAACATATTTACAGAATGTTTGGAAAGGCCATAATATGATAATTTTTCCAACAGGATATTATGAGGCAAACAGTCAAAAGCCTTAGAGAGGTACATAAGTATCGCTGCCACATAACCATTTCTGTATTGGGCAACTTTCCAATCTGCTAATAGTTTCAACAACGTAGTTTGACAACCATGATATTTCGTAAAAGCACATACAAAATTGGCAAAAATATGGTTCAGATAAAACATTTTGGATGGAATTGGCAAAATACTGACTGGCACATAGTTACATGTGTCCGTTGGATCCCTTTTCTAAAAAATACTGATAGCTTGAGCTTGTTTTAATCTGTCTGGAAAAATGCCACTGGAGATATAGACATATATTTAGAGACATCTTTTAATTACAAGTTTAGTAATTCGTGGGATTAATGCCTCTTTACCAGCTTTTACTTATTCAACTGAAATTAAATCAGCACCAGTTACTTTTTAGGGGTTAAATATATTTATCATTTTTGAGATATATTTCTGTTCTACTGGTTTAACATTAAAACTATCTTCCACAAAACAGTTGTCCTTAATTTTACTAAGATGATTTGACTGATCAAACACACAATCCTTACCAATATATTTGGCAACATTTGTAAAAAATCATAAGCAATCTCTGTAATCTCAGAATTGGCTTAATAGTATCCCAAAAATCAGAAGTTTTACTCCCACCTAGACATTTTTCTTACAAAATGTTTATTTATATGTTTCTTCTTTAGTTTATTTACATACTTCATGCGCTTTCTATAATTAGCCCAAGTTTTAGAGTTCTTGGGTTTTTAAATTTTTTTATTATAGTACATTTTCTGTTGGTATATTGGTTTTCGTATCGAACTGTCCATGTAATGTACCTGGTTTGGTATATTGGTTTTCGTATCGAACTGTCCATGTAATGTACCTGGTTTGGTATATTGGTTTTCGTACCGAACTGTCCGTGTAATGTACCTGGTTTGGTATATTGGTTTTCGTACCGAACTGTCCATGTAATGTACCTGGTTTGGTATATTGGTTTTCGTATCGAACTGTCCATGTAATGTACCTGGTTTGGTATATTGGTTTTCGTACCGAACTGTCCGTGTAATGTACCTGGTTTGGTATATTGGTTTTCGTACCGAACTGTCCATGTAATGTACCTGGTTTGGTATATTGGTTTTCGTACCGAACTGTCCGTGTAATGTACCTGGTTTGGTATATTGGTTTTCGTACCGAACTGTCCATGTAATGTACCTCGTTTGGTATATTGATTTTCGTACCGAACTGTCCGTGTAATGTACCTGGTTTGGTATATTGGTTTTCGTACCGAACTGTTCATGTAATGTACCTGGTTTGGTATATTACTGTTCGTACCGAACTGTTCATGTAGTGTACCTGGTTTGGTATATTACTGTTTGTACCGAACTGTCCGTGTAATGTACCTGGTTTGGTATATTATTGTTTGTACCGAACTGTCCGTGTAATGTACCTGGTTTGGTATATTATTGTTTGTACCGAACTGTCCGTGTAATGTACCTGGTTTGGTATATTACTGTTTGTACCGAACTGTTCATGTAATGTACCTGGTTTGGTATATTACTGTTTGTACCGAACTGTCCGTGTAATGTACCTGGTTTGGTATATTACTGTTCGTACCGAACTGTTCATGTAATGTACCTGGTTTGGTATATTACTGTTCGTACCGAACTGTTCATGTAATGTACCTGGTTTGGTATATTACTGTTTGTACCGAACTGTTCATGTAATGTACCTGGTTTGGTATATTACTGTTCGTACCAAACTGTCCGTGTAATGTACCTGGTTTGGATTTTTATACATTTGTTTAACGTGTACATGTTTATCAGAAACAACATCAGTTTCAAATGTTTCATACACTTGGTTATACCACTATTCATCTTGATCCAATACACCCTGTACATCCTGTAATTACTCAAATGATGAAGGAAGCCATCAGGGTTTATGGAATTGTTTGTATTTCATCTCTAGTTGTAGCATTATTTATAACTGAACATAGTGTGACAGTCACTTACTCCTGTGGAAAAGTTCTATGTTTTCATACACAACTTTCTAGAATTAGTCAGTATAACATCCAATAGAGAAGGTTTCATATTTATCATAAAAATATGCTAGGTTTATTAATTAAATTTGAAGAGGTCAAATAGATTCATCAAGTCCAATACTGTCTTACCTTTTAGTTTATAACCCTGAACATGAACATGGTGCACCCAAGTACTGGTTAACCGCTGGAGCCTGCCCAGGAAAGGTGTTGTTAGATAAACTGCCCGCCGGCGATATAGTCCAAAATGGTGCTGATGCAGGCGTAAAACCCGAAATATAAAAAAAAAATGAACAATACAATCAAGATTTGTTCCATAAAGTTTGGTTTCTGTTAGAAATAGTAAATCAACAATTTCGTCTGATAGCAGTTCATAGAATTCTTCTCTTCAGAGTTGCCTTCCAAACTGTTAATAGTCAAGTGAATTATGATGAATTTGATGATATGGTGTTTTCTTTGCTCCTGAAGTTCTTCAAAGGGAGACAGCGTATTTGATGAAGAATCTGTGTCGGGTATTACTGTCACATCCGATGCTGATAGATCGAAGAAGGTTGTGTGATACTAACCATGTCTGTGACGATACCTCAGCGTATCACAAACCAACATTCGATGAATTGATATTCCCCGCCGAACTGAAGCTGTACTGAAAACATTTGTGGATATTTAATCATTAACTGGGATTATTTGGCCGATCACTACGAAAGGTACACATGTACACCACACGATGGTGATACATATGTATTTAAGGTACATAACATTTTATCCATTGGTTACTGAGAAGTGGCTCTGGGTGTTGACAGTTCTGTGTTCCGTGGACGATCCCGTTGAAAATCACACATGCACCACATCACTATGGTGATAATTAAGTTTCTCAAGATTCCACTCACTTGGTACTGAGAATAGGCTGCGAACGGGCCGACCCCCACGAAAAGTGCACGTGTACCAGCAAACTATGGTGATAGATATTTAATTTGAAGTTCATAAAATTCCATCCATGGTTATTGGGAATTGCCTCCGGACTGGGGCTTGTAAGCCCGGACGGACGGGCGACAAAGCAATACCCATCGCCGAAATGGCGTGAAATACTAAACTGCCCACTTTTACTGAATGACACATGGGAGCCCAAATAAAGCATGTGACATAATTATCTTTATGAAGGCATGGACCCAGCTATAATAGACACTTAGCATTGTCAATGCCACATATCTATCTCACTGATTTTAGATACCCGATTATGGGCATCCGCATGTCACTGTGATCCGCCAGATCGGACAGGTGGGTTTTCACCGGGTACTCCGGTTTCATCTCACATGAATGACCACAAATTACGCTTTCATCCGCGCCAACGAAAGTGATTAATATAAGTTGTTCAAAGTTGCTTCGCAATGGTTGTAAGATAAATAAAGCTTAAACTTAAGCATGTCACTGTTTACTATTGATTGACTGAAATGAAATTCCCGCATTATTGAACCACTGAGCCCATAAGTAAAGACTATAACGTTTTATACAAATTTATTTTAGCTCGATTGCGAAACAAGTTCTTGAAACTTATATTAATCACTCTCGAGACCTCATTCCTGATGGAATACATCGCCACGAGGGAGAGAGAAGAGGCAACGTGGAATTTAAATGCCTTGCCTAAGGACACAATCGTAACGGCTCCAGCGACTATTCTCGGGCATGAACCCATAACCATTAGCTATATAATGCTCAGAAGTTCATTTTCCTACCTTGGTATACACAGGATTTATTCAAATCTTCTTACGCCTACATGCTACTAAGACATACTCAGCTCACCTCATCGTCACTCATCACTACCTGGTATTTCTACTTTCTATTTAGTGTTTCTAAACACAGTCAGACGACAGTTTTCACACGGTCGACGTGAGAAGTTCCGAACTGTGCGTATTGCAAACACTAGGCCTATCACAACTAAATTTAATCAATTCTAAATTGGCGTGACCAAAGATCGCTATTACACTCTTTTTTTAAAGATTCTAACTAACAAAGTAGCAAATATTAAGAACGCGTCTTTTGCTTGTTTCCAAGATGGCAACTGCGGAAGAATTTCGTCAGGCAATCTCACACAGGCCGAGGTCCAACAACCAATCAGATTTCGACATTTTCATACAGGCCGCGTACATCTCATATTGGCCGTGCTAGCTCCATATTGGCCGAGTTAAGCATCGATAATAACGAGCTCACGCTCGTATTGCACTAACAAATGACGTCATGTTGCAGACAATATTCTATAGTCAATTAATAATACGTGATATTAAAGAGAATGAAACTATGTCTGTACATAGGTCGCAAATAAACTTATAATACGTTACTACCATAAATCTTAAATATCATCAAATAACTAAATATACCTATACATTCCTATAGTTCGATATTTACATATATTCTTACCGGAACTTCTAATATAGAACGTATCCTTCCCGTGAGCCTCACTGTTATTGTTATCCGCCATTGATTATAAATTATATCAAGGTATTTAAAAAAAAAAAAAATGTATACAAATTTATTTGAGCTCGATTGCGAAACAAGTTCTTATAACTTATATTAATCACCCTCGATACCTCATTCCTGATGGAATCCATCGCCACGAGGGAGAGAGAAGAGGCAACGTGGAAATTAAATGCCTTGCCTAAATTATCAAGGTATTTGGTATTGGAATAAAATATATTCGCGGGATATTTTCTCTCTACCATCTGAGTGCGTGGGTTCGGGTCATATGAAGTCAAGTCTGTAAAAAAATACATTTAATATAGAGGTTTTATTGTATCATGTTTATGTTAGACCTATGACAAGTACCCAGGCGAGTCGGTAAAGGTTTGAACTTAGGTGACTTGTTTTTCCAGTCCAGTGATACTGGTTACGCTAAGGAACATTACGTGTATTTGTAGGTACATTATCCATATATTTCTGCAATGGTATCATTATACCCCGTTGTATATATATGGCTACATCTTTCATATTTGTTTTTGTTTGTTTGACTATTTAGGGGGTTTAAGTTGCACCAACAGCCTGTCATATGGCGACTCCCCAGCTATTGGTTTTAGGAAGATCCCGCGTGCCCCACCAGGCAGTATGTCAGGCACGCACGGGCAGCACCCGGGTATAATCCCCGACCTTCCACAGGCCAGCTGCATAGCTTCCTCACTTGAAAGACTTTCATTAATCTAATGTTTGTGTTATATTTTATTTATAATGTTGCAATTAATTCTGCAGCGAGTTATCACTGCATGACTTGAGCAAACACATTATAACGCAAAATGTATAAAATATATAAAACATATCAATACATATATACTGCACAATACTAATAGCTGCAGAAGACAAAGCATATTCACAATAGAACTCTAGTGTAGTTTTTTTAGTCTATGGTAAGCACGATAATAGAGTATAATTATGTACTTTGTCGTTATGGTTTCATTTAGACTGGCATCTAGCCAATCTGTTAATAATTGATTAGTTTTTATTGTATTCAGGTCTCGTGTGACGTACATTCTGCATTCCCCACGTGCAATAGAACCGTCTCTGTACAATTTAAATGCAGTTGTTTCTTTATAGCGATAGACAGTTTATGAGACAAAAACGTGGACAGTCGTGTACATGTAAATGTGCGATCCGTAATGGATTTTTAAAATAGCAAGAGCACGATCGGTAGGTTGGTAAATAGGATTGCGTCACAGATTGTCAATTAGTCTAAGTGTAGATCAATTTAGTCCCGTGCCGAGCGAAAGTGTCTGCTACAAATAAGAACAGGACATATGATGCCATGCGGATATCCATTCTAACTGACCAAAATGAAAAGTATGTGTATCTACGCTCGCTATCTTGTCAATTAGTCTGAGTGTAGATCAGTTCAGTGCCGAGCGAACGTGTCTGCTACAAATACGAACAGGTCATATGATTCCATGTGGATATCCATTCTAACTGACCAAAACGAAAAGTATGTGTATCTACGCTCGCTATCTTGTCAATTAGCCTAAGTGTAGATCGGTCCAGTGCCGTTGCGTTAGTCATGTAACAATTCACATTGTAGTTAGTGATACAAATCAAAAACGCTTGTTGTGAGGGGAGATGGTGGGATGGGGAAGTCTACATCTTCGAATGCTGAGTCCGAAAACGTTCCCGTTGACCATAGTTCAACATACAGGGGCTAGGTACCACACATGCAAGGCAACATGTCAACATACAGGGGCTAGGTACCACACATGCAAGGCAACATGTCAACATACAGGGGCTAGGTACCACACATGCAAGGCAACATGTCAACATACAGGGGCTAGGTACCACACATGCAAGGCAACATGTCAACATACAGGGCTAGGTACCACACATGCAGTACCATGTCAACATACAGGGCTAGTACCACACATGCAAGGCAACATGTCAACATACAGGGCTAGGTACCACACATGCAAGGCAACATGTCAACATACAGCGGCTAGGTACCACACATGCAAGGCAACATGTCAACATACAGGGCTAGGTACCACACATGCAAAGCACCATTTCAACATACAGCGGCTAGGTACCACACATGCAAAGCAACATGTCTACATACAGGGGCTGGGTACCACACATGCAAAGCAACATGTCTACATACAGCGGCTAGGTACCACACATGCAAAGCACCATTTCAACATACAGCGGCTAGGTACCACACAAACAAAGCAGTGAGAAATAAAACGTTCCAATGCTTTCAACAAGTGGAATATTAACACATTTTATTCCACTGATAAATTTCTGTATTTTTCTGGAAAGCATAATACAATATATATATATATATATATATATATATGTTACTTGCCGATGACTATATAATTATTAAATTGGCATTTGGCCGAATATGTTATCCTCTAAATTACTACCATTATTAGCAAATAAACAATCAATATCAAAAGGTCTGCCATTAACATTTGAACAGTTGTTTTCTAGCTGGATCCCAGCTGTAGTCTCTCCGTGCAGTGCTGTAATCTCTACGTTCAGTGATGTAGTCTCGCCGTTCAATACTGTAGTTTACTCCGTTCAATGCTGTTCTCTCTCCGTTCAGTACTGTAGTATCTCCGTTCAATGATGTAGTATCTCCGTTCAATGCTGTGGTCTATCCGTTTAGTGTTGTATTCTCTCCGTTCAGTACTGTAGTCTCTCCGTTCAGTGCTGTAGTTTCTCCGTTCAGTGATGTAGTCTCTGCGTTCAGTGCTGTAGTCTCTCCGTTCAGTACTGTAGTCTCTTCGTTCAGTGATGTAGTCTCTGCGTTCAGTGATGTAGTCTCTCCGTTCAGTGATGTAGTCTTTCCGTTCAGTGCTGTAGTCTCTCCGTTCAGTACTGCAGTCTCTCCGTTCAGTGCTGTAGTCTCTCCGTTCAATGCTGTAGTCTCTCCGTTCAGTACTGTAGTCTCTCCGTTCAGTGCTGTAGTCTCTCCGGTCAGTGTTGTAGTCTCTCCGTTCAGTGATGTAGTCTCTCCGTTCAGTGATGTAGTCTCTGCGTTCAGTGTTGTAGTCTCGCAGTTCAGTGCTGTAGTCTCTCCGTTCAGTGATGTAGTCTCTCCGTTCAATGCTGTAGTCTCTCCGTTCAGTGCTGTAGTCTCTCCGTTCAGTGCTGTAGTCTCTCCGTTCAAGTGCTGAAGTCTCTCCGTTCAGTGATGTAGTCTCTCCGTTCAGTGATGTAGTCTCTCCGTTCTAGTGTTGTAGTCTCTCAGTTCAGTGGTGTAGTCTCTCCGTTCTAGTGGTGTAATTTCTCCGTTCAATGCTGTAGTTTCTCAGTTCTAGTGCTGCAGTCTCTCCGTTCAGTGATGTGGTCTCTCCGTTCAGTGGTGTAGTCTCTCCGTTAAGTGGTGTAGTCTCTCCGTTAAGTGATGTAGTCTCTCCGTTCAGTGCTCCGTTCAGTGCTGTAGTCTCTCCATGCAGTGGTGTAGTCTCTCCGTTCTAGTGGTGTAGTCTCTCCGTTCAAGTGCTGTAGTCTATCCGTTCAGTGATGTAGTCTCTCCGTTCTAGTGGTGTAGTCTCTCAGTTCAGTGGTGTAGTCTCTCCGTTCTAGTGGTGTAATTTCTCCGTTCAGTGATGTAGTCTCTCCGTTCAATGCTGTAGTTTCTCAGTTATAGTGCTGCAGTCTCTCCGTTCAGTGATGTGGTCTCTCCGTTCAGTGATGTAGTCTCTCCGTTCAGTGCTGTAGTCTCTCCGTTCAGTGCTGTAGTCTCCGTTCAGTGGTGTAGTCTCTCCGTTCAACACACCCAAACCCCCAACCCACAACCCCACCCCCAACCCCCAACAACCCAAACCCCCAACCCGTTCAGTGCTGTAGTCTCTCCGTTCAGTCTGTAGTCTTTCTTCAGTGATGTAGTCTCTGCGTTCAGTGATGTAGTCTCTCCGTTCAGTGATGTAGTCTTTCCGTTCAGTGCTGTAGTCTCTCCGTTCAGTACTGCAGTCTCTCCGTTCAGTGCTGTAGTCTCTCCGTTCAATGCTGTAGTCTCTCCGTTCAGTACTGTAGTCTCTCCGTTCAGTGCTGTAGTCTCTCCGGTCAGTGTTGTAGTCTCTCCGTTCAGTGATGTAGTCTCTCCGTTCAGTGATGTAGTCTCTGCGTTCAGTGTTGTAGTCTCGCAGTTCAGTGCTGTAGTCTCTCCGTTCAGTGATGTAGTCTCTCCGTTCAATGCTGTAGTCTCTCCGTTCAGTGCTGTAGTCTCTCCGTTCAGTGCTGTAGTCTCTCCGTTCAAGTGCTGAAGTCTCTCCGTTCAGTGATGTAGTCTCTCCGTTCAGTGATGTAGTCTCTCCGTTCTAGTGTTGTAGTCTCTCAGTTCAGTGGTGTAGTCTCTCCGTTCTAGTGGTGTAATTTCTCCGTTCAATGCTGTAGTTTCTCAGTTCTAGTGCTGCAGTCTCTCCGTTCAGTGATGTGGTCTCTCCGTTCAGTGGTGTAGTCTCTCCGTTAAGTGGTGTAGTCTCTCCGTTAAGTGATGTAGTCTCTCCGTTCAGTGCTCCGTTCAGTGCTGTAGTCTCTCCATTCAGTGGTGTAGTCTCTCCGTTCTAGTGGTGTAGTCTCTCCGTTCAAGTGCTGTAGTCTATCCGTTCAGTGATGTAGTCTCTCCGTTCTAGTGGTGTAGTCTCTCAGTTCAGTGGTGTAGTCTCTCCGTTCTAGTGGTGTAATTTCTCCGTTCAGTGATGTAGTCTCTCCGTTCAATGCTGTAGTTTCTCAGTTATAGTGCTGCAGTCTCTCCGTTCAGTGATGTGGTCTCTCCGTTCAGTGATGTAGTCTCTCCGTTCCAGTGCTGTAGTCTCCGTTCTAGTGGTGTAGTCTCTCCGTTCAAGTGCTGTAGTCTATCCGTTCAGTGATGTAGTCTCTCCGTTCTAGTGGTGTAGTCTCTCAGTTCAGTGGTGTAGTCTCTCCGTTCTAGTGGTGTAATTTCTCCGTTCAATGCTGTAGTTTCTCAGTTCTAGTGCTGCAGTCTCTCCGTTCAGTGATGTGGTCTCTCCGTTTGATGTAGTCTCTCCGCTCAGTGCTCCGTTCAGTGCTGTAGTCTCTCCGTTCAGTGGTGTAGTCTCCCGTTCTAGTGGTGTAGTCTCTCCGTTCAAGTGCTGTAGTATATCCGTTCACTGATGTAGTCTCTCCGTTCTAGTGGTGTAGTCTCTCAGTTCAGTGGTGTAGTCTCTCCGTTCTAGTGGTGTAATTTCTCCGTTCAGTGATGTAGTCTCTCGGTTCAATGCTGTAGTTTCTCAGTTCTAGTGCTGCAGTCTCTCCGTTCAGTGATGTGGTCTCTCCGTTCAGTGCTGTAGTCTCTCCGTTCAGTGCTGTAGTCTGTCCATTCATTGCTGTAGTTTCTCAGTGCAATGCTGTAGTCTCTCTATTCATTGCTGTATTATCTCCGTTCAGTGATGTAGTCTCCCCGTTCAGTGCTGTATTCTCTCCGTTCAGTACTGTAGTCTCTCCCTTCAGTGCTGTATTCTCTCCGTTCATTGCTGTATTATCTCCGTTCATTGCTGTAGTTTCTCAGTGCAATGCTGTAGTCTCTCCATTCATTGCTGTATTATCTCCGTTCAGTGATGTAGTCTCTCCGTTCAGTGATGTAGTCTCTGCGTTCAGTGTTGTAGTCTCGCAGTTCAGTGCTGTAGTCTCTCCGTTCAGTGATGTAGTCTCTCCGTTCAATGCTGTAGTTTCTCAGTTCTAGTGCTGTAGTCTCTCCGTTCAGTGCTGTAGTCTCTCCGTTCAGTGATGTAGTCTCTCCGTTCAGTGATGTAGTCTCTCCGTTCAGTGCTGTAGTCTATCCGTTCAGTGATGTAGTCTCTCCGTTCTAGTGTTGTAGTCTCTCAGTTCAGTGGTGTAGTCTCTCCGTTCTAGTGGTGTAATTTCTCCGTTCAATGCTGTAGTTTCTCAGTTCTAGTGCTGCAGTCTCTCCGTTCAGTGATGTGGTCTCTCCGTTCAGTGGTGTAGTCTCCGTTAAGTGGTGTAGTCTCTCCGTTAAGTGATGTAGTCTCTCCGTTCAGTGCTCCGTTCAGTGCTGTAGTCTCTCCATTCAGTGGTGTAGTCTCTCCGTTCTAGTGGTGTAGTCTCTCCGTTCAAGTGCTGTAGTCTATCCGTTCAGTGATGTAGTCTCTCCGTTCTAGTGGTGTAGTCTCTCAGTTCAGTGGTGTAGTCTCTCCGTTCTAGTGGTGTAATTTCTCCGTTCAGTGATGTAGTCTCTCCGTTCAATGCTGTAGTTTCTCAGTTATAGTGCTGCAGTCTCTCCGTTCAGTGATGTGGTCTCTCCGTTCAGTGGTGTAGTATCTCCGTTCAGTGCTGTAGTCTCTCCGTTCAGTGCTGTAGTCTCTCCGTTCTAGTGGTGTAGTCTCTCCGTTCAAGTGCTGTAGTCTATCCGTTCAGTGATGTAGTCTCTCCGTTCTAGTGGTGTAGTCTCTCAGTTCAGTGGTGTAGTCTCTCCGTTCTAGTGGTGTAATTTCTCCGTTCAATGCTGTAGTTTCTCAGTTCTAGTGCTGCAGTCTCTCCGTTCAGTGATGTGGTCTCTCCGTTTGATGTAGTCTCTCCGCTCAGTGCTCCGTTCAGTGCTGTAGTCTCTCCGTTCAGTGGTGTAGTCTCCCGTTCTAGTGGTGTAGTCTCTCCGTTCTAGTGGTGTAGTCTCTCAGTTCAGTGGTGTAGTCTCTCCGTTCTAGTGGTGTAATTTCTCCGTTCCGTGATGTAGTCTCTCCGTTCAATGCTGTAGTTTCTCAGTTCTAGTGCTGCAGTCTCTCCGTTCAGTGATGTGGTCTCTCCGTTCAGTGGTGTAGTCTCTCCGTTCAGTGCTGTAGTCTCTCCGTTCAGTGCTGTAGTCTGTCCATTCATTGCTGTAGTTTCTCAGTGCAATGCTGTAGTCTCTCCATTCATTGCTGTATTATCTCCGTTCAGTGATGTAGTCTCCCCGTTCAGTGCTGTATTCTCTCCGTTCAGTACTGTAGTCTCTCCCTTCAGTGCTGTATTCTCTCCGTTCATTGCTGTATTATCTCCGTTCATTGCTGTAGTTTCTCAGTGCAATGCTGTAGTCTCTCCATTCATTGCTGTATTATCTCCGTTCAGTGATGTAGTCTCTCCGTTCAGTGCTGTATTCTCTCCGTTCAGTACTGTAGTATCTCCGTTCAGTGCTGTATTCTCTCCGTTCAGTACTGTAGTCTCTCCCTTCAGTGCTGTATTCTCTCCGTTCATTGCTGTATTATCTCCGTTCATTGCTGTAGTTTCTCAGTTCAATGCTGTAGTCTCTCCATTCATTGATGTATTCTCTCCGTTCAGTGACGTGTGTTTTGTGGAGGTCAATGACCTTTTTCTCAATTTCTATTCATGTTGTCATGTATAGAACTACTACATGAGTGTTGAATGGTGTCACGATTTACTTGAAAACATCCTTTCTGAATGTGTTTTTCAACTCACACATTTACATCACGAGTTACATTGAAATTGGCGGATGGGCCATATTATCGCGGCTGCCATATTGGCAATGTCCGCAAGCTTTGGTACATTTAAGCACACACTGTTTGCACTCACACCTTAGTTAGAGTAGCTGGTGCGATTCATTTTGAGTAGAATGTCTAGTGCAGGGCTGGTTGGAAGGGAAGATGTTTGTCTCCTTGTACACCCGGCCCCATTTAGTAGTGTACATGCAGTCACTCATGCCCACCCATACCATGACTTGCATATACATTCTCCGTGAATGAAGCTTTGTAGCCGATGCCGTTTGAGGCAATCAATTCGATGTCACAAATGTCTTTGCTGCGGCCATTTTCTTGCAACGGAATATGTAGTGTAATGATGCTAAAGAGGCAGATTGTGTCTCGGTGGCCAATTACACATCTCTTTGTATCCAGTGGTTTCTACAATTACTGTATCTGTCTTTTGCGAACACGCACGCAGTACTTATTCACTCTTAACAACATTATGGAATACATTCTTCTTGCCTACCCCAACGATTATTGAAGTAATGTCACAACCAGATCCTCCATGGGTTACGTGTAGCAAGTCAACATATAACTGTTTCAGAACCGTGATGTTATAAACATTTAACCTCCCTTTGTCTGGCCGAAAGTACAATAATTCCTTGCAGTTCTGTATTATTCCTTGATACAACAGCAGGACCAACATATCTGGTTCTTATCCAATTAGGGTTGTTGATTTGTAATATGGCATTTCGACTGTTTCTTTAACTATGTCCACGCCTGCATTGTCCTCAGCCATTTTGAGATAAGGTCGACGAGGGCCTATTCGTTCATATTGTTTGTAAGAAAAGCCTCCTTTCCCCAACAAACTTTGTTGCATATAAAATGTTGACCTTCTTCGTATCTGAAATTTTATTTCGTCGCTGGTGCGTTTTGTCCTCTGAATCGGCCACCCATTATATCCACCAATGATGACGATGGCATCGCCGTATAGCTCTGACATGAAAATCGGATATGCATCGGCAGTTTAACTGTAGATACGTCCTTCAGTCCCTTTCAATCAATGCATATGTGAATCTCCATCAGCTTCATCTGATTGGGAAATGTCATGGTGTCACATAGTTTCCAGAAGTTGTTAGAAGTTGTGGTATGGTTTACTTCCGTAAATGATTCTTTGGTGGATATGGTCACCTAGGCATATGTCTCCAGACTGTGATACTTCCAGGAACCTCTGAAATAGGTTGGATCAATGGTTTGGTCCTTACTCCTCGGTAAGATTTGCAGCCTTGTCTGACGTGTCTTCAATTTACTATTTACCTTCCCTAAAGGCGAAACGATCGAGTGTCCTTCCATTTTGATGACGTTGTTTCTACCAACAATGAAAAGGTCGTGCACATTTACATACTCATCAGCATTTATCCATGTGATTATTTTGCGCAAATTCGCCACATCTGAGAATGGAGAATGATGTTGAAGCATTGTCGTAAGTTTGCTAATGTCATAATCCTTGACCATCATTGAAGCGCGGGTGCCCCCTTATGTTGTTAGCTGTATGCGTAGGATACAGGCAAAGATATTGTTCAAATACCCCATTTGATGTTTTGACACTCTTAAAGGACCAGTTCCACCGATTCAACATTTGTTTATATGAGTACAAGGTAAATGTGTTCAGTACAAGCGCACCAGTCTCCATTTATAACCACTCAAATACTTGTATAAGGTTCTAAAAGCCTGGTTCATTATCAATGATGTTGGCTGCGATTTGTTGTGTAAGACAATAGTTAACAGAGAGATGTCCGCGAATTGCATGTTGCTCAGCTTTGTCGCCCATCATGTGTAGCACAGTGTTTACACCATATACTTATGTCTCTATGAGGTTTTTGAGAGCATTGTCTTCCATTAATATTCATAGTGTGTCCAACTGATCAATGACAGTATGGAGACTCCCTAATAGCAATAAAATATATCGTAGTGGGCTATTGTCTGGCACCTCATGCATTATCTTGGGAGCGGAGTATAGTTTAATGTATGTTGGCTTTGGATACTCATCCTTTAAAGGTGTAGTAAGAATATGTATATCATTTTTAATTAGTTTAGCTGCTGTTTCTATTATTGCTCTCTTTCGGGCTTCTTCGTCAGCCAAACATACATCATGTAGTTTTTGGGGTTTACATTCGCACCAACAGTTTAGGTGATATGGCGACTCTGCAGCTAGTATTGGTGGAGGAAGACCCCGAATGCCCACCCGAGCAGTATTTCGGACACTGACGGGCACCCGTGTAGTAGAACAAACGACTTCCGCAAGCCCCGTTACGTTATGAATTACACCGTGACGTCATGAATTACACCGTGACGCCACAGGGATTAATTCCGACTGCTTAACCCTTTCAACACCACATACCTCTAAATAGGCTTACAACAATTGTAGATCCAGATGAGCCGGCTCGTGATCAGGATCTGCACTTTTTGCCAGTGATATGACTATTTTTAGACATAATTACCGATTTTGATAAATGAACTTGTCCAAATGTGATTTTCTGATTCATTTATTGGTTTATGAATATCATGGACCAGTCCATGTGAGTTACTTGGTGTTGAAAGGGTTAAAGAGTTATGATTTTACCAACATTGTGATGTATGTAGTTATTTTCCACATTCAAAGTGTGTACAGTATTGTAAGAAATCATCAATATTTGCGTGATGTAATATAGCATCCTCAGCCATAATAATTGTATCATCAGCATACAGTAGAGTCATAATGTTGGCATGTGGTAATATTTCTCGTGTTAAATCATTTAAATTAATGCCAGTGTTATTCTTTGATGTTAAAAATCTTCCAGATCATTGCGATAGAGGCTAAAGAGCGTCTTGTGAGAGAATTTCGCCTTGTCTTACAACAATGCCGCAGGTGGAAAATTTTAATTTAAATTGTGTTGTTGGATTTTCAAGCATTGGTGTCCTATCAGTTCCAGCATCATTGCTGTTTGTTTTTGGAGTGCTACAATTCAGTTCCACACAAATACCTACAAATATAAAGTCACTCAATCAATGGTCAAGGCTTTTTAATGCTGTTCTGTAAGACACAATCCAGTGTACAAATGTTGCGAAGTTTTCAAAATAAGTGTAAAGATATACTGCAACCGAAGGGTAAACATTTATCAATGTAAAACTGACCGTCTATTTGAAAACCGAATAAATGAAAATCGGCAGGATAAAGATGGAGCAATCGAAAAGCCGACCTAAAAGACATGGTTCGATCCCCTGTCTGACCCTAATAAAATTAACAGTCTTTCAGATGGAACGTTAAACCGAGGTCTCGTGTCGGTGCTTTACACCGTGCACGTAAAAGAACCAGAGGAT
>CM026398.1:35100701-35145324 GCA_014843695.1 Archivesica marissinica
AAACAAATTGAAAATGCTACGAAATCTCTTTTTGACGTACATTTTTGCCGAATAAACCTACACGTTAGTGTAAACACATTTTATTGATAATGTTATTCACAGTTAAAACTCTCCCGTCGAAGATTTTTTTTGTTGCTGACAGAACCCGTGTCCTAGTACGGAAATGTGACCTGCTATGGCCAATGTTTGTGGCAATTGTTTGCAAAGTATACATGCATACAGCTGAAAGTTGTGTTTTATTTGAAGAACAATATAAAGACTCGGGATAGGCGTTATATTTGGACAGCTTTGTACAAAATTGTCTCAGATAGGGCCATTTTACTGATCGATGCGAAATCTGACATCCCACAGAGTAGAATCCCTGTACTTAAATATATATACTAGTACCACCAAACGTGCCGAATCCCTGTGGCTCAGAGGGGCACAGTGGGTCTTCATACACAGATAATGGCTGGATAATCGCCGTATGAACTATTCTGTTGTTGCGAGTTTTAACAAGCGAATATATAAACTGCCAGAGCAACACTGCAATATAGATTGCAATGCATGGTCATATCAAGGTTAAAACTACATATAGGTTATCCGATCGTATATCATTAGCACTCCATTCATGTCAGCGACCATGGGCTTTTATGTCATTACCTATCAACTATGAACAACAAGGGATAAGCGGATGCTAGAATTGTCTTATTTTCCTTTTAACATACAAAATGGCATTATTTGTCATAAATCCGTACATAGCTATCTCGTAGCCATGGTTACGTTGACTTGAAATTGGATAAAAATAAAATACACGAACAGAGTAGTTGGCAATTTGTGTTATACTAACACTTATAAAAATGATGTAATGTTATAAGATAGTGTGGAATGTGGTGACACGTTGTTACCCAGGCAATATTGTCGGTGTTCGTCAATAAAGAAATTATCGACGGATCAGTGATTATGTGTGGTAACACGCACGTTCTCACATAATGGTCTTGTGTGACTATCCCATTCTTCTCTAAATTGTTCTTTTAGTTCACAAACGGATCTGTAGTCCAGTGGTAACACGCTGGACTGATAATCCAGGGATCGCAGGTTCGAATATTGAGTCTTTCAGCTGGGGCCTTAAAAACAAGGTATCGTGTCGGTGCTGTACACCACGCACGTAAAACAACTAGAGGATACCCTGGAATGGGTCTCTGTATGTAACACAGCACTCTATCACGTATTGTGCATTCAATACGCACTGCCTTGTGAATGTCGTTTGGTGTATTCAATACGCACAGTCTTGTAAATGTCGTCTGGTGTATTCAATATGCACTGTATGGTAAATGTCGGCTGGTGTATTCAATGCGCAATGTATTGTAAATGTCGGCTGGTGTATTCAATACGCACTATCTTGTGAATGTCGGCTGGTGTATTCAATACGCACTATCTTGTGAATGTCGACTGGTGTATTCAATACGCACTGTATTGTAAATGTCGGCTGGTGTATTCAATACGCCATATCTTGTGAATGTCGGCTGATGTATTCAATACGCACTATCTTGTGAATGTCGGCTGGTGTATTCAATACGCACTGTCTTGTGTATGTCGGCTGGTGTATTATTCAATACGCACTGTATTGTAAATGTTGGCTGGTGTATTCAATACGCCCTATCTTGTGAATGTCGGCTGGTGTATTATTCAATACGCACTGTATTGTAAATGTCGGCTGGTGTATTCAATACGCCCTATCTTGTGAATGTCGGCTGGTGTATTCAATACTCCCTATCTTGTAAATGTCGACTGGTGTATTCAATACGCACTATCTTGTAAATGTCGGCTGGTGTATTCAATACGCACTGTCTTGTGAATGTCGACTGGTGTATTCAATACGCACTGTCTTGTGAATGTCGTATGGTGTATTCAATACGCACTGTCTTGTAAATGTCGGCTAGTGTATTCAATACGCACTGTATGGTAAATGTCGGCTGGTGTATTCAATACGCACTATCTTGTAAATGTCGGCTGGTGTATTCAATACGCACTGTCTTGTGAATGTCGGCTGGTGTATTCAATACGCACTATCTTGTGAATGTCGTATGGTGTATTCAATACGCACTGTATGGTAAATGTCGTATGGTGTATTCAATACGCACTATCTTGTGAATGTCGGCTGGTGTATTCAATACGCACTATCTTGTGAATGTCGGCTGGTGTATTATTCAATACGCACTGTCTTGTGAATGTCGGCTGATGTATTCAATACGCACTATCTTGTGAATGTCGGCTGGTGTATTATTCAATACGCACTGTATTGTAAATGTCGGATGGTGTATTCAATACGCACTGTCTTGTGAATGTCGGCTGGTGTATTCAATACGCACTGTATTGTAAATGTCGGCTGGTGTATTCAATACGCACTATCTTGTAAATGTCGTATGGTGTATTCAATACCAACTATCTAATACGCACTGTCTTGTGAATGTCGGCTGGTGTATTATTCAATACGCACTGTCTTGTGAATGTCGGCTGGTGTATTCAATACGCACTGTCTTGTAAATGTCGGCTGGTGTATTCAATACGAACTGTCTTGTGAATGGCGGCTGTTGTATTCAATACGCACTGTCTTGTAAATGTCGGCTGGTGTATTCAATACGCACTATCTTGTGAATGTCGGCTGGTGTATTCAATACGCACTGTATGGTAAATGTCGGCTGGTGTATTCAATACGCACTGTCTTGTTAATGGCGGCTGGTGTATTCAATACGCACTGTATTGTACATGTCGGCTGGTGTATTCAATACGAACTGTCTTGTGAATGTCGGCTGGTGTATTCAATACGCACTGTCTTGTAAATGTCGGCTGGTGTATTCAATACGCACTATCTTGTAAATGTCGTATGGTGTATTCAATACGCACTGTCTTGTAAATGTCGGCTGGTGTATTCAATACGCACTATCTTGTAAATGTCGACTGGTGTATTCAATACGCACTGTATTGTAAATGTCGGCTGGTGTATTCAATACGCCATATCTTGTGAATGTCGGCTGATGTATTCAATACGCACTATCTTGTGAATGTCGGCTGGTGTATTCAATACGCACTGTCTTGTGTATGTCGGCTGGTGTATTATTCAATACGCACTGTATTGTAAATGTCGGCTGGTGTATTCAATACGCCCTATCTTGTGAATGTCGGCTGGTGTATTATTCAATACGCACTGTATTGTAAATGTCGGCTGGTGTATTCAATACGCCCTATCTTGTAAATGTCGACTGGTGTATTCAATACGCACTATCTTGTAAATGTCGGCTGGTGTATTCAATACGCACTGTCTTGTGAATGTCGACTGGTGTATTCAATACGCACTGTCTTGTGAATGTCGTATGGTGTATTCAATACGCACTGTCTTGTAAATGTCGGCTAGTGTATTCAATACGCACTGTATGGTAAATGTCGGCTGGTGTATTCAATACGCACTATCTTGTAAATGTCGGCTGGTGTATTCAATACGCACTGTCTTGTGAATGTCGGCTGGTGTATTCAATACGCACTATCTTGTGAATGTCGTATGGTGTATTCAATACGCACTGTATGGTAAATGTCGTATGGTGTATTCAATACGCACTATCTTGTGAATGTCGGCTGGTGTATTCAATACGCACTATCTTGTGAATGTCGGCTGGTGTATTATTCAATACGCACTGTCTTGTGAATGTCGGCTGATGTATTCAATACGCACTATCTTGTGAATGTCGGCTGGTGTATTATTCAATACGCACTGTATTGTAAATGTCGGATGGTGTATTCAATACGCACTGTCTTGTGAATGTCGGCTGGTGTATTCAATACGCACTGTATTGTAAATGTCGGCTGGTGTATTCAATACGCACTATCTTGTAAATGTCGTATGGTGTATTCAATACCAACTATCTAATACGCACTGTCTTGTGAATGTCGGCTGGTGTATTATTCAATACGCACTGTCTTGTGAATGTCGGCTGGTGTATTCAATACGCACTGTCTTGTAAATGTCGGCTGGTGTATTCAATACGAACTGTCTTGTGAATGGCGGCTGTTGTATTCAATACGCACTGTCTTGTAAATGTCGGCTGGTGTATTCAATACGCACTATCTTGTGAATGTCGGCTGGTGTATTCAATACGCACTGTATGGTAAATGTCGGCTGGTGTATTCAATACGCACTGTCTTGTTAATGGCGGCTGGTGTATTCAATACGCACTGTATTGTACATGTCGGCTGGTGTATTCAATACGAACTGTCTTGTGAATGTCGGCTGGTGTATTCAATACGCACTGTCTTGTAAATGTCGGCTGGTGTATTCAATACGCACTATCTTGTAAATGTCGTATGGTGTATTCAATACGCACTGTCTTGTAAATGTCGGCTGGTGTATTCAATACGCACTATCTTGTAAATGTCGTATGGTGTATTCAATAAACACTGTCTTGTGAATGTCGGCTGGTGTATTCAATACGCACTATATTGTAAATGTCGGCTGGTGTATTCAATACGCACTGTCTTGTAAATGGCGGCTGGTGTATTCAATACGCACTGTCTTGTAAATGGCGGCTGGTGTATTCAATACGCACTGTATGGTAAATGTCGGCTGGTGTATTCAATACGCACTGTCTTGTTAATGGCGGCTGGTGTATTCAATACGCACTGTATTGTAAATGGCGGCTGGTGAATTCAATACGCACTGTATGGTAAATGTCGGCTGGTGTATTCAATACGCCCTGTCTTGTTAATGGCGGCTGGTGTATTCAATACGCACTGTATTGTACATGTCGTCTGGTGTATTCAATACGAACTGTCTTGTGAATGTCGGCTGGTGTATTCAATACGCACTGTCTTGTAAATGTCGGCCGGTGTATTCAATACGCACTATCTTGTAAATGTCGTATGGTGTATTCAATACGCACTGTCTTGTAAATGTCGGCTGGTGTATTCAATACGCACTATCTTGTAAATGTCGTATGGTGTATTCAATACACACTGTCTTGTGAATATCGGCTGGTGTATTCAATACGCATTGTCTTGTAAATGTCGGCTGGTGTATTCAATACGCACTATATTGTAAATGTCGGCTGGTGTATTCAATACGCACTGTCTTGTAAATGGCGGCTGGTGTAATCAATACGCACTGTCTTGTAAATGGCGGCTGGTATATTCAGTACGCACTGTATTGTAAATGTCGGCTGGTGTATTCAATACGCACTATATTGTAAATGTCGGCTGGTGTATTCAAACGCACTGTCTTGTAAATGTCGGCTGGTGTATTCAATACGCACTGTCTTGTAAATGGCGGCTGGTGTATTCAATACGCACTGTATTGTAAATGTCGGCTGGTGTATTCAATACGCACTATATTGTAAATGTCGGCTGGTGTATTCAATACGCACTGTCTTGTAAATGTCGGCTGGTGTATTCAATACGCACTATCTTGTAAATGTCGTATGGTGTATTCAATACGCACTATCTTGTAAATGTCGTATGGTGTATTCAATACACACTGTCTTGTGAATGTCGGCTGGTGTATTCAATACGCACTGTCTTGTGAATACTATAAACGCATGAGCTCATTAGAAGGAGGAAATATTCGTCTTAAAGTTAAAAAATCAATAATCCCGATCCATGGCACAGAGTGACAAATTCCCCTGTGTGACTTATATATCATTCAATGTCCCACAGTACTGGCAGTTTTCGCAGCTTAGAAGCTATATTTATCCCAGAAATTCAATTTACTCGCTGAGACCAATTTAAGTTAGAATTTATAGCCTTTGCCCCGAGTATAATTCTGAATGCTCACGTGTAATTCTTTGTGGGGAAGATTAATTGTATATGTCCGGAATGGCTTACCATCTGTTCAACCCGATACAAGCATGGTTCGTTTCCTGTGCACAGTTGATACAACGACACAATATCAGTTTAATCGCGCTCGATACCTCATTCCTGATGAACTCCATCGCATTGAGTGCGAGAGAAGAGTCATGTGGAATTCAAGTGCCTTGCCTAAGGGCACAGTCGTAACGGCTACAGCTGGGCGCGAACTCTGGGCCTCTCATATCTGAAGCGAACGCGCTACCACTGCGCTATCACGACTTTATCAAAATAGCTGAAGATGAGTTGCATATGCTTCTATTTATCTTATCAGATAGTTTGTGTATCGTCGTCCCATGCTTAATTGTAGTCATTTTAAATTTTGGAGGATATTTCGAGATACATAATACGCATCAATTCCAGAATCGCTCGTGTTCTTTTACATGTCCGGTGCATAGCACAGATATATCATACCTCTGTTTAGTGTCCCATCTGATTGCTAATATGATAATGGTCAGACAGGATGATCGAACCAGCGACCCTTGGTTTCGCAGTCCAACGCGTTAACCATTGGAACACTGACCCGTCTATAGCTGCTTCTCTTGATTTCCGTGCTTCGTTGTATCAGCTCTTTGAGTTCAAGGCCGTTGCTTGCTCATCGCCGCTATTCGTTCGAATCAAACGTGTGAAGTCGAATTGTTACATGTGAGCAAACTATCCGACTTGCTTGCGGACGGTCTGCGATTCTACCAGGGCGGCCCGCTTGTGCCTGGGATTCTGCTCATGGGGTGACATTTGTCAGTGGGTGACATTACATTACAGATGTAGCTGCCAGTGACAAGTACCCGTTCATATGTGTGTTTTACGTTTATTTATCGTCGCTACCGGTTGCCCATATGAGCGACGCCTCCTGAAGAGATTAGTCATTTTAGATGTTTGGAGGATAGTGCAATGATACAGACAGAGACCCATTCCAGGGTCTCCTCTGGTTCTTTTACGTGCACGGTGTAAAGCACCGACACGAGACCTCGGTTTAACGTCCCATCTGAAAGACTGTTAATTGTATTAGGGTCAGACGGGGGATCGAACCTGCGATCCCTGGATTACCAGTCCAGCGTGTTAGCACTGGACTACAGATCCGTCTGTCCCCGTTCTTGTTGGAGATATATCAGCATATATATTACGTAAGCAACTTATTAATCTATGTTATATTTACACCTCATAGCATTAGTGTCATGTCAGCCAATGATCGTCATCTAATCAGTAGACTTACACTACGTACGCCACTACTTACGTGTAATTGATTTGTTTTCCGAGGCACATATTGCACATCTTAACAAATATGCCAGGTTTCTAAACAAACTATCTCGTAACATAAAATATGCCAGGTTTCTAAACAAACTATCTCGTAACATAAAATATGCCAGGTTTCTAAACAAACTATCTCGTAACATAAAATATGCCAGGTTTCTAAACAAACTATCTCATAACATAAAATATGCCAGGTTTCTAACCAAACTATCTCGTAACATAAAATATGCCAGGTTTCTAAACAAACTATCTCGTAACATAAAATATGCCAGGTTTCTAACCGAACTATCATTACTTTTCTCTGTACACATATTATCCAATTCCAGATTACATACACCAGTATCCAAGTTCCAGATTACATACACCTTTATCCAATTCCAGATTACATACACCAGTATCCAAGTTCCAGATTACATACACCAGTATCCAAGTTCCAGATTACATACACCATTATCCAATTCCAGATTACATACACCAGTATCCAAGTTCCAGATTACATACACCAGTATCCAAGTTCCAGATTACATACACCATTATCCAATTCCAGATTACATACACCAGTATCCAAGTTCCAGATTACATACACCAGTATCCAAATTCCAGATTACATACACCAGTATCCAAGTTCCAGATTACATACACCAGTATCCAAGTTCCAGATTACATACATGCACCATTATGCAAGTTCCAGATTACATACATGCACCAGTATGCAAGTTCCAGATTACATACACCATTATCCAAGTTCCAGATTACATACATGCACCAGTATCCAAGTTCCAGATTACATACATGCACCAGTATGCAAGTTCCAGATTAAATACATGCACCAGTATGCAAGTTCCAGATTACATACATGCACCAGTATGCAAGTTCCAGATTAAATACATGCACCAGTATGCAAGTTCCAGATTACATACACCAGTATCCAAGTTCCAGATTACATACACCAGTATCCAAGTTCCATATTACATACATGCACCAGTATGCAAGTTCCAGATTAAATACATGCACCAGTATGCAAGTTCCAGATTACATACATGCACCATTATGCAAGTTCCAGATTACATACATGCACCATTATCCAAGTTCCAGATTACATACATGCACCAGTATCCAAGTTCCAGATTACATACACCAGTATCCAAGTTCCAGATTACATACACCAGTATCCAAGTTCCAGATTACATACACCAGTATCCAAGTTCCAGATTACATACATGCACCATTATGCAAGTTCCAGATTACATACATGCACCAGTATGCAAGTTCCAGATTACATACATGCACCATTATGCAAGTTCCATATTACATACATGCACCAGTATGCAAGTTCCAGATTAAATACATGCACCAGTATGCAAGTTCCAGATTACATACACCAGTATCCAAGTTCCAGATTACATGCACCAGTATCCAAGTTCCAGATTACATACATGCACCATTATCCAAGTTCCAGATTACATGCACCAGTATCCAAGTTCCAGATTCATACATGCACCAGTATCCAAGTTCCAGATTACATACACCAGTATCCAAGTTCCAGATTACATACACCAGTATCCAAGTTCCAGATTACATACACCAGTATCCAAGTTCCAGATTACATACAAACAGTATCCAAGTTCCAGATTACATACATGCACCAGTATCCAAGTTCCAGATTACATACACCAGTATCCAAGTTCCAGATTACATACACCAGTATCCAAGTTCCAGATTACATACATGCACCATTATGCAAGTTCCAGATTACATACATGCACCAGTATGCCAGTTCCAGATTACATACACCATTATCCAAGTTCCAGATTACATACATGCACCATTATGCAAGTTCCAGATTACATACATGCACCATTATGCCAGTTCCAGATTACATACACCAGTATCCAAGTTCCAGATTACATACACCAGTATCCAAGTTCCAGATTACATACACCAGTATCCAAGTTCCAGATTACATACACCAGTATCCAAGTTCCAGATTACATACACCAGTATCCAAGTTCCAGATTACATACATGCACCATTATGCAAGTTCCAGATTACATACATGCACCAGATGCAAGTTCCAGATTACATACACCATTATCCAAGTTCCAGATTACATACATGCACCAGTATCCAAGTTCCAGATTACATACATGCACCATTATGCAAGTTCCATATTACATACATGCACCAGTATGCAAGTTCCAGATTACATACACCAGTATCCAAGTTCCAGATTACATGCACCAGTATCCAAGTTCCAGATTACATACATGCACCAGTATCCAAGTTCCAGATTCATACATGCACCAGTATCCAAGTTCCATATTACATACAACAGTATCCAAGTTCCAGATTACATACACCAGTATCCAAGTTCCAGATTACATACACCAGTATCCAAGTTCCAGATTACATACACCAGTATCCAAGTTCCAGATTACATACACCAGTATCCAAGTTCCAGATTACATACATGCACCATTATCCAAGTTCAAGATTACATACACCAGTATCCAGGTTCCAGATTACATACATGCACCAGTATCCAAGTTCCAGATTACATGCATGCACCAGTATCCAAGTTCCAGATTACATACATGCACCAGTATCCAAGTTCCAGATTACATGCATGCACCATTATGCAAGTTCCAGATTACATGCATGCACCATTATGCAAGTTCCAGATTACATACATGCACCATTATGCAAGTTCTAGATTACATACATGCACCATTATCCAGGTTCTAGATTACATACACCAGTATCCAAGTTCCAGATTACATACACCAGTATCCAAGTTCCAGATTACATACACCAGTATCCAAGTTCCAGATTACATACACCAGTATCCAAGTTCCAGATTGCATGCACCAGTATCCAAGTTCCAGATTACATACACCAGTATCCAAGTTCCAGATTACATACACCAGTATCCAAGTTCCAGATTACATACACCAGGATCCAAGTTCCAGATTACATACATGCACCATTATGCAAGTTCCAGATTACATACACCATTATCCAAGTTCCAGATTACATACATGCACCATTATGCAAGTTCCAGATTACATACATACACCATTATGCAAGTTCCAGATTACATACATGCACCATTATGCAAGTTCCAGATTACATACATGCACCAGTATGCAAGTTCCAGATTACATACATGCACCATTATGCAAGTTCCAGATTACATACATACACCAGTATACAAGTTCCAGATTACATACATGCACCATTATGCAAGTTACAGATTACATACATACACCAGTATGCAAGTTCCAGATTACATACATGCACCATTATGCAAGTTACAGATTACATACATATACCAGTATACAAGTTCCAGATTAAATACATACCCCATTATCCAAGTTCCAGATTACATACACCATTATGCAAGTTCCAGATTACATACATGCACCATTATACAAGTTCCAGATTGCATACATGCACCATTATGCAAGTTCCAGATTACATACATGTACCATTATCCAAGTTACAGATTACATACATGCACCATTATGCAAGTTCCAGATTACATACACCATTATCCAAGTTCCAGATTACATACATGCACCATTATGCAAGTTCCAGATTACATACACCATTATCCAAGTTCCAGATTACATACATGCACCATTATGCAAGTTCCAGATTACATACACCATTATCCAAGTTCCAGATTACATACACCATTATGCAAGTTCCAGATTACAACACCAACAATACATACACCATTATGCAAGTTCCAGATTGCATACATACCATTATGCAAGTTCCAGATACACACCCAACCCAACAACAACACCAACAACAAACACAAACCAACAACAAAACATACATACACCGTTATGCAAGTTCCAGATTGCATACATGCACCATTATGCAAGTTACAGATTACATTCATGCACCGTTATGCAAGTTCCAGATTACATACATGTACCATTATCCAAGTTACAGATTACATACACCATTATGCAAGTTCCAGATTACATACATCACCAGTATACAAGTTCCAGATTACATACATGCACCATTATGCAAGTTCCAGATTACATACATACACCATTATGCAAGTTTCAGATTACATACATACACCATTATGCAAGTTCCAGATAACATACATACACCGTTATGCAAGTTCCAGATTGCATACATGCACCATTATGCAAGTTACAGATTACATTCATGCACCATTATGCAAGTTCCAGATTACATACATGTACCATTATCCAAGTTCCAGATTACATACATGCACCATTATGCAAGTTCCAGATTACATACATACACCATTATGCAAGTTCCAGATTACATACATGCACCATTATGCAAGTTCCAGATTACATACATGCACCAGTATGCAAGTTCCAGATTACATACATGCACCATTATGCAAGTTCCAGATTACATACATACACCAGTATACAAGTTCCAGATTACATACATGCACCATTATGCAAGTTACAGATTACATACATACACCAGTATGCAAGTTCCAGATTACATACATGCACCATTATGCAAGTTACAGATTACATACATATACCAGTATACAAGTTCCAGATTACATACATACCCCATTATCCAAGTTCCAGATTACATACACCATTATGCAAGTTCCAGATTACATACATGCACCATTATACAAGTTCCAGATTGCATACATGCACCATTATGCAAGTTCCAGATTACATACATGTACCATTATCCAAGTTACAGATTACATACATGCACCATTATGCAAGTTCCAGATTACATACATGCACCAGTATACAAGTTCCAGATTACATACATACACCATTATCCAAGTTCCAGATTACATACATGCACCATTATGAAAGTTCCAGATTACATACATGTACCATTATCCAAGTTCCAGATTACATACATGCACCATTATGCAAGTTCCAGATTACATACATGCACCATTATCCAAGTTACATATTACATACACCATTATGCAAGTTCCAGATTACATACATGCACCATTATGCAAGTTCCAGATTGCATACATGCACCATTATCCAAGTTCCAGATTACATACATGCACCATTATGCAAGTTCCAGATTACATACATACACCATTATGCAAGTTTCAGGTTACATACATACACCATTATGCAAGTTCCAGATAACATACATACACCGTTATGCAAGTTCCAGATTGCATACATGCACCATTATGCAAGTTACAGATTACATTCATGCACCATTATGCAAGTTCCAGATTACATACATGTACCATTTTCCAAGTTACAGATTACATACACCATTATGCAAGTTCCAGATTACATACATCACCAGTATACAAGTTCCAGATTACATACATGCACCATTATGCAAGTTCCAGATTACATACATACACCATTATGCAAGTTTCAGATTACATACATACACCATTATGCAAGTTCCAGATAACATACATACACCGTTATGCAAGTTCCAGATTGCATACATGCACCATTATGCAAGTTACAGATTACATTCATGCACCATTATGCAAGTTCCAGATTACATACATGTACCATTATCCAAGTTACAGATTACATACACCATTATGCAAGTTCCAGATTACATACATCACCAGTATACAAGTTCCAGATTACATACATGCACCATTATGCAAGTTCCAGATTGCATACATGCACCATTATGCAAGTTTCAGATTACATACATACCCCTTTATGCAAGTTTCAGATTGCATACATGCACCATTATGCTAGTTCCAGATTACATACATGCACCATTATGCAAGTTCCAGATTACATACATGCACCAGTATGCTAGTTCCAGATTACATACATACACTGTTATCCTCTTTCATGTCGTTTTGACTAGGGAATAAATATTTAATTATGTTATTGCAATCATCCAGGAATTCATATAGACGTTTTAAGCTGCAACAATTAAATCGATGTAATTTACAAGAAAGGAATTTATACTGTTCATTGATTGTTCAAATTTGTAAGCTCCATAGCTACTCACCCCTGATGGAAGCCACTGCCATGAGGGAGAGAGAAGAGGCAATATGGATTTACGTGTGTTACATAATTACACCACCACTATGCTCCTGGCAGCTCTCCAACTCACTTTCCCTCGGTTATGAGACAGACAGTGTACCACCAACCACGGATGCTCCATTCAATAAATACATTAAAGCGACATTACATCACAAAAAGCAAATACAATGCATTTTTCACGTATAAATGCATAGTTACTACACATTAATCTGAATACATTATTTTGTTATGTCAACAAACCACGTATACGACGTTTGTTTATTTGTTGAAATATTCTGTTTTTGATGCAAATATTTGGAAACAAATTTATACCATATAATAGCAAATTACATTCTGCAGATATTTGCGTTTTCACCGATGTAGTGTCGCTTTAAGTTTCATTAACACATGATTGATGGTAACCATAGATGGTCGTCCCTTGTCTGCTCACCATCTACATATACAATCTGTAAACATGGATATACATGTGCGTTTCTACATTTTCTAGAATGCATTTCAATTATGAAATAGGGCGTGTTCATATAGTTGTGGTAGGTAAGACATGCAGTATCTAGGAATAGTTGTCGTAGATAAGCCATGCAGTATCTAGGAATAGTTGTCGTAGGTAAGACATACAGTATCTAGGAATAGTTGTCGTAGATAAGACGTGCAGTATCTAGGAATAGTTGTCGTAGATAAGACGTGCAGTATCTATGAATAGTTGTCGTAGATAAGACATACAGTATCTATGAATAGTTGTCGTAGATAAGACATACAGTATCTAGGAATAGTTGTCGTAGATAAGACATGCAGTATCTAGGAATAGTTGTCGTAGATAAGACATACAGTATATATGAATAGTTGTCGTAGATACGACGTGCAGTATATATTAATATGTGTCGTAGGTAAGCCATGCAGTATATATGACTAGTTGTCGTAGGTAAGCCATGCAGTATCTATAACTAGTTGTCGTAGGTAAGCCATGCAGTATCTATGACTAGTTGTCGTAGGTAAGCCATGCAGTATCTATGACTAGTTGTCGTAGGTAAGCCATGCAGTATCTATAACTAGTTGTCGTAGGTAAGCCATGCAGTATCTATAACTAGTTGTCGTAGGTAAGCCATGCAGTATCTATGACTAGTTGTCTGTAACATGCGCTATACCCAACTTAAGACATTTCATTAACACGTGGAACTTATAATTCAATCAGGTAGTTAATGGTATCGTCAAAGTCTTCTGTGAATGCATTATATCTCAATACATGTAATAAAATAAAATATTCACAAAGACAAATAAACGAGCTCATGTATTTATGTTAAAGTGTTCTTTTTACCATTTGTACCATTTGTACATGGATGTTCGTCGGTGGATTTACACAATTGGATTTACTGCATATACTTGACACACTATATACATTACAATATATAGTTTATACAAATTTATTTAGCTCGATTGCGAAGCAAGTTCTTTCAACTTATATGAATCATCTCGAGACCTCATTCCTGATGTAAATACATCGCCATGAAGGAGAGAGAAGAGGCAACGTGGTATTTAAATGCCTTGCCTAAGGGCACAATCGTAACGGCTCCAGCGGGGTTCGAACTCCGGACCTTTCGCACCTGAAGCGAACGCGCATCCACTGTGCTATCACGACTTCCACGTGATACAATACAATATACAATACAATATATTGACACATATACTAAATGTTGCATTGCTGATTACAGTTTGCCCTAGTTTGTAAACCAATCAAAGCCTCTCTTTGCTATAAACGGCGAGATTATTTCCATATCGCGACGCTTGTTTTATATGATTGTATGTCTATCTTGGATATTGGACGCTCCGCCTACGAAGTTGCAGACGGAATGCGCATGCGCAACTCGGATAGTGGAGCTCACTGTGCTATGCATGTAGATCTGTGCCGACGATAGGCATGGCGTAAAATTGGACGGAGCAAACAAAATGTCGAGAAGTGAAGGTGTGTGCGTACATATACTCACTGCTCATCTGTGCGCATCAATATCAAAGTAATGAAGTATTTGTAGGCGGGGAAAACTATACGTTTCTTATTGATCACATACTCATACGGTTTTATAACATAAGTGGCGCTGCAGACATTACATATTTGTCGTAGTTAACTAGTGCAAATAAGCAGTGTATGAATTCATATGCTCTGTAAACAAAATAAACAACCAACATGGCGTCGCAATTCACGTATCGCTGATAAACATCAATGAGCTATACGCACTACAAATCCTGCACGACGGGTTATTAACACTACAACGTATGTCATATCGCTGAATATAAGTATTGAATCGCGGTGTAATAGTTTCCATCTGGGTATGAACTACATTGAGCGTGTATTTAAACGTTGCACATTTTGCTGTGACGTCATAGTCACAGGTGCTTCAGTCGTACAACTGACATAATAATTAAGGAATGACTCGTTAATATCGGGGTATGAACTACATTACACGCTCAATGTAGTGCATACCCAGATGGAAACTATTACGCCACGATTCATTACTTATATTTACATTAATTATTCTTTGTAATGACATAAAGAATATATAGCACACTTTGCTGCATTTGAACTGTTATTAGTCCAGGTTTGCAACTTGCCGTATGCCGGAACACGTAAATAGATCATCCTTGGAACAGCTTAAGCTGTAAGACAATCGTTTTCTCGCGACGATGGCTGCCTAACACTGCGAATGCGCAAGCCCGTAACGTCGAGTGCGCATGTCAGCTGCATATCATTAATTGAGAAATGTATACAATCAGGACACATACGTACATCGAAGGTTATTAAATACATAGTTCCCACGACATGTGAAAATAGTCATCGAAGGTTATTCAATACATAGTTACCACGACATGTGAAAATAGTCAAAAACACTGATAAGATCTTATCTTGGCAGCCATTTTGACTGGCAAGTTGTATTAACGGCAATTTCATGACTTTACTAGTATTTCTTTAATTGCAATAACTTTATTAATTTTGATTTCTTAATATAAAATTTGGTATGATTTTAATGGTATTGAAATGCACTTTTTAAATATTAATTTAATTTTTAACAATGATGTATGGATTATAAATTATAAGAACTTACCTTGCACCTATTTTTGAAAGTCTATTTTCACAGTTGAAATATTAATATACAGGTAAATTATTATTTATTCATTATTGATACGAAATTTGTGAAATGATACTAAAAATGTGTCCATTGAGAGCTTTTCAACAATGTATGAACCATGGTGATGGGATGAAAAATAAATAGTTTATGAAGAAAACAAAATTACGCTACTATATATTATATATAATATCTGATCAACTTTGCCAATCAAAATGGCAGCCACAGTAGGAATGATGACGTCACACGGGAACTATGTATATCGATGTAAATATTATGCATGTAGAACGCACACTGTAGTTTCTTCGTGTTTTGCTTTATTACAGTTTCATGAATTTAGCAAAGTGACTAATACGAGTTAAATTACAAATAAAATGTGAACTACATTGTTTGGGTTTACTATTCATTTACAACTGACCACATAACGCATTTCATAGCTAATAACTGAAGCACATTTACATGAAACATTTGCAATTCAGTGAATTTACAGTTTTTCGGAATACTTTTATAAATAGGATCTTCTAATCGTGTTCACTTGTTATTGAATGTATTTAACTCGTTTTCTAAAAACGATAGAACTAGCCCAGAGGCTCGTCTTATTGTTTTTAGAAGATTGGCTAAATAAATTCAATAACAAATGACCACTCATTTAATAGCCTATATTTATCGCATGACTGCTTGTATACAGTTCCATACAGCCATCCCATATGTTCTTATATGTAATATAACCTGGTATGTTCCTGATTGTCTAACAGAATAATCATTATAATTTTTTAATTAAACTTTAAAATTATGAACATTTCCAGGTGAATTGGTACATTACGCAAACGATAAGACGACACACGACGATTTATAAGAAGTCTCGACGTAATAACAACGCTGTTTAAAACATAAAACTAACGCTGTTTTGCATAATGACGTCATGACAAGTTGCGCCAAAAGGCTCGCTTTATAGCAACATTCCAAAGTTTCATAAAATATGGTATGAAATCATCACACATGTAAGATCCTAGATATATATATATACGTGTATAATATACATAATTTACAGAATTTATATAATAATTATGTATATTATACACGTGCATACAAAACGTGACAAATTAAAGAAAGGCCAAACGGGTCGGACCACAAATTATATCAACATCATGTATATTTATATATTGTTTATTATAACAACAACAACAACAGTGTATTGCGTAAAACATGTATAAGATGCTTAGAACAAATACATTAGTTACACAGTGTACTGGATACACAAACATAATTACCGAGAAGTGTGCTGTATGTGGACCTACCATGCCTGTACATGATATTAGAAGTTGTATGTATATATGTCGCGGTCTACAACTAGTGTTGTAATCTATTCTCTTCGAGTTCCACAATGAAGGTAATGGAATAATAATGTGTCTACTCTTTCGGGAGGATCCAGACTGCGTCCAGTGTGTTAATTGTGTATGGAAACGTGGTTGCTATTCAATGAGAGAAGAGACACTGGTCAGTTACTGGCCCCTGGCTACTCTGAGGCTAGATATTAATTGGTTCACTCTATCTTCATCGATGTTTCCTTTTCACCACATACTTTTAATTTTGGTCACCAGTTTTATCATCTTATAATTATTAAATTATTAAATCTCGACCGTTATCCAACACGACCTAATGGATACTTTACTGTAAAAAAAAGTATCAAGTATTTAACATGTGTACAGGTGCATTGCGCATCATCGATCCATATGCGCAGCTTCCGGTTTTATTTTAAGAATCGAAAGGTTATCCAATCAAAATATTAGAAACTGCATTGGAGCGTAATAAAATGATATAGCCTCATTATGGACTTACTTAGACTGTGCTACATGGGGAGATATTCCATTGCGCGGACTAATACATATCGTCATTATTGTCTTATAGTTCCATTTTTCAATAACTTGCAATGTATTAATGGTTTAGCTCTGTTCCCAAATAAACTGATGTACGGTGCGTTACTATACTGACACCAACAACTGTGATCGATTCGGGGCAGCCGTGCTACGTGCCAGTGTTGCTTATATGCGTAATCGATTCGGGGCAGCCGTATTACGTGCGAGTGTTGCTTTATATGCGTAATCGATGCGAGGCAGCCGTGCTACGTGCGAGTGTTGCTTTATATGCGTAATCGATGCGAGGCAGCCGTGCTACGTGCGAGTGTTGCTTTATATGCGTAATCGATGCGAGGCAGCCGTGCTACGTGCGAGTGTTGCTTTATATGCATAATCGATGCGTGGCAGCCATATTACGTGCGAGTGTTGCTTTATATGCGTAATCGAGGCGAGGCACCCGTGCTACGTGCGAGTGTTGCTTTATATGCGTAATCGATGCGAGGCAGCCGTGCTACGTGCGAGTGTTGCTTTATATGCGTAATCGATGCGGCAGCCGTTCTACGTGCGAATGTTGCTTTATATGCGTAATCGATGCGGCAGCCGTTCTACGTGCGAGTGTCGCTTTATATGCGTAATCGACACGGGGCACCCGTGCTACGTGCGAGTGTTACTGTATATGCGTAATCGATGCGAGGCAGCCGCGTTACGTGTGAGTGTTGCTTTATATACGTAATCGATGCGAGGCAGCCGTGCTACGTGCGAGTGTTGCTTTATATGCGTAATCGATGCGGGGCAGCCGTGGCCCGTGCTACGTGCGAGTGTTGCTTTATATGCGTAATCGATGCGGGGCAGCCGTGGCCCGTGCTACGTGCGAGTGTTGCTTTATATGCGTAATCGATGCGAGGCAGCCGTGCTACGTGCGAGTGTTGCTTTATATGTGTAATCGATGCGAGGCAGCCGTGCTACGTGCGAGTGTTGCTTTATATGCGTAATCGATGCGAGGCAGCCGTGCTACGTGTGAGTGTTGCTTTATATGCGTGATCGATGCGGGGCAGCCGCGCTACGTGCGAGTGTTGCTTTATATGCGTAATCGATGCGGGGCAGCCGTGCTACGTGCGAGTGTTACTTTATATGCGTAATCGATGCGGGGCAGCCGTGGCCCGTGCTACGTGCGAGTGTTGCTTTATATGCGTAATCGATGCGGGGCAGCCGTGCTACGTGCGAGTGTTACTTTATATGCGTAATCGATGCGGGGCAGCCGTGGCCCGTGCTACGTGCGAGTGTTGCTTTATATGCGTACTCGATGCGGGGCAGCCGTGCTACGTGCGAGTGTTACTATATCACGATGATACCAGCATATTGTATTTCTGTGTCGAGAAACGTTCGATACAGAATGGCACCACCGGCCGTAACACATGATCTGTGTGAACTAACTAACCCCAACATCATCAACATTACAGGTAGAATTATGACAAGGAATGTATCTATCACGTGTAAATTGTGTAGGTATATCACAGCTGCTTATAACATACGCTTGTGAGAGAATGCTGCTTAATGGCATATGCTCAAAGATAACAATGGAACTAAACATTACCCGACCAGGCGCGTAGCTGCCATGTACGTCCAACATGCTCATACCTTCTCAACTTTACAAATCTGTTGTCCTCTCGTTATTCTCCAAATATACATACCTCAGCATATAAAACAATATACCGTGCAATTGTGAATGTATACATTTGATGACAGACTAAAAGAAATGCCTAGGTGTATGTATATCTCTTAAAAAGTGTATACAGTGTAACAGTAACAGTGTAAATGTACGATATGCATGTATTCAGATGATATTATTAACATTGTGGTAATTTTGAAAATAAAGTATTATAATAATTATTCATATTATTATTTATCAAAACTAGATGTGCAATCCATGACTCCATGTTCCACAAATACATGTTTCTTTCGCACTAGTGTATATTTATGTTTTGCTATATTTTTTGTGTTAAATATTAAAAAAACCCTCTAATCTGGAACCCCCTCTAAACCGGACGTTTTGTCCGGTCCGGACGAAGTCCGGTTTAGATGGGTTTTACTGTATATACATATAACAATTTCAACTGCACATTATATAGCTGGAAACAAAATGGGTTACCTGCCAGAGGCCTCAAAATGGGTTACCTGCCAGAGGCCTCAAAATGGGTTACCTGCCAGAGGCCTCAAAATGGGTTACCTGCCAGAGGCCTCAAAATGGGTTACCTGCAGAGCCCTCAAAATGGGTTACCTGCCAGAGGCCTCAAAATGGGTTACCTGCCAGAGGTCTCAAAATGGGTTACCTGCCAGAGGCCTCAAAATGGGTTACCTGCCAGAGGCCTCAAAATGGGTTACCTGCCAGAGGCCTCAAAATGGGTTACCTGCCAGAGGCCTCAACATGGGTTACCTGCCAGAGGCCTCAACATGGGTTACCTGCCAGAGGCCTCAAAATGGGTTACCTGCCAGAGGTCTCAAAATGGGTACCTGCCAGAGGCCTCAACATGGGTTACCTGCCAGAGGCCTCAAAATGACTGCCAGAGGCCTCAACATGGGTTACCTGCCAGAGGCCTCAAAATGGGTTACCTGCCAGAGGCCTCAAAATTGGTTACCTGCCAGAGGCCTCAAAATGGGTTACCTGCCAGAGGCCTCAAAATGGGTTACCTGCCAGAGGCCTCAAAATGGGTTACCTGCCAGAGGCCTCAAAATGGGATACCTGCCAGAGGCCTCATAATGGGTTACCTACCAGAGGCCTCAAAATGGACAAAAACATATTTAAAACATATACATGAAACGAGATGTCAACATCTCCACGATGAGTTTGACATTAGTGGAAGATAGATTAGTTAGTTCATTCGAGTATAAGCATACCAGGTTCTCGCCAAACGATACACGGGCTGAACCGGAATGACTGTCACTTGTTCTGTGCTTCACTGTGTATGTCTGCGTGAGAGTCAATGGTTATGTACTTCACTGTGTATGTCTTCGTTAGAGTCAATGGATCTGTGCTTCACACTGTGTATGTCTGCGTGAGAGTCAATGGTTATGTGCTGCACACTGTGTATGTCTACGTGAGAGTCAATGGTTCTGTGCTTCACTGTGTATGTCTGCGTGAGAGTCAATGGATATGTGCTTCACACTGTGTATGTCTACGTGAGAGTCAATGGTTCTGTGCTGCACACTGTGTATGTCTGCGTGAGAGTCAATGGTTCTGTGCTTCACTGTGTATGTCTGCGTGAGAGTCAATGGTTGTGTACTTCACTGTGTATGTCTGCGTGAGAATCAATGGTTCTGTGCTTCACTGTGTATGTCTGCGTGAGAGTCAATGGTTGTGTACTTCACTGTGTATGTCTGCGTGAGAATCAATGGTTCTGTGCTTCACTGTGTATGTCTGCGTGAGAGTCAATGGATTTGTGCTTCACTGTGTATGTCTGCGTGAGAATCAATGGTTCTGTGCTTCACTGTGTATGTCTGCGTGAGAGTCAATGGTTATGTGCTTCACTGTGTATGTCTGCGTGAGAGTCAATGGTTATGTGCTTCACTGTGTATATCTGCGTGAGAGTCAATGGTTCTGTGCTTCACTGTGTATGTCTGCCCGAGTGTCAATGGTTCTGTGCTGCACACACTGTGTATATCTGCGTGAGAGTCAATGGTTATGTGCTTCACTGGGTATGTCTATGTGAGAGTCAATGGTTATGTGCTTCACTGTGTATGTCTGCCCGAGTGTCAATGGATCTGTGCTTCGCTGTGTATGTCTACGTGAGAGTCAATGGTTCTGTGCTTCACTGTGTATGTCTACGTGAGAGTCCATGGTTCTGTGCTTCACTGTGTATGTCTACGTGAGAGTCCATGGTTCTGTGCTTCACTGTGTATGTCTATGTGAGAGTCAATGGTTATGTACTTCACACTATGTATGTCTGCGTGAGAGTCAATACCTCACTGTGTATGTCTGTGTGAGATGTCTGCGTGAGAGTCAATGGTTATGTGCTTCACACTGTGTATGTCTGCGTGAGAGTCAATGCCTCACTGTGTATGTTTGCGTGAGAGTCAATGGCTATGTGCTTCACACTATGTATGTCTGCGTGAGAGTTAATACCTCACTGTGTATGTCTGTGTGAGATGTCTGCGTGAGAGTCAATGGTTATATGCTTCACACTGTGTATGTCTGCGTGAGAGTCAATGCCTCACTGTGTATGTCTGCGTGAAATTCAATGCCTCACTGTGTATGTCTGCGTGAGAGTCAATGCCTCATTGTGCATGTCTGCGTGAGAGTCAATGCCTCACTGTGTATGTCTGCGTGAAATTCAATGACTCACTATGTGCGTTTGTGTGAAATTCAATGCCTCACTGTGTATGTTTGCGGGAGAGTCAATTCCCCACTGTGTATGTATGCGTGAAATTCAATGCCTCACTGTGTATGTCTGCGTGAGAGTCAATGCTTCATTGTGTATGTGTGTGGGAGAGTCAGTGGTTTGGGTGGGGTGCTGATAGGTGAGCTTAATTATCTACAAACAGTTCTATTTCTGATATGTATGCGCATTTGACCTCACGATCTATCGTAGTTCCTCCGTGGAAAGTGTATGGTAGCGCATTTGAGATTTGTTTGTTTTTGGACTTAATGGGGCAGTATCTGCTTATGTGATATCACCTGGACCACTCGACCACGAAAGCCCCTCTTCATTAGATAGCTTACATGTTAGGCAAAGGTAAGTCATAAACTAATCAGTACAACATTGTACATTGAGTCAATTAATTGGCACCCAAGGCCACGTCGTACATTACCATTGACGTAGTACAAACATGCTTTTAATCCAATAACTTGGAGCGTCCTGGTGGTTCTAATTAACCCACTTACAGCAAAGGCAGCGAGGCAAAAGCCGATAGAATAATCTCATTAAATACCGCTAACACCATTGTTTCATTACCCGGTATCATTGTCCTAACAGCCGTACTGTGGAAATGTGCAAATATTGAACAGTGTTGACGCTGTTAAGAACAAACGAGGCACCCCGAGGAACATGTACACATGACCTGAGCGAGGCACATCACGGAACATGTACACATGGCTTGAGCGAGGCACATCACGGAACATGTACACATGGCCTGAGCGAGGCACATCACGGAACATGTACACATGGCCTGAGCGAGGCACATCGCGGAACATGTACACATGGCCTGAGCGAGGCACATCACGGAACATGTACACATGACTGAGCGAGGCACATCACGGAACATGTACACATGGCTTGAGCGAGGCACCTCACGGAACATGTACACATGGCCTGAGCGAGGTACATCACGGAACATGTACACATGGCTTGATCGAGATGCATCGCGGAACATGTACACATGGCCTGAGCGAGGTACATCACGGAACATGTACACATGGCTTGAGCGAGACACATCACGGAACATGTACACATGCCCTGAGCGAGGCACATCACGGAACATGTACACATGGCCTGAGCGAGGCACATCACGGAACATGTACACATGGCCTGAGCGAGGCACATCACGGAACATGTACACATGACCTGAGCGAGGCACATCACGGAACATGTACACATGACCTGAGCGAGGCACATCACGGAACATGTACACATGGCCTGAGCGAGGCACATCACGGAACATGTACACATGGCCTGAGCGAGGCACATCGCGGAACATGTACACATGGCCTGAGCGAGGCACATCACGGAACATGTACACATGGCCTGAGCGAGGCACATCGCGGAACATGTACACATGGCCTGAGCGAGGCACATCACGGAACATGTACACATGGCCTGAGCGAGGCACATCGCGGAACATGTACACATGGCTTGAGCGAGGTACATCGCGGAACATGTACACATGGCTTGAGCGAGGTACATCATGGAACATGTACACATGGCTAGGCACATCGCGGAACATGTACACATGATTTGATCAAGGCACATCGCGGAACATGTATCCATGATTTGACAAACTATGCTGGGACACAACTAGAAAAGATATTGTATTGGAACAGGTGAACAGCCAGTCTGTATTATTTAATGACATTGATGCTAAATTGTTGTCTGGTGAATATGATATTGACGAATGTATGAGTATATTCTCAAACTTAGTACATGACATTTCAGTAAATCAGTAAACAGGCAAACAGGCGTCCTAAACAAAGAAAGTCAGCTTGGTTTGATGAAAGTTGCCGAATAGCCAAGTCTAACTTGTATACAGCTAAGCGTAGATTTCTAGAGGGAAAATCCGATGTAAACAAACTGGAGTTTTTGACCTTTAGAAATGTATATATTAAAGCTAAGCGCAAAGCTAAATATCATATATAATAAAGAGAAAGTGAAACTGTCTAAGATGAGTAAGACATCTCCACGTAAGTTCTGGAAGTATATAAACAAACTCAAAAATAAGAATAGTGCTGCAAGCGATGTTAGCCTTGAAGACTTTGTTACATATTTTTCCGATAGTTCAAATGAATCTCAAGGCACATGTGTTCAAGGCAATGACCATAGTTCATCACGTGATGATGCGGTAAATATTGAACAGTTAGATGCTCGGATTACTCTTGGTGAAATTCAAAAAACAATATCTTTATTAAACCGTTATAAAAGCTGCGATTACGAAAATAATGTTGAGGATTTTTTCATAGATGCAAACTATTTTATATCGCCCTATTTTATATCGCCCTATTTGTGCAACATTTTCAACAATATATTTGACAATTGTATTTATCCCAAGGCATGGTCTAAGGGAGTTATTGTTCCTATCTATTAAAAGGGTGACACAGGAAATCCATTTAATTATAGGGGAATCACATTGGTAAATGTTATCGGTAAAATATTTTCATTGTTATTCGAATTCGAATAAATAAATGGTGTGAATCAGAGAATGTATTTAATGATTCAGTTAGGATCGATCCCCGTCTGAGCCTAATTAAATTAACAGTAATTCAGATGGGACGTTAAACCGAGGACTCGTGTCGGTGCTTTACACCGTGCACGTAAAAGAACCAGATGAGACTCTGGATGGGTCTGTATCATTGCACTATCCTCCAAAATCTAAAAAGGCTAATCTCTTCAGGAGGCGTCGCTCATATGGGTTTATCAATGTACATGATTTTGTTTGCTGATGATATAGTGTTATTCATAACTGATGCAATCAGTCTGCCACCGCAAATTGACTGCATTTATCAGTATTCTGAAAAATGGGGTCTTATAATTAACATTGCTAAAACTAAGATCTGTGTTTTTGAGAAACGTAGTCAAAGAGTTTATCACGACCTTTTCATTAACGGTGAAAATGTTGAACGTGTTGATAATTTCACCTATTTAGGTGTCAAAATTACCTACACTGGAACTATGTCGGGAGCGGTTAAAGCTTTAAAGGCTTACCATAAGCTGCTATCTTTATTTGACAAAATTAAATTTGATGTTAAAACTAACTTTCTCTATTTGATACAACGGTAATGCCAATATTGTTGTACGGTTATGAGGTGTGGGGTATTTATAATAATAATAGTTTTATCAATCACAGCGTATATTACTGTGCCGTAATAATTTGAAGGAACATTTCCCTGAATACAGAGTGCATACTTGACTAACTAGGAATGAATCGCGGATTAATAGTTTCCATCTGGGTATGTACAGTCAAACCTGTCTTAAGCAGCCAGCCAAGGGAATAACAGAAAGTGGCTGCTTAGCACAGGTGGCTGCTTAATAGAGGTTAAATGTATAAGAAAACAACATATTGGGAATCTGGAAACTGGCTGCTTAATACAGGTTGGCTGCTTAATAGAGGTGACAACTAACACAGGTTTGACTGTACTACATTGTGCGTGTTTAAAGTGTGTGGAAGGCGAATGCTGGTGTTGTCTAGGGGTTTCTTCGTCAATATATATATTATGATAATAACTCAACAGTCTTTCGTTTCTCTCAATTTAATATTTCTCTTTCGTCGTATATCTTTCTTTTTACGAATTATTCATATACCCAGCAATCTATAACAGTTTGCGTCTTGTCATTTCACGCTGTTAGCCGTGTCGGGCTATACCGGACAATTAGATCCAGTCTTTTTAATCCGTAATTACTCTATTCCGAGAATATCATCAATGTTTCTGATTTAATAACTTCCATTCACTTTCGTCAATAAACAATAGATAATGTTCACCAAAACTGTATGCTTCTTCTTATAGCTGAACTATCTTTGTTAAATGTATTTATTTAAATACACAACTAATCTTTATAATTTACGAATCTCAGAATGTCCAGAATCTCTAAGTATCATATAGAGACAGTTAATGTGTTCTATATAATCAAATTGAGATATATCTACTCACCCGCCTGGTGGTGCCTAATTGTGTTCTGTCGAATCAATTTGAGATACACGCTACTCACTCTTCTTTTGGTAGCCTAATTGTGTTCTTTCTAATCAAAATGAGATATACGCTGCTCACTCCCCTAATTTCCGTTTCTTATATACATGATCGAACCGAGGACTCAGACATTGTGGCTCCTAGACATATATCTAATATTACTAAAATGTTACCCACATCAAACCAGTACTATTTATATATGACAATTATAAGCATTTCGTGAACATGTTTGTGTTTTTGCAATGTAAATGTCACAGTGTGAGAAACATGTGCAGTCCAACCAGGGAATAGAATGCTCTACCGACTGAGCTAGCTTACACATACTATCCCCAATGAAGGTAATGGATTGTATACGAAGATCAGTTTTTAATAGGAACACATTGATTTTAAAAGTAACAATTACAAATAAGAAATGCAAATGTATATTAACCGTATATATAAAAACATAATTAAATGCTTTATTGTGTATGCCAAACGTTTGCACGTAATCGCATTTCTGATCAATATATTACGTTTCGCTTTTAATGACATCAACTATAGTACTAATAAAGTTCTTTAAATCTCAATTTACTCTGGTTAGAAGCCATGGCCTGTTAGACTGACGAACTAGAGTTATGATGATTCAGTACGTATAGCATAATGCGTTTGTAACTGTTATATTAAGTATGGAGAGTTATAATATATAATCCATTCATAGAACCTTTGGGAACTCCGTTAGCAGCGTTGACCACCAATCACGTGCCCCCCTCCCATTGGCGATGTTATATTCACAGCTGATTGTTCGGAAGGTTGAAATATTCACATTTATACCACATATGTTGGTGCGACACTAAATCCAGGATCAAACGAAGAAATAAACATTATATATCATGAACTAATGATTGTACAAGAACTAATTGCCAGATTCAGACACAGGTCTGTATCTGGTTTTGCAAATCCCTGCCAACCATTGAGTGTGGTGCATTGTCAAAAATGAGTAATACAATTTCAGCTCGCACTAACTACTGTACAGTTCAGTCTTGTAGAGCTGCCTTGAATAAACCCGTTACTCTTATAGAGTAACATTAAAGACGCTATTTGAGTTCACATAGAACGCCGCACACAGACGTATTCCAAGGTGCATTAGTGATTAAATTGTTCCATAATAGCATACTTACATTTTAACTAAAACAGCGAACTAAACTGAATAAAGTAAACCAAACTGAATAATGTTATTCTCCAGAAATATTCTAGTAAACTAAACTGAATAATGTCATTCTCCAGAACTGTTCTTGTAAACTAAACTGAATAATGTCATTCTCCAGAACTGTTCTTGTAAACTAAACTGAATAATATTATTCTCCAGAAATATTCTAACCCTTTGGCATATTCCCCGAAATAGTTGTTGAATGGTGAAAAAAATTACTCAGTTTACCATGCTAGACTCAGAAACAAATGTAGTAATTTGAACACCTGATCTCTTTCGTAACCATTTACGTGAACACTTCTCCTGTGAATGTGGGTCCTCGCTATGTGTTCCAGTGTAATAGATACCGTCATCAAAGATACATCTATTCCAAGTTACTCGAATTTTTCATCCTCTTAATACAAACAAACTCCTGTTTGGTAACGAAAATCTCACTGTCGAAGAAAACGAATATATATTCCTTGAAGTACAGACATTTATAAAGCGCACTGAAATGTTCAAGCGTGAATAACTATTATAATCTTCCAATTTAAGAATCATTTCCATCACTCAAATGTTATCAAACGTTTATTGTGATATTTAAAATCGATACTGCTCATACTGTTGCATGTATTGAGATATCTCTGTCTTTTCAACTTGATCGATATTGTTTTGAGGTTGAGGGTTTCGTCAAGCAGCTTATTAGGTAAGCTATTAATAGATTTTCTCTCAATTCTTCTTGTTCATGTTTAGTATTATCTTAAGCGTATCCCGCCATTTTCTTATTCAATCAAAACAATACTTTTCTTGAAAGATTTACTTATATTAGTACTACATACATCGGAACAAATTGATAGCAAATGTTACCTTTTGGAAAGGACTGTTGCTAATGTTTTCAGCACTTGTAGCCCAATCCTTTTGTACTTTGAAAATGTCATGTACACATATCATGTATATGGATATTATCAGGATTTATGTATGTTATTAATGTGACAGTAATGTTATTGTGATTTGTAAATTGTATTCATCATTATGGAAAACGTTGCAATAACATATTATTAAATTATAATATACGTCAACACATTGTAGAACTTTATCCGAAACGGATTCAGATGTACATTACACTTATAAACATGAACAACCCAATTATGTTAAATGAACTGAGAATGCTAAATGACGAAGAACTATTCCAGATCTTGTTAGGACGACCATTTGCATCATTCATATATGTTAGTTCTGTCTTAATTTTTTTTTTTTTTTGTACGTTTATTTATCGTCGCTACCGGTTGCCCATATGAGCGACGCCTCCTGAAGAGATTAGTTATTTTAGATTTTGGAGGATAGTGCATGATACAGACAGAGATCCATTCCAGAATCTCCTCTGGTTCTTTTACGTGCACGGTGTAAAGCACCGACACGAGACCTCGGTTTAACGTCCCATCTGAAAGACTGTTAATTTTATTAGGGTCAGACGGGGGATCGAACCTGCGATCCCTGGATTACCAGTCCAGCGTGTTACCACTGGACTCCATATCCGTCTTAATTACCTGACTGTGTCTGAATAAATACATTACGCCATGGCCTGTTGCACATCTGAATACCCACCATTGTTAGCACATGTACAACGCTACTAATTTCGATTATATAAATATCTCAACTGTAGATCAATGCTTTTTCTGGGGAGAGTATCTCAGGTATAACAGGAGCCCCGTAGGTAGAGAGTCACCCACTCACGGGACCAGCTACACTCTTTATTGAAAAAATCATTGTTCTTGACACATTAGAAAGAGGGAACAAACTACACAACTACAAAAAAACCCTCTTAATTTCAAGATATGGAATCTCAGTTATTTGCATTTCGCTTTCGGAAAATGAACCGGGTACCATTATATTGATATTGGCTATTTATTCTCTCATATTCCTTTCTTAACCATCACCCTAATAGAAGCACCTCTTGACGCCATAACCATATGACATACATTAACCATTACCCTAATAGAAGCACCTCTTGACGCCATAACCATATGACATACATTAACCATTACCCTAATAGAAGCACCTCTTGACGCCATAACCATATGACATACATTAACCATTACCCTAATAGAAGCACCTCTTGACGCCATAACCATATGACATACATTAACCATTACCCTAATAGAAGCACCTCTTGACGCCATAACCATATGACATACATTAACCCTTTCCCTCATAGAAGCACCTCTTGACGCCATAACCATATGACATACATTAACCCTTTCCCTCATAGAAGCACCTCTTGACGCCATAACCATATGACATACATTAATAATGTAGTAGTCAAACCAATGTTCATAATAAAGGCCAGATTCTCATGTAGTTCCAGTAATATCTATGGAGGTGGAATAGATATGGCGACTACTTATACACTGCCTGATAGCTAAATGCCTGTCGTTTGTATGGAGATATAATAGTATATTAACCTAAATCTCTATGTAGTACCAGTAACATCTATGGGGGTGGGGTAGATATGGCAACTACTTATTCACTGCATGATAGCTAAATGGCTGTTGTTTGTATGGAGATATAACAGTATATTAACCTAAATCTCTATGAAGGAATGGGTTAAAAAGGTTTAACAAAATGCATGCTTTCAATAGGATACATGTGTCGATCGTACAACCTATGATCTTGTAGTGTGTGTACTTTAATAATGGACCATGTATAGTCAAATGCCGTACACGCATGGTATATAATTAGTATATATATAATGTATAAATTATGTCATCGTGTGAGTAATGGAAGGGGTCGAGTGAAAGCGAGCATCACCTGGTCTATTTTTGCACTCAGTGGTAACACGCTGGACTGGTAATCCAGGGAGCGCGGGTTCGATCCCCCGTCTGACACTAATAAAATTAACAATCTTTCAGATGGGACGTTAAACCGAGGTCTCGTGTCGGTGCTTTACACCGTGCACGTAAAAGAACCAGGGGAGACTCTGGAATGGGTCTCTGTCTGTATCATTGCACTATCCTCCAAAAATCTAAATTGACTAATCTCTTCAGGAGGCGTCGCTCATATGGGCAACCGGTAGCGACGATAAATAAACGTAAAACACACACTCTCTGGATATGATTTGATTATTAGCTGCAGCGGGAGCCCAACAAAATATAGGATACTTAGACAATATTTTATAAACATAAACAATTATTGGCATAACTGGCCTGATCATAACATGAGCACTGGTTTGGCATTATTAGTTCTCTATGCTATATAATATGCTGTGTCAATTGGCTTCGTACGTCACGTCATTAGGTGCTGATTGCAGCATGTGTAAGCAATGTATTGTGTATTTTTATCACCTGATGTGAGGCTCATAAAGTTATTAATAGGTTTCGCACACATATTTATCATATTGCAACTACTCCTACTCCCATACCTGGCATTCGTATATGTGCAGATAAATAGAATAACATGTAGTTACAGGTACCATGTATCTAACTCTATACAAGTCGTTGTGTACCTCACGGCAGTGTGCTGCTTTTCTTTCAGTATAAGCTCTTATATGAGCCTTTATGACAGTATAAGCTCCTATATGAGCCTTTATGACAGTATAAGCTCCTATATGAGCCTTTATGACAGTATAAGATCATATGTGAGCCTTTATGACAGTATAAGCTCTTATATGAGCCTCTATGACAGTATAAGCTCCTATGTTAGCCTCTATGACAGTATAAGCTCCTATGTGAGCCTTTATGACAGTATAAGCTCCTATGTGAGCCTCTATGACAGTATAAGCTCCTATATGAGCCTGTATGACAGTATTAGCTCCTATATGAGCCTTTATGACATTATAAGATCCTATATGAGCCTCTATGACAGTATAATATCCTATATGAGCCTTTATGACAGTATAAGCTCCTATATGAGCCTTTATGACAGTATAAGCTCTTATATGAGCCTCTATGACAGTATAAGCTCCTATATGAGCCTCTATGACAGTATATGATCCTATATGAGCCTTTATGACAGTATAAGCTCCTATATGAGCCTTTATGACAGTATAAGCTCCTATTTGAGCCTCTATGACAGTATAAGCTCTTATATGAGCCTCTATGACAGTATAAGATCATATATGAGCCTCTATTACAGTATAAGATCATATATGAGCCTCTATGACAGTATAAGATCATATATGAGCCTTTATGACAGTATAAGCTCCTATATGAGCCTTTCTGACAGTATAAGCTCCTATATGAGCCTTTATGACAGTATATGCTCCTATATGAGCCTCTATGACAGTATAAGATCCTATGTGAGCCTCTATGACAGTATAAGCTCCTATGTGAGCCTTTATGACAGTATAAGCTCCTATATGAGCCTTTATGACAGTATAAGCTCCTATATGAGCCTTTATGACAGTATATGCTCCTATATGAGCCTTTATGACAGTATAAGCTCTTATATGAGCCTTTATGACAGTATAAGCTCCTATTTGAGCCTTTATGACAGTATAAGATCCTATATGAGCCTTTATGACAGTATAAGCTCCTATATGAGCCTTTATGACAGTATAAGATCCTATATGCGCCTCTATGACAGTATAAGCTCCTATATGAGCCTCTATGACAGTATAAGATCCTATATGAGCCTCTATGACAGTATACGATCCTATATGAGCCTTTATGACAGTATAAGATCCTATATGAGCCTTTATGACAGTATAAGATCCTATATGAGCCTCTATGACAGTATAAGATCCTATATGAACCTTTATGACAGTATAAGATCCTATATGAGCCTCTATCACAGTATAATATCCTATATGAGCCTTTATGACAGTATAAGATCCTATATGAGCCTTTATGACAGTATAAGATCCTATATGAGCCTTTATGACAGTATTATATCCTATATGAGCCTTTATGACAGTATAAGATCCTATATGAGCCTCTATGACAGTATAAGATCCTATATGAGCCTTTATGACAGTATAAGCTCCTATATGAGCCTCTATGACAGTATAAGCTCCTATGTGAGCCTCTATGACAGTATAAGGTCATATATGAACATCTATAGCAGAATGTGTCTGGCACGCATGCATGCGTTATAATTAATTGTGTCTACAGACACTAACCAGGTTTCTAACTATAACTGATGACCATTCTACCACCGAACCACCGTAACAACCAACATAAAAAGGTCGTGCAAATAACGCCGCTGAATAAGTGGATCTAGCACCTCCAAGAGTTGCAGATAAGCAAATCCCACCCGAGGGCTGGAGATGTGTGCACAGAACAAGCTCTGTCGAGTTCTTTGTACTCATATTCAGCCGGAGGGTTGCATTTCCTTAACTGCAACTCTATTGAGGTGCTAGATTTAGTTTCTTACCTTTCTTGTGATTTTGATGCTCTTTGATGATAATGACGATTGAGCGTATTTACCCTCACCGCCGGCGAACCATATTGGCGAGCATACTAATACGTTTAGCTAACACTCATCTGTTACAGACTAAGGTGATTAAGACGTGTGCATTAATAATACTATTTGAATGCTCAGTCCCACCATAAATTATGGCTACACGCACCAAAATGCATAGGGTCAGTACAGGAGTATTTCTATGCTCTCTCACATCTGATGTACTGTGTGTGTTTTACGTTTATTTATCGTCGTCACCGGTTGCCCATATGAGCGACGCCTCCTGAAGAGATAAGTCATTTGATATTTTTGGAGGGTAGTGTAATGATACAGACAGAGACCCATTCCAGAGTCTCCTTTGGTTCTTTTGCGTGCACGGTGTACAGCACCGACATGAAACCTCGGTTTAACGTCCCATCTGAAAGACTGGACTACAGATCCGTCTGATATACTTTACAATTTATGCCAGCCTATATACATTCATCAATGGCGTATGCATTTACTATAAAGTGATGAGGTCATTGGAATGTGACAATTTACTCACATTGATGTTGAGTGTCACTTAAAAGTAAACACCACTAAGTCTTACATGTTATGTTTAACGGTTTAATTTCTTTAATATTAAACATTTACACGGATAACGATTCAAATAATCAATGACAATATTTTAAGGGAAATCAATCGCATTGTGATTAATGATGTACATAGAATTGGGATGTTTACGAACAAAGTAAGTGCATTATGGGTCAAAGAGTAATAGTAGTCACGTGAATAACACGCATACGATACGGTAGCGATATGTCGTTGATTGCATCATCGTTCATCTAACAATCGTGACAGTACACGAGGACATTCTCAGAGCCGCTACAGTTGGAATCGCGTAGGTCGCGGACGAAATGGCAACAACGGACGGTGCGGTGGCTCCAGACAACAGAACAAAAGCAGAAACTGAGTGTTTTGGAACGTCCGGGGTTGGAACTGTAACATTGATTCTGACAGCATGTTTTAAAATCTTCTTGTGTTTTTAATAGTGATTGTGATATTATAGATGTAGCTGACACGCATCTTTTAAATGATAATGTTTTACACGTTGATGGTTATCAATGGTTTGGTTTTAATCGTGATAACATTCACACACATGCACGGGCAGGTTCCGGTGGAGTAGGCTTTTTGATATTGGTATTTGCAATGAATTTAATATTTCTGCACTAGATTGTTCGTTTGAAGGAATTATGTGGTTAAAAATGTACCATAAATCTAATAATTTTGTAATCATGTCATGTGTTTGTTATTTGCCACCGGAAAACTCATCTAGGCACATTGATGTTAATTCGTTCTATTATAATCTTTTGACTGGTATTTACAGAAATCAGACTGAAGGAACCGTATTTATATGTGGTAACTTTAACAGTCGTTGTGGAGATTTAGATGGTTTTATTAATGGCGTTGATAATATTCCTATCCGCAATGTTGTTGATTTTAAAACAAATGCATATGGTGAATTATTTGTTGATTTTATGATTAATGCTAATATGTGTATGCTAAATGGTCGTAACTACACTAATAATGATTACACGTCAGTGTCGGTTAAAGGTTTATCAGTAGTGAATTATTATATAGTGAGTCACGATGACCTTTCATTGTTTTCGGATTTTACCTTTGCACGTACGTCAGATTGACATTTGATTAATAAATCAGGTAACCTTAAAGTGTTTGTACCTACCAGTATTCAATATCAGTCTATGAGTAAATGGAGTATCACCATTAGTGCAATTCCCAAGTTTTCTGGTAATAGTTAATTCAATAATAGCTATGACAAGTTTGATGTATCAAATGTTCCTGAAGCCTTTATATTAGACCAAGAGGTCCTTAATCATGTTAACGTAGCTATTGATAAACTTGAGCATTACCAGCAAGCGCAAACCGATATTGATTATATTTATGAGGACTGGTGTAGTATTTTAAAATATAACGTGTACAAGTCAGTGCCATATAAAATAATTACCCCAGGTTAGAGCAATAGAAAAAAGTTACATTAAATGATGGTTCTACCTATACAGGTTTGTCACATGCATTAAACAAATGGAAATATGATTTTAGCTAGTTATATAAAAATGATAATTATGTACATTCATCACAGGACTCTACTGTATTGGATGATGTAAGTGATCATGCAGATCTGTCTTTTAATGCAAACATTACTATATTTGAAGTAAAGAAGGCAAGTGATGGTGCCAAGAAGGGAAAAGCCTGTGGCATAGACGGTACCCCTAGTGAAGTTTTACAGAACGATACATCCATGCTATGTTTGCATACTTTGTTTAATGTATGTTTCTCCAACGGGACTGTCCCGTCTATCTGGGGCAAATGTATTATAAACCCGATACCCAAATCCTCAATGACGGATCCGAGAGACCCTGTCGTATAGGGGCATAGCATTGGCCCCAGACATGCACAAGAGTCATTGTAAATAGTTTAAACGCCAGGCTAGGTTGTTGGGCTGAAAATAACTGTATGATCGCAGATGAGCAGAATGGCTTCAGAAAGAAGCGTAGTGCCATAGACCACTTATCCACTTTGACCTCTATTATTGAAACAAGAAAACAAGTTAAAATCCACATGATGTCCTTTATTGATCTTAGTAAGGCGTACGGTTTTATTAACATAGATAAATTGTGGAAACGACTTAATGCACTTGGAGTTTCCGTTAATATGTTGCGAGCTGTTAAGTCTATCTACTCATCTGTGTCGTCCTGTATTATGGGAAGCTCTTTTAAGACTGATTGGTTTGATATTAATTGTGGCTTAAGACAGGGATATATTCTATCGCCACTTTTGTTTAATTTGTACATTAATGATTTAACAATATTTTTGAAATCATTAAATATCGGTGTTAATGTCGATAATGACTGTATTGGTGTTCTATTGTACGCAGTAGTCAGAAAACCAAATTGGTTTGCAAAGATTATTGAATGCGTTACATGACTGGTGCAATATGAAAGATATGTTTATAAACAGGGATAAAAATAAAGTTGTCCATTTTCGTCCTGCATCTATACCAAGATCTGATGTTATTTTTAAATGTGGTGTTAATCTTATGGAAACTATAGGTAACTATATAATATATACTTATTTAGGAATGGTTTTGAGTGAACATCTTGACTTCAATATTAACTGCAACATGTATTGCTAGGTGTGTACCATATAATGTTTTCTCCAAATTGTAAGGCTCTGTTGTCTGGTCTGTGATTGCTTATTGCGCCCCGGTTTGGGATATAAAACGTGTTCATGCATTAATGCAATCCAAAATCGTGCCTTACGTTTCTTTCTTGGTGTTGGGAAATATTCTCCCAATGCAGCTGTCTCCGGGGAAATGGGTTGGCAGCCGCCAGTTGTGCGACAATGGAAACACACATCTGGGTTTTGGACACACTTAGCTAATACCGACATTTCCAGATTAAATAAGCGAGTTTCACTATGGGCGAATGCTAAATCTACAAGTTACAAAACTGGTTTTACTATGTCAAGAGAGAGTTTGCAGACATTACTTTGATGGATTTCTGTAACCTATATATCCCTATACATAAGAACAATTTAGTATATATTGTGGAAAATGCTGTAATGGAGAACTATGTTACTGCCTGGTCCACCTCTATGAACAGTGTGACCGGTGTGTCTTTACGTGGTCGCAATAAGCTTAGAACCTACTGTACATTTAAATTTAAAGCAGAAGTATATTGTAAAATGATTTTATCCACACGCCACATCATTATGTACTTTTAGATGTAGCGTTGCTCCAATACCTATAGAAACCGGAAGTTATGATAATTTACCACTTGATAAACGTAATTGCCCTTTCTGTAATATATTAGAAGATGAAAGCCGTGTATTATTAGAATGTTCACTGTATGATGATTTGAGAGCTGTTCTCTTAGAGACAGCCTCATTATATGAAAATGACTTTCGAACCAAGCCTGTATCCGACAAGCTTAGAATTCTTTTCACTACTATACCTCTGTAAATAATGTACCTATTTGTTTGATTAATTGTGTGTCTCGTATCCATTTCTAGAATAAGCTGCTAATTAGTTCAACCGCGATCTAATCGAGGCTGATAACTGATTTGTTAAAACATTTCTTAATTGCGCATTAGTGCTTTTTTCATTTCAGTATTACACAATTTCTGGTTTTAATAAGTATTTAATTTTCAATTAGCGACTGTTCTATGTAAATATAATAATATGTCAGTAGACTGCGATAATTTGATTATATGTGGTTAGATTAGTCTCTTATAATTCTTTTATAATGAATGATGTTGTGCTGTGCCAATATAACTTGTTGTGTATATGTCATGTATTGTACAACGATGATACTGAACTAAAGAATAAATCAATCTGTATTGGCAAACGGCAAAACATTTACAATATCAATAATAAATATGGCCAAGACACATATGCATTACAAAATGACATATAAATACATATATCAACAGAATGTCAACATTCATAATTATGACATATAAACCTTCAATCAATTAGAAGCAGAAATATCATCCAGGGTTAGTGATAATCAATGTTTACACGGAATACCCCCCAATATTCCCCAGGCATTGATATTATCAGAAACTCAATATGGCCCAATTAATGATCTCGGTATTAAAATATATTTATTATACTGACCAGGCAAAATATATCAACGCCTGTTCCCAGGCTACAGTAATGAAAGATATGACACAACATATACATATTGCTCTATGTAAAACAATATTACTGTCAATCCAGACATAAGTGGCCAATCAATGGAATGACAGAATGTGACTGATTAGTGCAGGTGGCTGTTTATTATTAGAGTTCTAATTTATAACGACATCTCAGCCTTGTAATCTCAAAGTTGGCTTCTTAATACACGGTGGCTGCTTAACAAACGTGCTTTTAACTGTAGATGTAAATGAGAACAGTAACCGGCACAGCCTCTTCTAATTCTATTTATTTATTGCTATGTACAACCGTGCATTGTTGAATGGCTATGTACAGCCGTGCATTGTTGAATGGCTATGTACAACCGTGCACTGTTGAATGGCTATGTACAACAGTGCATTGTGGAATGGCTATATACAACCGTGCATTGTTGAATGGCTATGTACAACAGTACATTGTTGAATGGCTATATACAACAGTGCATTGTTGAATGGCATTACGGGTTTCATCGGGAAGTATGGGAGAAGGTCAGTGGTCGCCAAAACGGACAAGTTGGTTTTCTTCAGATTTTCCCGTTTCTCCCATACAAATGACCACCTAGGAAAGTGCTTAACATACGTTGTTAAACCTTGTTCCTCCCATACAAATGACCACCTAGGAAAGTGCTTAACATACGTTGTTAAACCTTGTTCCTCCCATACAAATGACCACCTAGGAAAGTGCTTAACATACGTTGTTAAACCTTGTTCCTCCCATACAAATGACCACCTAGGAAATTGCTTAACATACGTTGTTAAACCTTGTTCCTCCCATACAAATGACCACCTAGGAAAGTGCTTAACATACGTTGTTAAACCTTGTTTCATAATCTTTGTAAAATAAATGTAAATAGTTGATGCATTAGTTGAATCTGATACATACAGACTGACACATGTATAAGTTAAAATAGACAAGAACAATTGTCAGTTAATTACAACCAGCTTAGCAGTCCATCAACACGTAAGCAAAACGTGCATACTTATAATGATAACTGTAGCTTTCTATAACTTGTTGGAAACATGTGTGTTTTGTTCTTTTGGTTTACACTCCGAACCCGCACGTTTCACTCAATTTGTAATTGGCTGTTGTGAAGAATATATTACATATATACAACACTGTAATAGCTGGATGAACCAAATAGCATAAAACGACTAAACAGTTAAAAACAGTCTAAAAGATAAACAATGTTCACCTGGCCTAGATCAGCAACACCACCATCATCATCACCATCAGCAAAATCATCATCATCGTCATTAGCAGCAGCAGCAGCAGCAGCAGCAGCAGCAGCAGCAGCAGCAGCAGCAGCAGCAGCAGCAACAGTATCATCACCACCACAATCACCACCATGAACATCAGCAGCAACAGTATCATCACCACCACATTCACAACCATGAACATCAGCAGCAATAGTATCATCATCACCACATTCACCACCATGAACAACAACAGCAACAGTATCATCACCACCACATTCACCACCATGAACATCAGCAGCAACAGCAGCAACAGCAGCATCATAATCATTACTCGGACATTTAATTTTTCTGTTTCCATATTAAGTGAGCCATGCCACTTTGGCTCCATGATTTCGGCTTTGCAGGTTGTCTACGCGCGCACACAATTTATATTTAGATGACATTGTACACCACGAATCATTTATATATTCGAGTTATGTATATATTCGGGGAATTTGAAATAAACAAATGAAACACGTTAGTAAACATGGCTTATCGGGTATGTTAGTGGTCAAATATTGATACAAGTGTATTCATCGATCGATTCTTGGAATATTACTCTACTTGACCGTTATGTAAACCTAAAGTCAGCTGACAGTATGCACAACAAACAAGCTGACAGTATGCACAACAAACAAGTGCACACATATGCTAAACCTTCATTCCATTTATTTCAACTTATTTTATGTTGTCGTACACTAACACTGCCGTTGTAATTTAAGCATACACCGGACACGTTTATGTTTATCATGGTACTCTACCATCGATCGAATTCCATCAAATTACTACATTGCACTTCAATTTTGAATTTTTTCCTATAATTTAACAATTTTATGCAATTTTAAGGTAATGTTCCTTTTTCACATTGCATGACAGAATATAATATAAATGGCTTGTGTTTCCATGATTCACCGATTTCACCAGAAGTAGGCCAAACAAATCGATTTTCCAGTAATTTCTTGTAAATAAATAGTAGGTTTGGCACCATACCACTCGTACTTGTTTCGTGGAGGATTCATATACAGTATACATACACGTGTTAGGGCATCTTCAAACTTGTAAATAATTTTGCTATGTGCTTTAGTCGATGCTGCTAATAGTTGCATACACGTGTTAGGGCATCTTCAAACTTGTAAATAATGTTGCTATGTGCTTTAGTCGATGCTGCTAATAGTTGCATGCACGTGTTAGGACATCTTCAAACTTGTAAATAATTTTGCTATGTGCTTTAGTCGATGCTGCTAATAGTTGCATACACGTGTTAGGGCATCTTCAAACTTGTAAATAATGTTGCTATGTGCTTTAGTCGATGCTGCTAATAGTTGCATGCACGTGTTAGGACATCTTCAAACTTGTAAATAATTTTGCTATGTGCTTTAGTCGATGCTACTAATAGTTGCATGCACGTGTTAGGACATCTTCAAACTTGTAAATAATTTTGCTATGTGCTTTAGTCGATGCTGCTAATAGTTGCATACACGTGTTAGGGCATCTTCAAACTTGTAAATAATGTTGCTATGTGCTTTAGTCGATGCTGCTAATAGTTGCATGCACGTGTTAGGACATCTTCAAACTTGTAAATAATTTTGCTATGTGCTTTAGTCGATGCTACTAATAGTTGCATGCACGTGTTAGGGCATCTTCAAACTTGTAAATAATGTTGCTATGTGCTTTAGTCGATGCTGCTAATAGTTGCATACACGTGTTATAGCATCTTCAAACTTGTAAATAATGTTGCTATGTGCTTTAGTCGATGCTGCTAATAGTTGCCGTACATTACATGGTCCGTCTCGATCGAAATTCACCCCGCAGCTATTTAGTACTCATCTATAGCTTTTACATATAAGTGATAAATCATGATTACATATCAGTGTACGTTCAACACGCCGGTCGTGCCTATTGTGGGGGATTTCTGCAATAAACGTTGTCAGTAGTATTGATTGCATCATACTTGTATCTCAGTTTACTCTTAGATGTGCACATGTACTATTGTCCCATTCGATGTTCATACTGTCTGGGTACGAAACTGTCATTAGATTGTTTGTCCAATTGTACGACCACTGTTAGTTTATACAAATTTATTTTAGCTCGATTGCGAAACAAGTGCTTTCAACTTATATTAATCACTCTCGAGACCTCATTCCTGATGTAATCCATCGACACGAGTGAGAGAGAAGAGACAACGTGGCATTTATGCCTTGCCTAAGGGCACAATCGTAACTACTCCGGGGGGCTCGAACTCCGGACCACTGTTAAGAATATATGAACATGATTGCTTATGCATGCAATCTCCTATCGATATATGTTAGTTATCTCATATTGAGTCTTTTTCACTTTTGACTAGCATATGAACATACTATATTTTATTAAAAGCGGTGTTTCTGTGTGTAGTGGTATTAAGCTACAGCCTGTCACTGGACTCATGAACCACTTCGTCGACTGCAAACATTGAAAATACTTACTTAATAATTTAATTAATAGGACATTGCTGCACTTGTATCTACTTCTTCGTCCTAAAGCATACTTTGGTCAATGAGAATATTTGATACGCTGTCGGAGGTGATGATATTTTATACGCTGTCGGAGGTGATGATATTTGATACGCTGTCGGAGGTGATGATATTTTATACGCTGTCGGAGGTGATGATATTTGATACACTGTAGGAGGTGATGATATTTGATACGCGGTAGGAGGTGATGATATTTGATACACTGTAGGAGGTGATGATATTTGATACGCTGTAGGAGGTGATGATATTTGATACGCTGTAGGGGTTGTGCATCAGTATGATGAGGATGGGGTGGGTCGGTAAATATATATTGAGGATGGGGTTGTACATCAGTATTATGAGGATGGGGTGGATCGGTAACTGTATGCTGAGGATGGGGTGGATCGGTAATTATATATTGAGGATGGGGTTGTACATCAGTATTATGAGGATATGGTGGATCGGTAACTGTATGCTGAGGATGGGGTGGATCGGTGTTATGAGGATGGGGTGGACCAGGTACATATTAGTTTTACCACAATGCATATATAACATAGCTTGTTATATTAAATAAGAACTCCCCGTTTATACCGAAGCAACACTTATATTTTTCCAATCAGATTGTGTAAGACGTGAGGACGAAGGTTTCTCTAGGATTATGCCACAGAAATAATCGGCATCATCCACATTTTCAATTTCAATGAAACATGTAATTTGCAGAAAGTAATGCGATATTGGTGATATTACTATTGTACAGCCGCAATCAACGTCAACGGGGGGTATTACCATTGTACAGTCCGTGCTGCAACCATCGTTACCATTGTACAGTCCGTGCTGCAACCATCGTTACCATTGTACAGTCCGTGCTGCAACCATCGTTACCATTGTACAGTCCGTGCTGCAACCATCGTTACCATTGTACAGTCCGTGCTGCAACCATCGTTACCATTGTACAGTCCGTGCTGCAACCATCGTTACCATTGTACAGTCCGTGCTGCAACCATCGTTACCATTGTACAGTCCGTGCTGCAACCATCGTTACCATTGTACAGTCCGTGCTGCAACCATCGTTACCATTGTACAGTCCGTGCTGCAACCATCGTTACCATTGTACAGTCCGTGCTGCAACCATCGTTACCATTGTACAGTCAGTGCTGCAATCATCGTTACCGTTGTACAGTCCGTGCTGCAACCATCGTTACCGTTGTACAGTCCATGCTGCAACCATCGATACCATTGTACAGTCCGTGCTGCAACCATCGTTACCGCTGTACAGTCTGTGCTGCAACCATCGTTACCATTGTACAGTCCGTGCTGCAATCATCGTTACCATGGTACAGTCCGTGCTGCAACCATCGTTACCATTGTACAGTCCGTGCTGCAATCATCGTTACCAGTGTACAGTCCGTGCTGCAACCATCGTTACCATTGTACAGTCCGTGCTGCAATCATCGTTACCATGGTACAGTCCGTGCTGCAACCATCGTTACCATTGTACAGTCAGTGCTGCAATCATCGTTACCGTTGTACAGTCAGTGCTGCAATCATCGTTACCGTTGTACAGTCCATGCTGCAACCATCGATACCATTGTACAGTCCGTGCTGCAACCATCGTTACCGCTGTACAGTCTGTGCTGCAATCATCGTCTCCTGGGTGATAGGAATGAGGTTCACAGTATCCTGGGTGATAGGAATGAGGTTCACAGTCTCCTGGGTGATTTGGATGAGGTTCGTCTTCTCCGAGGTGATTGGGATGGGGTTCGCCGTCTCCGGGGGATAAGAATATGGTTCGCCGTTCCGGAGGGATAGGAATATGGTTCGCCGTTCCGGGGGATATTCTAAGGCTCATCGTTTCCAGGGGTATATCAGTGTGGTTTCCAGGGGTATATCAGTGTGGTTTCCAGGGGTATATCAGTGTGGTTTCCAGGGGTATATCAGTGTGGTTTCCAGGGGTATATCAGTGTGGTTTCCAGGGGTATATCAGTGTGGTTTCCAGGGGTATATCAGTGTGGTTTCCAGGGGTATATCAGTGTGGTTTCCAGGGGTATATCAGTGTGGTTTCCAGGGGTATATCAGTGTGGTTTCCAGGGGTATATCAGTGTGGTTTCCAGGGGTATATCAGTGTGGTTTCCAGGGGTATATCAGTGTGGTTTCCAGGGGTATATCAGTGTGGTTTCCAGGGGTATATCAGTGTGGTTTCCAGGGGTATATCAGTGTGGTTTCCAGGGGTATATCAGTGTGGTTCCAGGGGTATATCAGTGTGGTTTCCAGGGGTATATCAGTGTGGTTTCCAGGGGTATATCAGTGTGGTTTCCAGGGGTATATCAGTGTGGTTTCCAGGGGTATATCAGTGTGGTTTCCAGGGGTATATCAGTGTGGTTTCCAGGGGTATATCAGTGTGGTTTCCAGGGGTATATCAGTGTGGTTTCCAGGGGTATATCAGTGTGGTTTCCAGGGGTATATCAGTGTGGTTTCCAGGGGTATATCAGTGTGGTTTCCAGGGGTATATCAGTGTGGTTTCCAGGGGTATATCAGTGTGGTTTCCAGGGGTATATCAGTGTGGTTTCCAGGGGTATATCAGTGTGGTTTCCAGGGTATATCAGTGTGGTTTCCAGGGGTATATCAGTGTGGTTTCCAGGGTATATCAGTGTGGTTTCCAGGGGTATATCAGTGTGGTTTCCAGGGGTATATCAGTGTGGTTTCCAGGGGTATATCAGTGTGGTTTCCAGGGGTATATCAGTGTGGTTTCCAGGGGTATATCAGTGGGGTTTCCAGGGGTATATCAGTGTGGTTTCCAGGGGTATATCAGTGTGGTTTCCAGGGTATATCAGTGTGGTTTCCAGGGGTATATCAGTGTGGTTTCCAGGGGTATATCAGTGTGGTTTCCAGGGTATCAGTGTGGTTCCAGGGGTATATCAGTGTGGTTTCCAGGGGTATATCAGTGGGGTTTCCAGGGGTATATCAGTGTGGTTTCCAGGGGTATATCAGTGTGGTTTCCAGGGGTATATCAGTGTGGTTTCCAGGGGTATATCAGTGTGGTTTCCAGGGGTATATCAGTGTGGTTTCCAGGGGTATATCAGTGTGGTTTCCAGGGGTATA
>CM026398.1:35146324-35193699 GCA_014843695.1 Archivesica marissinica
ACTTACCAATCATGGAAACATACGTGTATCCCTACAAGTCACTTATCAAACATGGAAACATACGTGTATCCCTACACGTTACTTATCAAATATGGAAACATACGTGTATCCCTACACGTTACTTATCAAACATGGAAACATACGTGTATCCCTACAAGTCACTTATCAAACATGGAAACATACGTGTATCCCTACACGTTACTTATCAAACATGGAAACATACGTGTATCCCTACACGTTACTTATCAAACATGGAAACATACGTGTATCCCTACACACCACTTATCAAGCATGGAAACATACATGTATACCTACAGGTTACTTATCAAACATGGAAACATACATGTAACCCTACACGTCACTTATCAAACATGGAAACATACGTGTATCTCTACACGTCACTTACCAATCATGGAAACATACATGTATCCCTACACGTCACTTACCAATCATGGAAACATACGTGTATCCCTACACGTCACTTACCAATCATGGAAACATACGTGTATCCCTACACGTCACTAACCAATCATGGAAACATACGTGTATCCCTACACGTCACTTACCAATCATGGAAACATACATGTATCCCTACACGTCACTTACCAATCATGGAAACATACGTGTATCCCTACAAGTCACTTATCAAACATGGAAACATACGTGTATCCCTACACGTTACTTATCAAATATGGAAACATACGTGTATCCCTACACGTTACTTATCAAACATGGAAACATACGTGTATCCCTACAAGTCACTTATCAAACATGGAAACATACGTGTATCCCTACACGTTACTTATCAAACATGGAAACATACGTGTATCCCTACACGTCACTTATCAAACATGGAAACATACATGTATCCCTACACGTCACTTACCAATCATGGAAACATACATGTATCCCTACACGTCACTTACCAATCATGGAAACATACATGTATCCCTACAGGTTACGTATTAATCATGGAAACATACGTGTATCCCTACACGTCACTTACCAATCATGGAAACATACATGTATCCCTACACGTCACTTATCAAACATGGAAACATACGTGTATCCCTACACGTCACTTACCAATCATGGAAACATACATGTATCCCTACACGTTACTTATCAAACATGGAAACATACGTGTATCCCTACACGTCACGTATCAAACATGGAAACATACGTGTATCCCTACACGTTACTTATCAAACATGGAAACATACGTGTATCCCTACACGTTACTTACCAAACATGGAAACATACGTGTATCTCTGCACACCACTTATCAAGCATGGAAACATACGTGTATCCCTACACACCACTTATCAATCATCGAAACATACATGTATCCCTACACGTTACTTATCAAACATGGAAACATACGTGTATCCCTACACACCACTTATCAAGCATGGAAACATACATGTATACCTACAGGTTACTTATCAAACATGGAAACATACATGTAACCCTACACGTCACTTATCAAACATGGAAACATACATGTATCCCTACACGTCACTTACCAATCATGGAAACATACATGTATCCCTACACGTTACTTGTCAAACATGGAAACATACATGTATCCCTACACGTCACTTACCAATCATGGAAACATACATGTATCCCTACATGTTACGTATCAATCATGGAAACATACATGTATCCCTACAGGTTACGTATCAATCATGGAAACATACGTGTATCCCTACATGTTACGTATCAATCATGGAAACATACATGTATCCCTACACGTCACTTACCAATCATGGAAACATACATGTATCCCTACAGGTCACTTACCAATCATGGAAACATACATGTATCCCTACAGGTCACTTACCAATCATGGAAACATACATGTATCCCTACAGGTCACTTACCAATCATGGAAACATACATGTATCCCTACAGGTCACTTACCAATCATGGAAACATACATGTATCCCTACAGGTCACTTACCAATCATGGAAACATACATGTATCCCTACAGGTCACTTACCAATCATGGAAACATACATGTATCCCTACAGGTCACTTACCAATCATGGAAACATACATGTATCCCTACAGGTCACTTACCAATCATGGAAACATACATGTATCCCTACAGGTCACTTACCAATCATGGAAACATACATGTATCCCTACAGGTCACTTATCAATCATGGAAACATACATGTATCCCTACAGGTTACGTATCAATCATGGAAACATACGTTATCAATCAATCAATCGGGGTGTTAATGTTGCACCATCAGCTTAGGTCATATTACAACCCTCCGGCTATTATTGGTAGTTCGAGCAGTACCAGTGTTTCAGGCACTACCCAGGTAGAACCACTAACGTTCCACAAGCAAGTTCAATAGCTTCATCACATGAAATAATTCGACACCGCCAGTGGGATTCGAACACACCGCGGCTAGGGCAAGTGCTATGCAGTCAGCGACCTCATCAACTCGGTAACGTAGTTTCCTGCTATGAATCCGCGTTATAAATGTCTAACTTCTATGACTGAATTATTACCTTCTGTGCTTTACGTTTGTCAGCCCGTTGATTTTGATATATTCTGAATTATTACCTTCTGTGCTTTACGTTTGTCAGCCCGTTGATTTTGATATATTCTGAATTATTACCTTCTGTGCTTTACGTTTGTCAGCCCGTTGATTTTGATATATTCTGAATTATTACCTTCTGTGCTTTACGTTTGTCAGCCCGTTGATTTTGATATATTCTGAATTATTACCTTCTGTGCTTTACGTTTGTCAGCCCGTTGATTTTGATATATTCTGAATTATTACCTTCTGTGCTTTACGTTTGTCAGCCCGTTGATTTTGATATATTCTGAATTATTACCTTCTGTGCTTTACGTTTGTCAGCCCGTTGATTTTGATATATTCTGAATTATTACCTTCTGTGCTTTACGTTTGTCAGCCCGTTGATTTTGATATATTCTGAATTATTACCTTCTGTGCTTTACGTTTGTCAGCCCGTTGATTTTGATATATTCTGAATTATTACCTTCTGTGCTTTACGTTTGTCAGCCCGTTGATTTTGATATATTCTGAATTATTACCCTCTGTGCTTTACGTTTGTCAGCCCGTTGATTTTGATATATTCTGAATTATTACCTTCTGTGCTTTACGTTTGTCAGCCCGTTGATTTTGATATATTCTGAATTATTACCTTCTGTGCTTTACGTTTGTCAGCCCGTTGATTTTGATATATTCTGAATTATTACCTTCTGTGCTTTACGTTTGTCAGCCCGTTGATTTTGATATATTCTGAATTATTACCTCTGTGCTTTAGTTTGTAGCCGTTGATTTTGATATATTTGAATATACCTTCTGTGCTTTACGTTTGTCGCCGTTGATTTGATATATTCTGAATTATTACCTCTGTGCTTTACGTTTGTCAGCCCGTTGATTTTGATATATTCTGAATTATTACCTTCTGTGCTTTACGTTTGTCAGCCCGTTGATTTTGATATATTCTGAATTTTTTGGTTTACGTTTGTCAGCCCGTTGATTTGATATATTGATTATTACTTCTGTTTTAGTTGTTTGTTTTTTTTGAATTATTACCTTCTGGCTTTCGTTTGCAGCCGTTGATTTTGATATATTCTGAATTATTACCTTCTGTGCTTTACGTTTGTCAGCCCGTTGATTTTGATATATTCTGAATTATTACCTTCTGTGCTTTACGTTTGTCAGCCCGTTGATTTTGATATATTCTGAATTATTACCTTCTGTGCTTTACGTTTGTCAGCCCGTTGATTTTGATATATTCTGAATTATTACCTTCTGTGCTTTACGTTTGTCAGACCGTTGATTTTGATGATATATTCTGCTAAAATTTGAGACAATAACAGGTACTGGAAGCGCTATGACCAACACACCGCTCAGCGAACACACGCTACCAACTATCTTGCCGGCTATGGTTTTGGGCACAATGTCACCATAACTGAAATGAGAAGAGCATATCATTAGCACACAGTCAATAATCGATTATCTCCCTTCTATTCGTTAATGTGTGCTTGCCCATCATACAAGTCACCAACTAGTTCCCACCATAATTATGAGACAAGGGCAGACAACCCAAATTTACAATGACAAACAAAAGCATCTACATCGATAATTATTTATAATATCAAAACACACTATTCATATTACCATACACGCAGTTGCATTTTCGATTAATGACATAATCCTGACCGCCTTCTTAGATATCATGAAAATAATTATATTTACCGAATAAGAATACATTTTCAAAACCTCTCACTCTCCCCCATTTCCCCCTCTCTCCAACCTCTGTCCCTCTCTCTCCCGTTTCCCCCTCTCTCGCCCTATTCGTCCATCTGTCTAGATTCAGATAACGCGTTACATATATCGTTCTTGAATTCCCAAAATGCCATACTGGCGTCACCATTTCACTCGAACTTATCTAATGAAAAATCGATCCCCCAAAGCCGTTATTTCAACTGTTCATTTGGCAGTGTGCTTTTCTATATAATACATATATATACTAGAGGACATAGATAACGCACACTTCGGATACGTGTGTTTTTACATGATAAACAATAACTATATAAATACATAGTTTTTAAATATTTTTAGTTGTTCAGTTTGTATTTTGTAATAAAGATGTGATATATCTTTGATGGAATCCTTCATATTTCGTTATCATGTAATAATAATCATATAATGTAGGTGTGTGATTCCTATGTCCTCTAGGCTATAATAGTTTATGTGTGTGCATTGGATGTGCTGCTTCTAATCAACATATAGTTACTAAATGAGCCACTACTCATTGCACGCACGCACGCACGCACGCACGCACGCACGCACGCACGCACGCACGCACGCACGCACGCACGCACGCACGCACGCACGCACGCACGCACGCACGCACGCACGCACACAAATACACACAGGTCAGGGCATTTCTAGCTTTGAGTTGTAGAAAGAGATACCAGATACAAATCCGTTGTTTCATACATAAGCTGGCACCCGGGTAGAACCATCAACACTATCCGTAAATCAGCTGGATAGTTGATAGTTCGTACTTAGTACGAGCCAAGTCATGCACACGTAAACCACTAAGCCGTGTAACCATCATTCAAGTATATACACACGTAAACCACTTAGCCGTGTAACCATCATACACGTATATACACACGTAAACCACTTAGTCGTGGAGCCATCATTCAAGTATATACACACGTAAACCACTTAGTCGTGGAGCCATCATACAAGTATATACACACGTAAACCACTTAGTCGTGGAGCCATCATTCAAGTATATACACACGTAAACCACTTAGCCGTGGAGCCATCATACAAGTATATACACACGTAAACCACTTAGCCGTGGAACCATCATACACGTATATACACACGTAAACCACTTAGCCGTGGAGCCATCATACAAGTATATACACACGTAAACCACTTAGCCGTGGAACCATCATACAAGTATATACACACGTAAACCACTTAGCCGTGGAACCATCATACAAGTATATACACACGTAAACCACTTAGCCGTGGAACCATCATACAAGTATATACACACGTAAACCACTTAGCCGTGTAGCCATCATACAAGTATATACACACGTAAACCACTTAGCCGTGGAGCCATCATACACGTATATACACACGTAAACCACTTAGCCGTGGAGCCATTATTCAAGTATATACACACGTAAACCACTTAGCCGTGGAGCCATCATACAAGTATATACACACGTAAACCACTTAGCCGTGGAGCCATTATTCAAGTATATACACACGTAAACCACTCAACCGTGGAATCATCATCCACCCAGCCGTTTAAGCCCACGCATACAACTTGGCCATGGTATGGTACCATCATCCAATTATATACACATGCAATCAACTCGTCTATAAACTCCGACATCATCCTAGTCTATACACATAAGCCCACTCGTTAGATGTGTACTGTTAGGCCATGGGTCATGCATACTATCGGTACCAGTTCATGTGGCAAATGTTCCTTTTACTATAGTGGAGAACTGGATTCATTAAGACGAAATCAGCACGCTAGCAATACTGAATGAATAACTTTTAACAATTATATATACGCTTGCCGGGTGGGGTAAATATTTAGCTCATGGTGTTGCTTATGTTACGAGTGTTACAGTAGGTTACACAATTACAAGTTAATAGTAGTATTTAATTCCCTGTAGATACTATAGAATTACTGTTAGATCATTTATACAATATTTGAGAATGTAGAGATTGAAAATTAAACATGTAATATCTTAAAGTTACTCCCCTTTTATTGAAATCACCATGTGCAATTAATTGTAAAATGTTACCATCTGGAACTATTTGTGCAGAGTAGGGGCGTAGCTACCAATTTCATATTAGCGCGACATAGCAAATACAATAGTAGGCAGGGTCGGGTAATAGGAAACATACATATTTTGATATTAGGCCCATGCTAAGTGACTAACAGACTGATATGTAGTCCAGTGGTAACACGCTGGACTGGTAATCCAGGGATCGCAGGTTCGATCCCCCGTCTGACCCTAATACAATTAACAGTCTTTCAGATGGGACGTTAAGCCGAGGTCTCGTGTCGGTGCTTTGCACCGTGCACGTAAAAGAACCAGAGGAGATTCTGGAATGGGTCTCTGTCTGTATCATTGCACTCTCCTCCAAAATATAAAATAACTAATCTCTTCAGGAGGCGTCGCTCATATGGGCAACCGGTAGCGACGATAAATAAACGTAAAACACACACACATACTAAGTGACAGTGGTAGCACGTGCGCACAAATTGAAACTACATTGTACAGTAACTACTGTTCAAAGTCGTATAAGCATGGCAAGCATTTTAAAACTATTTTCTCACAAATAACATGAACAACATATTCTCCATAATCACATACCGCATATAACTCGAGTGGACTGTGTGGTAATTATGAAACATAATGCACGCATATAGCCGACCATCTTAATCAGGGCGGATGGCTAATTTGATTAGGATTTCTAGAAGTGTGAAATGAAAACAGAAATTGGAAAAATGCATCAATACATTGAGAATACGAAGAACACTACCGAGGCTTTCTGATAAAATGTTCCTTATCTAGACATACATGTTGTAATGAGAGACATTGGTCAGTTACTGCCCCTGAATACTCTCTAAAAGTTGATAGGTCATATTAAGTGTTTTCCTCTGTTTTTATCGTTGTTTCCTTTGCACAACATGCTAACAATTTTATACAACTATTACTTCTTATGATTATTAAATTACTATATCTCGACAGATCTCATACAGTATATGCAATTGGTACTTATTTCTAAAATAATATGATCACTTAATTAACACGTTTTTTGATAAAATCACATTTATCATACTGCAACATCTGGTTATGGCAAAGCAGTAAAACCAAAGGATTCTAACTAAAAGGACCTATTTACATATTGGAATAATTCAGACTTTATCTGCCAAGGGAGGTAATAGAAAATTACAGATGTCTATCATTAGTAGTTCTGCTTGACAACACAGACGGAATAATCCTGTTATGGAACTTTAAAATGACCTTTCAGTAAGTAAGTCTAGGATTATCTTAGTCAAGGAGAAGTAACATTAGCCTATTACACCGTAATCTCAGATTAGTTTAGCAGCACGTAGTTAATATATATATATATATATTATATATATATATATATATATATACGTATACACGTTATTTACTGTCCAGATTAGTTTAGCAGCACGTAGTTAATATATATATATATATATATATATATATATATATATATATATATATATATAATATATAATATATATATATATATATATATATATATATACGTATACACGTTATTTACTGTCCAGATTAGTTTAGCAGCACGTAGTTATATATATATATATATATATATATATATATATATATATATATATATATATATATATATATATACGTATACACGTTATTTACTGTCCAGATTAGTTTAGCAGCACGTAGTTAATATATATATATATATATATATATATATATAATATATATATATATATATATATATACGTATACACGTTATTTACTGTCCAGATTAGTTTAGCAGCACGTAGTTAATATATATATATATATATTATATATATATATATATATAATATATATTATATATATATATATAATATATATATTATATTATATATATATACGTATACAGTTATTTACTGTCCAGATTAGTTTAGCAGCACGTAGTTAATATTTACTGTCCAGATTAGTTTAGCAGACGTAGTTAATATAATATATATACGTATACACGTTATTTACTGTCCAGATTAGTTTAGCAGCACGTAGTTAATATATATAATTATATATATATACATACGTATACACGTTATTTACTGTCCAGATTAGTTTAGCAGCACGTAGTTAATATATATATATATATATATATACACGTATACACGTTATTTACTGTCCAGATAAATGGCGGATTATCTCAATCATACTTATATACTGCAACAATTAAATAATACTTATATACTGCCATAATTAAATCATACTTATATACTGCAACAATTAAATCATACTTATATACTGCAACAATTAAATAATACTTATATACTGCCATAATTACAGCATACTTATATACTGCCACAATTAAATCATACTTATATACTGCAACAATTAAATCATACTTATATACTGCAACAATTAAATAATACTTATATACTGCCATAATTACAGCATACTTATATACTGCCATAATTACAGCATACTTATATACAGCCACAATTAAATCATACTTATATACTGCAACAATTAAATAATACTTATATACTGCAACAATTAAATAATACTTATATACTGCCATAATTACAGCATACTTATATACTGCCACAATTAAATCATACTTATATACTGCAACAATTAAATCATACTTATATACTGCAACAATTAAATAATACTTATATACTGCCATAATTACAGCATACTTATATACTGCCATAATTACAGCATACTTATATACAGCCACAATTAAATCATACTTATATACTGCAACAATTAAATAATACTTATAAACATAATAAACAGACGGATCTGTAGTCCAGTGGTAACACGCTGGACTGGTAATCCAGGGATCGCAGGTTCGATCCCCCGTCTGACCCTAATAAAATTAACAGTCTTTCAGATGGGACGTTAAACCGAGGTCTCGTGTCGGTGCTTTACACCGTGTACATAAAAGAACCAGAGGAGTCTCTGGAATGTATCTCTGTCTGTATCATTGCACTATCCTCCAAAATCTAAAATGACTAATCTCTTCAGTAGGTGTCGCTCATATGGGCAACCGGTAGCGACGATAAACAAACATAAAACACACACTCATACATATACGCGCAGTTACCTAACGAATACATCAAAGTTCATCATTTTGTATACCATATAAAATAATCCAGATATCAATGTCCCCTAGCTAGCAGATAGCACAAACCAGATAAAGTTATCATGTACAGGAAACCAGCCATCGGCGTGACACACTACGGACTGTAATATTATATATATATATATTATAGGGCCCCCCTCCGGTTGAATTAATCATTTCTGCATGCCATAAATGATTCTATTCAAAATTAAACATGCCTTTGGTATAATATATCTCTCCCCCGGCCCAATGAGGATTACAGCTGCTATCCTGTATATTGCCATGTATATGGTAATGTGTTAATTCAACTCATAGTCATATATTTCATATGCTACATGCAAAAATAAATCGGCAATGATTTTATAATATGTATCCAGATCTTCAATAACAGTACGCTTCGATCCTGGCAACATAACTGATGAATAATGCACCACATATCAATATATCAGAAAAAAAGTACTTAGATAAATGTGCCAGTATCCTATATAAGCACATGTTTGTCCTACGAATACAGTTTTGTCCTACGAATACAGTTTTGTTCTACGAATACATGTTTGTCCTACGAATACATTTTTGTTCTACGAATACAGTTTTGTCCTACGAATACAGTTTTGTCCTACGAATACATTTTTGTTCTACGAATACAGTTTTGTCCTACGTTGTCCTACGAATACATTTTTGTTCTACGAATACAGTTTTGTCCTACGAATACATTTTTGTTCTACGAATACAGTTTTGTCCTACGTTGTCCTACGAATACATTTTTGTTCTACGAATACAGTTTTGTCCTACGAATACATTTATGTTCTACGAATACAGTTTTGTCCTACGAATACATTTTTGTTCTACGAATACAGTTTTGTCCTACGTTGTCCTACGAATACAGTTTTGTCCTACGTTGTCCTACGAATACAGTTTTGTCCTACGAATACAGTTTTGTCCTACGTTGTCCTACGAATACAGTTTTGTCCTACGAATACAGTTGTGTCCTACGAATACAGTTTTGTCCTACGAATACATTTTTGTTCTACGAATACAGTTTTGTCCTACGTTGTCCTACGAATACATTTTTGTTCTACGAATACAGTTTTGTCCTACGAATACATTTTTGTTCTACGAATACAGTTTTGTCCTACGAATACATTTTTGTTCTACGAATACAGTTTTGTCCTACGTTGTCCTACGAATACAGTTTTGTCCTACGAATACAGTTTTGTCCTACGAATACATTTTTGTTCTACGAATACAGTTTTGTCCTACGAATACATTTTTGTTCTACGAATACAGTTTTGTCCTACGTTGTCCTACGAATACATTTTTGTCCTACGAATACAGTTGTGTCCTACGAATACAGTTTTGTCCTACGAATACATTTTTGTTCTACGAATACAGTTTTGTCCTACGTTGTCCTACGAATACAGTTTTGTCCTACGAATACAGTTTTGTCCTACGAATACATTTTTGTTCTACGAATACAGTTTTGTCCTACGAATACATTTTTGTTCTACGAATACAGTTTTGTCCTACGAATACATTTTTGTTCTACGAATACAGTTTTGTCCTACGTTGTCCTACGAATACAGTTTTGTCCTACGAATACATTTTGTCCTACGAATACATTTTTGTTCTACGAATACAGTTTTGTCCTACGAATACATTTTTGTTCTACGAATACAGTTTTGTCCTACGTTGTCCTACGAATACATTTTTGTCCTACGAATACAGTTGTGTCCTACGAATACAGTTTTGTCCTACGTTGTCCTACGAATACAGTTTTGTCCTACGAATACAGTTGTGTCCTACGAATACAGTTTTGTCCTACGAATACATTTTTGTTCTACGAATACAGTTTTGTCCTACGTTGTCCTACGAATACAGTTTTGTCCTACGAATACAGTTTTGTCCTACGAATACATTTTTGTTCTACGAATACAGTTTTGTCCTACGAATACATTTTTGTTCTACGAATACAGTTTTGTCCTACGTTGTCCTACGAATACATTTTTGTCCTACGAATACAGTTGTGTCCTACGAATACAGTTTTGTCCTACGTTGTCCTACGAATACAGTTTTGTCCTACGAATACAGTTGTGTCCTACGAATACAGTTTTGTCCTACGAATACATTTTTGTCCTACGAATACAGTTGTGTCCTACAAATACAGTTGTGTCCTACGAATACAGTTTTGTCCTAGGAATACAGTTTTGTCCTACGAATACAGTTTTGTCATACGAATACAGTTGTGTCCTACGAATACAGTTTTGTCCTACGAATACAGTTGTGTCCTACGAATACAGTTGTGTCCTACGAATATAGTTGTGTCCTACGAATACAATTGTGTCCTACGAATACAGTTGTGTCCTACGAATACAGTTGTGTCCTACGAATACAGTTGTGTCCTACGAATACAGTTGTGTCCTACGAATACAGTTTTGTCCTACGAATACAGTTGTGTCCTACGAATACAGTTGTACAAGTTGATATAAAGAATACCGACTTCAGAATCGACCAAAATTACAGATTAACCACATTAATGTTGGCGCGACGTTTCAAACGTGATTTCAAAAACACCTGGGTGTGTGCATCACTAAATAAGTCATAAAACACATCATCACTAAATAAGTCACACAAAACATCTGGGTGTGTGCATCACTAAATAAGTCATAAAAACATCTGGGTGTGTGCATCACTAAATAAGTCATAAAAACATCTGGGTGTGTGCATCACTAAATAAGTCATAAACACATCTGGGTGTGTGCATCACTAAATAAGTCATAAACAACTTATGGGTGTGTGCATCACTAAATAAGTCATAAACAACTTATGGGTGTGTGCATCACTAAATAAGTCCCAACTCTCTCAATTGGATACATATTGCATTGAAATTGTCAGGATTTTCTTTTGAGACATTGCTGTATAGACCAGATATATCATCAATTGTTAATTTGGTCCGAGTGCCCAGGGTTAGAGTGCCCAGGGTCCGAGTGCCAAGGGTCCGAGTGGCCATTGTGTTATATACCAGATATATCAATTGTTAATTTGGTCCGAGTGCCCAGGGTTAGAGTGCCCAGGGTGCAAGTACCAAGGGTCCGAGTTGCCATTGTGTTATAGACCAGATATATCAATTGTTAATTTGGTCCGAGTGCCCAGGGTTAGAGTGCCCAGGGTCCGAGTGCCAAGGGTCACCGAGTGGCCATTGTGTTATAGACCAGATATATCAATTGTTAATTTGGCTCGAGTGTCCATTTGCGTATGTCGCCGGCCGTATCTCAAATAGTTTTTAAATTGCATATGCTGAAATAATGTCATAAAATCATTATCTACATGGCCGTTTTTCATTTTTTGGATCGGGTGAAATTTGACATAATTCACCTCTGTTTCATTATTCCCGTTGCCTCTAGTGTATGTTGGCATTGTCCATATTCTCGAGTTACGCGATGCAGATCAAACAAAGTCGCACAGGGGTATTTCACAGTAATAAACTGGCGTTAATAACGTTACATATATTATAAACTTGAGTTCGCATAGAATATTTATTATACTGTGCGTTCTATTATACTGCTTTGTGTCGTAATAGCGCAGTGGTAGCGCGTTCGCTTCAGGTGCGAATGGCTCCACTAGTTCGAGCCTCCATTGGAGCCGTTACGATTAATGCATTTACATTCCACATTGACTATTCGCTCTCCTTCATGGCGATGGATTACATAAGGAATGGGGTCTTGAGAGCGATTAATATAAGTTGTAAGAACTTGTTTCGCAATCGAGCTATTATAAATTTGTATAAACTATACTGGGCGTATAATTAAAAGGCGGTGTGGTGGTCATTTATACAGTCAAACCTGTGTTAGTGGCCACCTCTATTAAGCAGCCAACATGTATTAAGCAGCCAGTTTCCAGATTCCCAATATGTTGTTTTATTATAAATTTGACCTCTATTAAGCAGCCACCTGTGCTAAGCAGCCACTTTCTGTGATTCCCTTGGCTGGCTGCTCAAGACAGGTTAGGTTTAACTGTAAACACGCCTGTTTGGAATTAATATTTCAGTAGAATTGATTAGTTGTATTATATCTACCATACACATAACCATTGTTTTCTATATTTTAAAGGTTAAAAGTAACACACATTCTCGCTAAATATGAGTTAATCTGATTTATTTGAAAACGAAATGATAGTCTAAAGTTCTAGGAATGAATAGACTGAAAACAGTTAATACGGATAGACAGATATACAATTTGTTTCAAAACCATTAGGATAATGAGCCCCTTAGGACATACATATATGCATACTGCTAGATAACGAACAATAAAACACAGTATACAATTATGTATACAAAACATAGATACGGCCCTGTAATTTGACATCCAAAAGCATTGGTTTTAAGACTTTCCCGACTGAAACTTGATTTCGTCCTCTCTTGAAGAAAACAACCCATTACGAGACATTTTAATGTCAATATTTCAGCTATACTTTGGGTCAATATGATTATATTGTTTTAATAATTCAATGCTCATGTTGTCAGTGTGTGTTAAGAATTCAATGCTCATGTTGTCAGTGTGTGTTAAGAATTCAATGCTCATGTTGTCAGTGTGTGTTAAGAATTCAATGCTCATGTTGTCAGTGTGTGACCTGAGTGAATAACTAAAATTGAAATCTTATTATTATTCAATTATCCAGTGTGTGCGTGTGTGTGTGTGTGCGCGCGCGCGCGTGCGTGCGCGCGCTCGCGCGGTTTGTGTGCATGTATACATCATGGAAAGTGCATATCATCAAATCCCATACCAACACATCAAACACAGACCGCTATAGACACGTGCAACTATCTAGACAAAGACACGCAGATCGCTATCGACAAGTGCAACTATATAGAAACAGACCCCTATATATACAATGGCAATTAGCCAAGTATAGACACTTGCAACCATATAGATAATTGTATATAATAAAGTATATCGGCGCAAGACAATGTCAACTATTTGTACGACGTGTTCGCGGAGACTGGCCGAGTTAGATTGGCATGCGAAAAGGCCGGCCACCGACACATATAACATAAATTATATGTATGCCCCAATTCCGGGAAGGGCTATGTCAGCCATCAAACTATGTGGCGACACGGCATAACACTGCCTACTCGACAACACCCCGACTGTCCCCCAAATCGATTGCGAAGTAAATAGCGACGAACAAATGCCAAGATGTACACATATCTACTGGTAAGTACATGCAGCGAATAGAGGGATGATAATGCACCAACTTATTCCCAACCGCCCCCGCATCCACCCGGCCTCCCGTCACGTAGAGAGCCAACATCTGGAACATTCCCATCCCCTACATGTATAACATATAGCCACAGTGACGGCCCAACACCCTCGTCCCATTATAAGCCCCAATGCCTATGTATAAATACATTCATGTAATTAGAATGTGCGAGAAATATAATAAGGAGCCGACAATTAGAGATTAAATATTGCCCCATATTTCGATTGCTCAATAGATGTAATAAGCTATATATATTTTAAGCAAATTCTTAAAGATATGCCCACAAATGAATGTTTGCGTGTAAAGTATTTGTATATCACCTACTAGGCCTACCTTTTATGTTGGTGTTCATGTTCACTGGGGTATAAAATATGAATTGTGTCTCCGGAAAATGGTATGCAATATATAGAAATGTGGATTGAATGCAGGCATACAGTCTTGACAAATACCAATTGTTTACACCCTCCCCCAGCGCTAGAATTTAGTAATACTATGTGCCGAGTTCACACTCCACCCATGTTCAACCATAGGAGCATGAAATGTTATCCAAAAGCCTTGTGCATCTATCCTAGGACACCACCCCCTGTATATTAAAAAAAATATATATAGAGGGGGCATTATAGGATAGAGGTACAAGCCAGGAGCTTTGCACCTCTATCCTAGGACCCCCACCATCTATTATTGTTTGAAACAGATTACAGTGGAAGATCAAGATACTTAGACTGAATTGAGAGTAGATGGTATTTATTCCGTGAACACTGCTGGAATGCTGTGTAAACCTTAATGTTTCGATAGTAGTATGCAATGTTGATTGACTGATTGCTTCAATATTACATCATATGTTCAAAAGACCCTACCATGTACGCGAACCATTAAATTGTTTGTATACATGTTTCATTCTTCTCCGCAGTAAATTCATTAAATGTCCCACCATCCAAATTTCCAAAATAAAAGCAAAACATCGCCCAAGATTACCAGACAACCGTTTCCGTATTCCAGTGTTCTCAAGATGTGGCAAGATTGTGTAAGCAACCAATTCAGGATTTGTAAAACATAAGTTTGACCTGTCAATACAGGTGCATGCTTGGAATACAGTCACGTGTAACTTGGCGAAAGAATCCTCTCGTTAAATAAGTTTTTAACTGTACTATATGACAAATTAGTCACTTTTAGTTTCGGAATTGACCTTAAATTAATACGTACCAGCCGAGAGGAAATGCACGGGTTGGGTTTTCAACCACTCACGCCATATCATGTTTCCATCGGGCAAGCAAACCCGCACCAATTGTTATTTGTTTTGTGCAAGATTATTATTAGATAAATACACTTAATGATTGTAGCATCTAAATAAGTAATGCATTTGATGTATTTTATATTCGTACATTATACACGAGTAGTGGCATGTCACGCTGCAAAGGATCAATAGAGCATTGCTTGTTGCTACAAGTTTATGTGACTATATTCTCATTGAACCGTTCATCCATACATCCTAGCTCACTTGTATTGAGGGATCGAAATACATTAATTGTCTTACTACGGTGGTTATACCGTTCTAAAAATAATGAATGAATCTTGGTGATTGATTATTTATTCATCCGGATGAGATTGGGACAGGGGAACCGAGAAACATATTGTCCTAGTCACGCTACAATTTTGACGCAAGTCAACTAACTTACAACGTGGTACACGCTATTCTGTAGTTAAGAAGCCAGTGGTCGGTGAAACACGGAGGAAACTACCCTGTCACAATAAACACATTCATCACACAAATCGCAATCTTTTTCTTCAGTTTTTTCCGTTTGAGATATATCATTTATGCGTTATGTATCAGATATTCTAAATGGTGACGCAATCATCCTTCTGCATAACCATGCTTTATATGCACGATCATGCAACTGACATACTTTATTCTTGTGTTGGATGAACGACCTTGTGGCCCAATCAATTAGCTTTGTATAGGTGGTGTGGCATTGGTTTTCTATATACAGATTAATGTTTTGTAATGTAAGATCATTTTCAATACGCAAGTTCCTTTAGTATTTCCCTTAACACTTTCCTTCATAGAGATTTAGGTTATATACTATTATATCTCCATACAAACGACAGCCATTTAGCTATCATGCAGGGGATAAGTAGTCGCCATATCTATCCCACCTCCATAGATATTACTGGTACTTCATAGAGATTTAGGTTAATATACTATTATATCTCCATACAAACGACATCCATTTAGCTGTCATGCGGGATAAGTAGTCGCCATATATATCTATCCCACCTCCATAGATATTACTGGTACTTCATAGAGATTTAGGTTATATACTATTATATCTCCATACAAACGACAGCCATTTAGCTATCATGCGGATAAGTAGTCGCCATATCTATCCCACCTCCATAGATATTACTGGGACTATATAGAGATCTAGGTTAATATACTATTATATCTCCATACAAACGACAGCCATTTAGCTATCATGCAGTGGATAAGTAGTCGCCATATCTATCCCACCTCCATAGATATTACTGGTACTTCATAGAGATTTAGGTTATATACTATTATATCTCCATACAAACGACATCCATTTAGCTATCATGCAGTTGATAAGTAGTCGCCATTACAAAGATATTACTGGGACTACATGAGATTCTGGACTTTATTATGAACATTGGTTTGGCTACTATATTGTCAATGTATGTCGTATTGGTAATGACGTCAATATGTGCTTCTATGAGGGAAAGGGTTAAACAATGTCAATATTATTTCCGTATAGTGACGAACAGACCAGAATAGAACATAAGTTTATGACATATACATAAGTATATAGTCATAAGAATTATATACCTAAAATTATATACAAACAGACAAGAAGCTACAGTGTTGCTAAGTACTGTATCCTAGGCGATGGACATTCTGGTTGGTGTTTTGGCGTAATTAAGAAGACACACATTCAGTATGGAGTTCATATGGTTTAAAGAGGAAGAATCAGTTTAGTTTATACACATTTATTTTTAAGTTCTTATAATTGGATATCTCTATCAAATCATCAGCCATGGCTGCTGTACTCGTCTCAAGATGCCGCACCTGCAGACACAGTTTAACCCTTTCAACACCACAGACCTCTAAATAGGCTTACAAAAAGTGTAGATCCAGATGAGCCGGCTCGTGACGAGCCGTCTCATCAGGATCTGCACTTTTTGCCAGTGATATGACTATTTTTAGACATAATTACCCATTTTGATAAATGAACTTGTCCAAATGTGATTTTCTGATTCATTTATTGGTTTATGAATATCATGGACCAGTCCATGTGAGTTACTTGGTGTTGAATGGGTTAAAATGGGACAAAATTTAACTGCTGTTTAGTTTATACAAATTTATTTTAGCTCGATTGTGAAACAAGTTCTTACAACTTATATTAATCACTCTCGAGACCTCATTCCTGATGGAATCCATCGCCACGTGGGCGAGAGAAGAGGCAACGTGGAATTTAAATGCATTGCCTTGGCTCCAGAATACGTTTGATCTGCATATAAACCCACAAATGGGTCATTTACAAGTAACAACATAACACATAATATATAATAACGCAGCAGTAACATACATCATAGCTTGTTACACATGCATCGTGTTATATCTCCAAGGAGAAACAATATGGACACCATAATAACAAATTGCACATATTATACATTTCTGATTGCATAAGCTACATTATAACATACATAATCTATATACATAGTAATTAACATGTATACTATATGGCAAGCATATGTTGCCTTTGTTATATTATGTTATATTTCGGGTTTTACGCCTGCATCAGCACCATTTCGGGCTATATCGCCGGCGGGCTGTTTACTTAACAACACCTTTCCTGGGCATGCTCCAGCGGTTAACCAGTACTTGGGTGCACCAACCTCCGTAAGAAACTGCCAACTTTTTCATATAAATGAGACACGGCCTGAGCGGGGCTGGTCACCATCAGTGATGATAGGTTACAGTGGTATACAAGTCAGCGACCTTAACCACTCGACCACGGAGGCGGATTATGTTGCCTTTGAATGAATGCTTTATATGCAAATACGCATACGTTTTTTTTATGTCTGAAACATTTTCAGTTGCCAATAATGCAACAGACTTAAAATACAAGGACAATTCCAATAGTTTTCCATTATATATTTTACACGAAGATCTTTCAACGTAATGCATTCAAGTATAACATGATATTTATCTTCTAAACTGTTACACACGGGACATATTGATTCATCTACAGGAACACACACTGCTTTTCTCCATATTCCAGATTCAACAGCTAATCTACGAGATGACACTGTTAAACATGATAAAGCAATTCTGTATTTACGATAGTGATAACACTAAATACTAAAATTGAATCTATAAATGCAACGCGATATTGAGGACGATACCATTACACTAAGATATAGTGAAACACGCTTTTATTTTGACTAAGTGATTGTATCTCATTATACCTAGTCGATACCAACTACATGGATCACCTATATCGTGTTTATTTTATTGGTTTTCTGTTTATATACATATTTCACATATCGCTTTGGACCAGTAATATTACTCTTATCGACATTTCCATTCTATTATTGCAATCTATCAACCATAAATCACGTTTTCTCTGCAATAAGAGTGTAAGGAAGAATTCCGTGTGCTCAACCAGCTAGCCACACGTTTTCAAAACCAAGCTTAGTAAGTACTAACTGCACATGTGACTTCCAGTTTTAAAACATTCTTAAGAAAACAAAAGGGCCCAAGCTTATTAACATCTTTCTATCATCATTGTTCATTAAAATACAAAATGTATACATGCTTGGTCTCGTGTAGTAAAGATTAAAGTTTAAACTTTATTTATTTTACAACGATTGCGAATTAATCACTCTCATTGGCGTGGATGAAAGCGTATATGTGGTCATTCATGTGGGAGGAAACCGGAATACACGGAGAAAACCAACCTGTCAGATTTGGCGACCACCGTACCATCTCACCTACTTCCCAGTCCGAGGATCGAAGGTCCGAGGATCGAACCCGGGTTGCATTGGTGAGAAGCGAGTGCGCTAACCACTGCGCTAATCGGACAGCCTCTCAGTAGTAGTACTTAATAATGAGGTTTTTCCTCAAATCTGAGTAAATGTTTCTGTTTTGATCGATTTAGTTATTTAATTATCGCCCTATATGAGTTATTGGATTCTTGTCATGGAGCATGTAATAGTTGTTTTTGGAAGATTAGTTTTTACAATTTTAGAATCATTCCTGGTTTTATTACATGCTGGATAGGTTAATCTATCTGCCGAAATACTGTTAGGTTTGTAGGATAGGTTAAACTATCTGCCGAAATACTGTTAGTGTTATAGGATAGGTTAAACTATCTGCCGAAACACTGTTAGTGTTGTAGGATAGGTTAAACTATCTGCCGATATAATGTTAGTGTTATAGGATAGGTTAAACTATCTGTCGAAATACTGTTAGTGGTGTACGATAGGTTAAACTATCTGCCGAAATACTGTTAGTGTTATAGGATTGGTTAAACTATCTGCCGAAATACTGTTAGTGTTGTAGGATAGGTTAAACTATCTGCCGAAATACTGTTAGTGTTGTAGGATAGGCTAAACTAGCTGCCGAAATACTGTTAGTGGTGTAGGATAGGTTAAACTAGCTACCGAAATACTGTTAGTGGTGTAGGATAGGCTAAACTAGCTGCCGAAATACTGTTAGTGGTGTAGGATAGAACAGAAAGGTTTACTCGTGGGACATGATATTAAAGAAATATTTCACGGATTCGCTCTCATTCTAAATATTTTATCATATATTCTTGATTTACATACTGTTTGAAAAGCAATAACAGACGATTAGTTATACGGCTCTCCACTATAACAGTTTTAGTACCATTCCCAATCACTTGTATATGTCCCAATAGAACGTAAAACAATATATACATTATCTCCACATCCCATTTCCCTCTTGGATCAATATCATCATTACTACAGAAACATCATTCATCCACACTCGTCTTGCACACACGTAAATATAAAATATCATCGTTTCTACAGAAACATCATTCATCCACACTCGTCTTGCACACACGTAAATATAAAATACCATCGTTACTACAGAAACATCATTCATCCACACTCGTCTTGCGCACACGTAAATATAAAATATCATCGTTACTACAGAAACAGCATTCATCCACACTCGTCTTGCACACACGTACATATATTTGTTTGTCATTCATCCACACTCGTCTTGCGCACACGTACATATAAAATATCATCGTTACTACAGAAACATCATCATCCACACTCGTCTTGCACCGTAAATAAAATATCATCGTTACTACAGAAACAGCATTCATCCACACTCGTCTTGCACACACGTACATATAAAATATCATCGTTACTACAGAAACATCATTCATCCACACTCGTCTTGCACACACGTAAATATAAAATATATTCATTTTTTCAGAAACACCATTCATCCACACTCGTCTTGCACACATGTAAATATAAAATATATTCATTTTTACAGAAACATCATTCATCCACACTCGTCTTGCGCACATGTAAATATAAAATACCATCGTTACTACAGAAACATCATTCATCCACACTCGTCTTGCACACACGTAAATATAAAATATCATCGTTACTACAGAAACATCATTCATCCACACTCGTCTTGCACACACGTAAATATAAAATATCATCGTTACTACAGAAACACCATTCATCCACACTCGTCTTGCACACACGTAAATATAAAATATCATCGTTACTACAGAAACATCATTCATCCACACTCGTTTTGCACACACGTAAATATAAAATATCATCGTTACTACAGAAACATCATTCATCCACACTCGTCTTGCACACACGTAATATAAAATATCATCGTTACTACAGAAACACATTATCCACACTCGTCTTGCGCACAGTAAATATAAAATATCATCATTATTACAGAAACACCATTCATCCACACTCGTCTTGCACACACGTAAATATAAAATATCATCGTTACTACAGAAACACCATTCATCCACACTCGTCTTGCACACATGTAAATATAAAATATCATCGTTACTACAGAAACACCATTCATCCACACTCGTTTTGCACACATGTAAATATAAAATATCATCGTTACTACAGAAACACCATTCATCCACACTCGTTTTGCACACATGTAAATATAAAATACCATCGTTACTACAGAAACATCATTCATCCACACTCGTTTTGCACACACGTAAATATAAAATATCATCATTACTACAGAAACACCATTCATCCACGCTCGTCTTGCGCACACGTAAATATAAAATATCACCATTACTACAGAAACACCATTCATCTACACTCGTCTTGCACACACGTAAATATAAAATATATTCATTTTTACAGAAACATCATTCATCCACACTCGTTTTGCACACACGTAAATATAAAATATATTCATTTTTACAGAAACATCATTCATCCATACTCGTTTTGCGCACACGTAAATATAAAATATCATCGTTTCTACAGAAACATTATTCATCCACACTCGTCTTGCACACACGTAAATATAAAATATCATCATTACTACAGAAAACATTTTCGGAAGAAACACAGATTTAGTGTTGCGTATACATGTAAGATGTGACGCATAATTTAATATTAGGAGATCAATGTTGTATATAAAAATGTCTATAACATTGAGGATGGATTGGTCAGTGGACCATTTGTTAAACGACTGGGTTGCAGATGTCAGGATTTCAATACTAATATTAATTATTTCGCATGGGATTAGACACACAGGTGCAATGCATTTGTGTTATGTATTAGGCATATACAAACTGGTATATACAGTCAAACCTGTATTAAGCAGCCAGCCAAGGGAATCACAGAAAGTGGCTGCATAGCATAGCACATGTTGCTGCTTAATAGAGGCTAAATGCATAGAAAAATAACATATTGGGAATCTGGAAACTGGCTGCTTAATACAGGTTGGCTGCTTAATGGAGATGACCACTAACACAGGTTTGACTGTATGGGTCTAGAATTAGTAACTTTCTTTATTCTCCAAAAACCCCAGACTAATATACATATGGGGACGTCGCCCCGAAATCTCCAGTTGGAAAAGGATACATACAGACATAGGGGACGTCACCCCAAAATCCTCAGTTGGACAACGATACATACAGACATAGGGGACGTCACCCCGAAATCCTCAGTTGGACAACAATACATACAGACATAGGGGACGTCACCTCGAACTCCTCAGTTGGACAACGATACATACAGACATACATAAACAACAAAAGTAAATGAACTCACAATCTGAAACAAAGATATAAAACCCACAAAACAAGTGTAGAGAATCATCGTGTATTGGACACTGTATAATAACTATTTGATAATCTATTTCCATATACCAATGCTCTTATAATAGTAGCATTACAGACAATATACCGCTCTTGTTTTAATAAATAATGATGCAAGACATAATTTGTGCACGAATAGTTCGGCGGTCGATCAGTCAATTATAGAGACCCATCTCGTTAAATATTTCATGATATTTGTTTGCAGCTATTTTCAGCTGCTCAGCGACCTTTCTAAATGTCAGAGTATGTCGGTAGCTGATAGGAACAGCGTGTGTGCACGAAATACTGTCAGGGGAATTAAATATTTAAAGCCAACGTATGCGCGTATGTGATACACACCGAGATATGCTGAGGAACGAATGCCTAAAAATAAGAATTAATTTCCATTGTGCAAGCATCATTTCTTTGAATATTTGAATGTTGACGATTTTGTCAAAATATGTTTTTATTTGGGGCGAATATTTTATTTGTAATGACCTCCCTTATTATGGATATTTATTTATAGATCGAACTCCGCAACTATGTACAGGTCAGTTGGAACTATACCGCAAATGTGTGTATGCTACTATGCACTATCCGGCAACTCCGTACCAGCTCGTTCGATCTACCCCGCAACTATGTACAGGTCAGTTGGAACTATACCGCAAATGTGTGTATGCTACTATGCACTATCCGGCCACACCGTACCAGCTCGTTCGAACTACCCCGCAACACCGTACCAGCTAGTTCGAACTATCCCGCAACTATGTACAGGTCAGTTGAAACTATTCCGCAAATCCTACTCGGTACATGGTAGTTCAAACTATCAACTTCGTGCTTGTACAACAAACATTTGACAATGTCAATAAGAGAATAAATAAGTATAGTATAAGTTGGCCTTGGATTAGCTCAAATACAAAAAGACCCCAACCCCCGTCCACGTCCACAACCCCCCCCCGTCCACGTCCACAACCCCCGTCCACGTCCACAACCCCCGTCCACGTCCACAAGAACAAAATTAATACACATATATTTATATAGCACCAAATCGTAGATAAATTAGTCATGGTACATGGGTATGGGCTGCATTAATTTATATCGTCTTCAATATAGCTTTCATCTTGATATACGTTAAGTTCAACATACAAATCTATTACAGAAAACAAAGCAATTCATAGTTTCATATTATCATACATCAACTTTCTAGAGGTAAAGTCCTGCGCATACAACAGTTATAGGAAACGCACGTGCATTAGGTATATAGGAAACTCATGTACAGTATGTATATAGGAAACTCACGTACATTAGGTATATATGAAACTCATGTACATTATGTATATATGAAACTCACGTACATTATGTATATAGGAAACTCAAGTACATTATGTATATAGGAAACTCACGTACATTATGTATATAGGAAACTCACGTACATTATGTATATAGGAAACTCACGTACATTATGTATATAGGAAACTCACTTACATTATGTATATAGGAAACTCACGTACATTATGTATATAGGAAACTCACGTACTTCACGTACAGTATGTATATAGGAAACTCACGTACATTATCTATATAGGAAACTCACGTACATTATGTATATAGGAAATTCACGTACAGTATGTATATAGGAAACTCACGTACATTATGCATATAGGAAATTCACGTACATTATGTATATAGGAAACTCACGTACATTATGTATATAGGAAACTCACGTACAGTATGTATATAGGAAACTCACGTACATTATGCATATAGGAAATTCACGTACATTATGTATATAGGAAATTCACGTACATTATGCATATAGGAAATTCACGTACAGTATGTATATAGGAAACTCACGTACATTATGAATATAGGAAACTCACGTACATTATGTATATAGGAAACTCACGTACATTATGAATATAGGAAACTCACGTACAGTATGTATATAGGAAACTCACGTACATTATGAATATAGGAAACTCACGTACATTATGTATATAGGAAACTCACGTACATTATATATATAGGAAACTCACGTACATTATGTATATAGGAAATTCACGTACATTATGTATATAGGAAACTCACGTACATTATGTATATAGGAAACTCACGTACATTATGAATATAGGAAACTCACGTACATTATGTATATAGGAAACTCACGTACATTATGAATATAGGAAACTCACGTACATTATGTATATAGGAAACTTACGTACATTATATATATAGGAAACTCACGTACATTATGTATATAGGAAATTCACGTACATTATGTATATAGGAAACTCACGTACATTATGAATATAGGAAACTCACGTACATTATGTATATAGGAAACTCACGTACATTATGAATATAGGAAACTCACGTACATTATGTATATAGGAAACTCACGTACATTATATATATAGGAAACTCACGTACATTATGTATATAGGAAATTCACGTACATTATGTATATAGGAAACTCACGTACATTATGTATATAGGAAATTCACGTACAGTATGTAAATAGGAAACTCACGTACATTATGTATATAGGAAACTCACGTACATTATGTATATATGAAATTCTCGTACATTATGTATATAGGAAACTCACGTACATTATGAATATAGGAAACTCACGTACATTATGTATATAGGAAACTCACGTACATTATGAATATAGGAAACTCACGTACATTATGTATATAGGAAACTCACGTACATTATGTAAATAGGAAACTCACGTACATTATGTATATAGGAAACTCACGTACATTATGTATATAGGAAACTCACGTACATTATGTATATAGGAAACTCACGTACATTATGTAAATAGGAAACTCACGTACATTATGTAAATAGGAAACTCACGTACATTATGTATATAGGAAACTCACGTACATTATGTAAATAGGAAACTCACGTACATTATGGATATAGGTCGGCGTTAATGATAACAGAATCGTGAAAACAGATTGCTGAAAGTTGCGATAATGCACGATAATTATGTCCATTATATGTGTGTGTATATAAGACGACCATAAACAGTTTGTCTTATCGATTGGTACTCTCTCTTGTATCCCAAGACGATTTCGTATCTCCGGGCACATTCAATACAAAGAGGAAGCCAGATACATTACGTAATTTCCAGCGATATAATACATATGTGGCTTGGTCAACATCTCAGCAGTGCCGAACATCAGGTCCGAAAAACTAAATTACAATTTACAGTGGGTAGTGTATGTATGTTCCATTATGTCAAACCCATTGCACCTTGTGTGGACATATACATGTTTTTCCGTGGGAAGGCTTAACCGACCTAAGAGGTTAACCAGTACTAAGCACTGTGTGTGTGAGGTGCCTTGCTCAAGGACACTACATACATGCCCTGACCGAGTATCGAACTCGGGACCTTCGATTTCAAATTCGTCGCTCTATTACTGGACCACGAACGTCATGTTAAATAAGTAAACGTATATTGTTGGTGCTTTTTTAAAAAGTAGATTAAATCTAACAGTTACTATAAAATAGAGACATGTTCTATAATATAGAGACAGTTACTATAATACAGAGACAGCTACTATAAAACAGAGACATGTTTTATAACATAGAGACATGTTCTATAATACAGAGACAGCTACTATAATATAGAGACATATACTATAATATACATGCACCCTGGGATGATTCCCACTAATACTAGCTGGAGAGACGCCATATGACCTACCCTGCTGGTTCGAGTTTTTATACCACAAACACAAATTATGAACGCTTGATCTAGTTGTGGGTATATAACATGCTTTAGTTACAACTAATGAACGCTTGATCTAGTTGTGGGTATATAACACGCTTTAGTTACAACTAATGAACGCTTGATCTAGTTGTGGGTATATAACACGCTTTAGTTACAACTAATGAACGCTTGATCTAGTTGTGGGTATATAACACGCTTTAGTTACAACTAATGAACGCTTGATCTAGTTGTGGGTATATAACACGCTTTAGTTACAACTAATGAACGCTTGATCTAGTTGTGGGTATATAACACGCTTTAGTTACAACTAATGAACGCTTGATCTAGTTGTGGGTATATAACACGCTTTAGTTACAACTAATGAACGCTTGATCTAGTTGTGGGTATATAACACGCTTTAGTTACAACTAATGAACGCTTGATCTAGTTGTGGGTATATAACACGCTTTAGTTACAACTAATGTATTTTCATAGTATTTAAAACACAGTTTAGTAATTTCGTTTATTTAATAATAATCCGACGAGGTTGAATACCATGTTAGTTGGTGTCACGATGCAGCCCATTGTATAATTCGCTGCTCATACTCCTTAAGCATTTCGGGCAGTTGTTTGGTTCCAAATATGAACCTCTGTCATCGGTATCAGCAGTGTTAATACGACACAACATTATTTCTTAGGTCAAATAACTGCTCACCCAAATAACTGCTCAGCACTCCCGCTCCAGGCGACAGACAGGATATATTAACAGTCTTGAGAGCTTACACAATTGTTTGTTCGAGATGGTTTTTCCCGAGAATCTAGAATTAATTAACTACTTTGCTAGCTTTAGGAAGTTGAGTGGTTTCTCAACAGCTATGTCGGGGGTTTATGAAGATGTCGGATCTACTTGCTACCTAACTTGCTCTATATTGTCAGTTCATCATCCTTCATTTGCGTGTTCTATATCTAATCATCGTTTACTTAATTGTCATAGTCTATATCTAAGCATCCTTAATTGTCATAGTCTATATCTAAGCATCCTTAATTGTCATAGTCTATATCAAATCATCCTTAATTGGCATAGTCTATATCTAAGCATCCTTAATTGGCATAGTCTATATCTAAGCATCCTTAATTGTCATAGTCTATATCAAATCATCCTTAATTGGCATAGTCTATATCTAAGCATCCTTAATTGGCATAGTCTATATCTAAGCATCCTTAATTGGCATAGTCTATATCTAAGCATCCTTAATTGGCATAGTCTATATCTAAGCATCCTTAATTGGCATAGTCTATATCTAAGCATCCTTAATTGTCATAGTCTATATATAAGCATCCTTAATTATCATAGTCTATATCTAAGCATCCTTAATTGGCATAGTCTATATCTAAGCATCCTTAATTGGCATAGTCTATATCTAAGCATCCTTAATTGGCATAGTCTATATCAAAGCATCCTTAATTGGCATAGTCTATATCAAAGCATCCTTAATTGGCATAGTCTATATCTAAGCATCCTTAATTGTCATAGTCTATATCAAATCATCCTTAATTGGCATAGTCTATATCAAATCATCCTTAATTGGCATAGTCTATATCAAAGCATCCTTAATTGGCATAGTCTATATCAAAGCATCCTTAATTGGTCATAGTCTATATCTAATCATCCTTAATTGTCATAGTCTATATCAAATCATCCTTAATTGGCATAGTCTATATCAAAGCATCCTTAATTGGCATAGTCTATATCAAATCATCCTTAATTGGCATATTTTATATCAAAGCATCCTTAATTGGTCATAGTCTATATATAAGCATCCTTAATTGGTCATATTCTATATCTAAGCATCCTTAATTGTCATTTTCTATATCTAAGCATCCTTACTTGTCATATTCTATATCTAAGCATCCTTACTTGTCATATTCTATATCTAAGCATCCTTAATTGTCATATTCTATATCTAAGCATCCTTAATTGTCATATTCTATATCTAAGCTATTTATTACATATATAGTGTGTCCAAGTAGGGTGTTTATTACATATATAAAGTATCAGTATATCAGTCAGTTGAGCCAGGTGAGTCAGTCAGTCAGGTGAGTCATCAGCCAGTCAGGTGAGTCAGTCAGTCAGGTGAGTCAGTCAGTCAGTCAGTCAGTCAGTCAGTCAGTCAGTCAGTCAGTCAGTCAGTCAGTCAGTCAGTCAGTCAGTCAGTCAGTCAGTCAGTCAGTCAGTCAGTCAGTCAGTCAGTCAGTCAGTCAGTCAGTCAGTCAGTCAGTCAGTCAGTCAGTCAGTCAGTCAGTCAGTCAGTCAGTCAGTCAGTCAGTCAGTCAGTCAGTCAGTCAGTCAGTCAGTCAGTCAGTCAGTCAGTCAGTCAGTCAGTCAGTCAGTCAGTCAGTCAGTCAGTCAGTCAGTCAGTCAGTCAGTCAGTCAGTCAGTCAGTCAGTCAGTCAGTCAGTCAGTGTTGTGTGTGTCAGTCAGTCAGTCAGTCAGTCAGTCGTCAGTCAGTCAGTCAGTCAGTCAGTCAGTCAGTCAGTCAGTCAGTCAGTCAGTCAGTCAGTCAGTCAGTCAGTCAGTCAGTCAGTCAGTCAGTCAGTCAGTCAGTCAGTCAGTCAGTCAGTCAGTCAGTCAGTCAGTCAGGTGAGTCAGTTAGTCATGTGCAAGAATACTACTGGGAAACCGTGCCAACGGTAGTACCATGGTTTCATGAGACAAAAGCATTTAAACGTGGCATTAGGGTTTGACAACGTTGGCATATGTTGTTGCGACAAGTCAAATATGGCAACATAGACAAAAAACATCGGAAGACATTTCCTCAATTCCAATGCATCTTCCCCGCAATTTCTAGAATTTGTTCCATAAAGCAATACGGATCAGCCTCGAGTGACGAATGACCCTTCTACAATGACACAAGAGAGTGTTCTAAGAACTTAATTAATTTCATGGTGATATTGACTGATTCTTGATCGTCGGTTTCCATATTGTTACCCCATTTTCATGGAATAAAATGTATAGAGCTTACCAGCGGATAACCGAGATCTACTCAATCACGTGCATAATAAAATCAACGTCTTGATAATATGGGAATCGTGTTATATATACTTCGAGTGATAAAACATGAAATTGACCGCCAAGCTAATATTGGTTGCTGTTTTATAAAATGAGTCACTGAAAATATTAACTGTGTCTGGGAAAAGCAACAATAGTGCACGGGTACTATTGCCATATGCGTGAAAGAGAGAATAGTGCACGGGTACTGTCATATGCGTGAATGAGACTAGTGCATGGGTACTATTGCCATATGCGTGCAGGAGAGAATAGTGCACGGGTACTGTCATATGCGTGAAGGAGAGAATCGTGCACGGGTACTGCCATATGCGTGAAGGAGAGAATCGTGCACGGGTACTGTCATATGCATGAAGGAGAGAATAGTGCATGGGTACTGTCATATGCGTGAAGGAGAGAATAGTGTACGGGTACTGCCATATGCGTGACGGAGAGAATAGTGCATAGGTATTGTCATATGCCTGAAGGAGAGAATAGTGCACGGGTACTGCCATATGCGTGACGGAGAGAATAGTGCACGAGGTACTGCCATATGCGTGAAGGAGAGAATAGTGCACGGGGACTGCCATATGCGTGACGGAGAGAATAGTGCACGGGTACTGTCATATGGGTGAAGGAGAGAATCGAGCACGGGTACTGTCATATGCGTGAAGGAGAGAATAGTGCACGGGTACTGCCATATGCGTGACGGAGATAATAGTGCACGGGTACTGTCATATGGGTGAAGGAGAGAATCGTGCACGGGTACTGTCATATGGGTGAAGGAGAGAATAGTGCACGGGTACTGCCATATGCGTGACGGAGATAATAGTGCACGGGTACTGTCATATGGGTGAAGGAGAGAATCGTGCACGGGTACTGTCATATGGGTGAAGGAGAGAATCGTGCATGGGTACTGTCATATGGGTGAAGGAGAGAATAGTGCACGGGTACTGTCATATGCGTGAAGGAGAGAATCGTGCACGGGTACTGTCATATGTGTGAAGGAGAGAATAGTGCACAAGTACTGCCATATGTGTGACGGAGAATCGTGTACGGGTATTGCCATATGCGTAAAGAGGAGAATAGTGCACGGGTACTGTCATATGCGTGAAGGAGAGAATAGTGCACGGGTACTGCCATATGCGTGACGGAGAGAATAGTGCATCAGTACTGCCATATGCGTGACGGAGAGAATAGTACACGAGTACTGCCATATGTGTGACGGAGAATAGTACACGGGTATTGCCATATGCGTAAAGAGGAGAATAGTGCACGGGTACTGTCATATGCGTGAAGGAGAGAATAGTGCACGGGTACTGCCATATGCGTGACGGAGAGAATAGTGCATCAGTACTGCCATATGCGTGACGGAGAGAATAGTACACGAGTACTGCCATATGTGTGACGGAGAATAGTACACGGGTATTGCCATATGCGTAAAGAGGAGAATAGTGCACGGGTACTGTCATATGCGTGAAGGAGAGAATAGTGCACGAGTACTGCCATATGCGTGAATGAGAGAATAGTGCACGAGTACTGTCATGTGCGTGAAGGAGAGAATAGTGCACGAGTACTGTCATGTGCGTGAAGGAGAGAATAGTGCACGGGTACTGTCATGTGCGTGTAGGAGAGAATAGTGCATGGGTATTGTCATATGCGTGAAGGAGAGAATAGTGTACGGGTACTGCCATATGCGTGACGGAGAGAATAGTGCACGGGTACTGTCATATGCGTGTAGGAGAGAATGTTGGCATACAATTTCTGTCGTCAACGTATCAGAATATATGGTTTGTTATGAATACCTTATTTTGTCTTTTATCATAGCTATATGTTTCTTTATTTCTTTTCTCTCTTTGAGATAAGTTATAAAATGAGTAAAGACACGTTTATTTAATTTATATCTATATATGTAGTATAATATTATGTAGACATATTAGAACTTAGTGTACACGTGCACACTAAATTTCTCTAATTGCAATCTCGGTCATGTTTTATAATAAACCCGGGATTTAATGCACTTTTATAGGAAAATAAATAAGCCTGTAAATAAAAAGATACATTGCGGAACTCTTCCAGTGCAAAAGTGCTGGTTCCTGACATTAGTGAACTACGTTTTAAACTTACCCTCTTATTGAACAGGAATTGTACGGGCCCACTTCCGTGTTTATTATCAATATCGCGCGTGCAAACTTACTGAAGAGTATTCAGTAAGGTGGGCTTTGTTTGCCGTCTTTGAATGTTAAGAAATTGCAATAATTCACCCCAACATATTTCAATTTTTGGCTCCATCTATAGAGTGCAACATATTTTATATGACTAATATGCATATGAGCTTTCATTCAGTATGAAAATATCAACTTTTGCAATTAGTTTGAACCTAATATCTATATTGACTGGAGTAATTAGTGAAGGCACAACTCATTGACATAAGCATGCCATCGTGCTGGAGCAGGCAGCCATATTCAAAGGATCCAACACCCGCCTGATACTACTGCTAACTAGCCACCTCCTCCCCTCTCTATACACAGTAATCTAATTTACCATATTGCTTCGTATCACTGAATCCATTAACCTTACTGGCTGTGTAGCAGTGTACGTCATCATCTCGATGCCGCTTAGGTAGTTGGAAGGAGATGTAATTAGGTAGGACGGTAGGACGCCTTGTCAAACAGTCGATGTTGTGTATAATACAGCTTCGATTGAAGACATCATCTACATCTGATCATTTTATCGACGTATTTATTACGTCGTTGTATAGAAAGCTAATTTAATCAAGCACGAACAGAGAGATGCTTCGAGACTAATGTTAACTGTGAGAAGACGAATTACTATAACTAGCAGGTGCACGTTGGTTCAGTATTACTAGCAGGTGTATGTTGGTTCAGTATTACTAGCAGGTGTACGTTGGTTCAGTATTACTAGCCGGTGTATGTTGGTTCAGTATTACTAGCAGGTGCACGTTGGTTCAGTATTACTAGCAGGTGTATGTTGGTTCAGTATTACTAGCAGGTGTACGTTGGTTCAGTATTACTAGCCGGTGTATGTTGGTTCAGTATTACTAGCAGGTGCACGTTGGTTCAGTATTACTAGCAGGTGTATGTTGGTTCAGTATTACTAGCAGGTGTACGTTGGTTCAGTATTACTAGCCGGTGTATGTTGGTTCAGTATTACTAGCAGGTGCACGTTGGTTCAGTATTACTAGCAGGTGTATGTTGGTTCAGTATTACTAGCAGGTGTACGTTGGTTCAGTATTACTAGCCGGTGTATGTTGGTTCAGTATTACTAGCAGGTGCACGTTGGTTCAGTATTACTAGCAGGTGTATGTTGGTTCAGTATTACTAGCAGGTGTACGTTGGTTCAGTATTACTAGCCGGTGTATGTTGGTTCAGTATTACTAGCAGGTGCACGTTGGTTCAGTATTACTAGCAGGTGTATGTTGGTTCAGTATTACTAGCAGGTGCACGCTGGTTCAGTATTACTAGCAGGTGCACGTTGGTTCAGTATTACTAGCAGGTGCACGTTAGTTCACTATTACTAGCAGGTGCACGCTGGTTCACTATTACTAGCAGGCCGGTGCACGCTGGTTCAGTATTACTAGCAGGTGCACGTTGGTTCAGTATTACTAGCAGGTGCACGTTAGTTCACTATTACTAGCAGGTGCACGTTGGTTCACTATTACTAGCAGGTGCACGTTGGTTCACTATTACTAGCAGGTGCACGTTGGTTCACTATTACTAGCAGGTGCACGTTGGTTCACTATTACTAGCAGGTGCACGTTGGTTCACTATTACTAGCAGGTGCACGTTGGTTCAGTATTACTAGCAGGTGCACGTTGGTTCGGTATTACTAGCAGGTGCACGCTGGTTCAGTATTACTAGCAGGTGCACGTTGGTTCACTATTACTAGCAGGTGCACGTTGGTTCACTATTACTAGCAGGTGCACGTTGGTTCACTATTACTAGCAGGTGCACGTTGGTTCAGTATTACTAGCAGGTGCACGTTGGTTCGGTATTACTAGCAGGTGCACGCTGGTTCAGTATTACTAGCAGGTGCACGTTGGTTCACTATTACTAGCAGGTGCACGTTGGTTCACTATTACTAGCAGGTGCACGTTGGTTCACTATTACTAGCAGGTGCACGTTGGTTCAGTATTACTAGCAGGTGCACGTTGGTTCGGTATTACTAGCAGGTGCACGCTGGTTCAGTATTACTAGCAGGTGCACGTTGGTTCACTATTACTAGCAGGTGCACGTTGGTTCACTATTACTAGCAGGTGCACGTTGGTTCACTATTACTAGCAGGTGCACGTTGGTTCAGTATTACTAGCAGGTGCACTATATGTACATAATAGTCCAATCACACAATTGTATGTACATCATAGTCCAATCACACAACTGTATTTATATCATGTACAACATGTAAATAGTACACGGACTAGATCTAATAGTCCTTGTAAACCAGGTATATTACACTATATTGTACACGTAAATCAGGTATGGTACACTGGCAATATCTAACAGTACAGGTAAACAAGGTGCATTACACTGGTTATACTGTACAGGTAAACCAGGTATAGTACACTGGCAATATCTAACAGTACAGGTAAACCAGGTGCATTACACTGGTAATACTGTACAGGTAAACCAGGTATGGTACACTGGCAATATCTAACAGTATAGGTAAACAAGGTGCATTACACTGGTTATACTGTACAGGTAAACCAGGTATGGTACACTGGCAATATCTAACAGTACAGGTAAACAAGGTGCATTACACTGGTTATACTGTACAGATAAACCAGGTATAGTACATTGGCAATATCTAACAGTACAGATAAACCAGGTGCATTACACTATATTGTACACGTAAATCAGGTATGGTACACTGGCAATATCTAACAGTACAGGTAAACAAGGTGCATTACACTGGTTATACTGTACAGGTAAACCAGGTATAGTACACTGGTACTATCTAACAGTACAGATAAACCAGGTGCAGTACACTGGCCATACTGTACAGATAAACCAGGTATAGTGCACTGGCAATATCTAACAGTACAGTTAAACCATGTGCATTACACTGGTTATTCTGTACAGGTAAACCAGGTATAGTACACTGGCACTATCTAACAGTACAGATAAACCAGGTGCATTACACTGGTAATACTGTACAGGTAAACAAAGTATAGTAGTACACTGGCAATATCTAACAGTACAGATAAACCAGGTGCATTACACTGGTTATACTGTACAGGTGAACCAGGTATATTACACTGGCAAGATCTAACAGTACAGATAAACCAGATGCATTACACTATATTGTACACGTAAATCAGGTATGGTACACTGGCAATATCTAACAGTACAGATAAACCAGGTGCATTACACTGGTTATACTGTACAGGTAAACCAGGTATAGTACACTGGCAATATCTAACAGTACAGATAAACCAGGTGCATTACACTGGTTATACTGTACAGGTAAACCAGGTATAGTACACTGGCAATATCTAACAGTACAGATAAACCTGGTGCATTACACTGGTTATACTGTACAGGTAAACCAGGTATAGTACACTGGCAATATCTAACAGTACAGATAAACCAGGTGCATTACACTGGTTATACTGTACAGGTAAACCAGGTATAGTACACTGGCAATATCTAACAGTACAGATAAACCAGGTGCATTACACTGGTTATACTGTACAGGTAAACCATGTATAGTACACTGGCACTATCTAACAGTACAGATAAACCAGGTGCATTACACTGGTTATACTGTACAGGTAAACCAGGTATAGTACACTGGCAATATCTAACAGTACAGATAAACCAGGTGCATTACACTGGTTATACTGTACAGGTAAACCAGGTATAGTACACTGGCAATATCTAACAGTACAGATAAACCAGGTGCATTACACTGGTTATACTGTACAGGTAAAAGAGCCATAGTCCACTAGCAATATCTAACAATACAGGTAAACCACATATAGTACACGGACTATATCTAATAGTGCAGGTGAACCAGGTATATTACACTGGCAAGATCTAACAGTTCAGGTAAATCAGGTATAGTACATGGGCTAAATCAAATAGTGCATGTTAACCAGTTATAGTACACGGACTATATCTAATAGTGCATGTTAACCAGGTATAGTACACGGACTATATCTAATAGTGCATGTTAACCAGGTATAGTACACGGACTATATCTAATAACACTTGTAAACCAGGTATAATATATCGATATATGTAACGAAACGGTACCTCGACAGATTAATGAATAATACACAATGCTTGCTATTATTGTTCTTGTACTTGTATTACCGTGAATACATATGGTCCGGAGTTCGAGCCCCGCTGGAGCCGTTACGAGTGTGCCCTTAGGCAAGGCATTTAAATTCCACATTTCAGGAATGAGGTCTCGAGAGTGATTAATATAAGTTGAAAGAACTTGTTTCGTAATCGAGTTAAAATAAATTTGAAATAAACTAATACATATGTATGACAATTTAGATAACTCGTTGCTACTGTATACAAAAGTCGCGTTACCCCACCCACGTATTTAAACAGGCAGGTAGATTTGGAAACGAAAGTAAGTTCGCCAGATTGTTCATATTCGATATGAAAATATCTACATTAAGGCAAACCTATAGCCAATTGGTTCATGTCATTGGGCTTTAATTATTTCCCCAATATTTTGAACCCCAAAAAGCCTACAAAAACTGAAAATACCTACATTATAAGGCAAACATATGCCCACATTTTTAATGCCATTGGACTTTCAATTATTACATCATCATTTCTTAAACCCCCCAAAACCTAAGTGAAAATACTAAAGCAATATTATAAGACAAACTATGCCCCATGTTTCGTGACATCTGACTAATTATTTCACCAATATTGTTAACCCAAATAGGCTCCAAAAGTGAAAATAGCAATATTATAAGGCAAACATATGCCCGATTGTTATATACTACTACTTTCAGGAAAAAACGTCTACTGTCTGTTCCAAGTCATGTTGGCCAACTATTACGTACTAAGAATATGGCTATTAAAAAAAATACATGTAATACAAAGAAAATATTTTCCAAAATGTCTGTTTGAAAGGAATTCGATAATATGTTGATCTTAGGGGCAAAGCACGATTTTTATGGGAGTTCAACATGGGATCTATACATATATTTTCTTCCATAAGTTTAGTTTTACTGGACCGATATTTACAAAATAGTCGTTTTCTTAGTTAGACCATTTCCGAGCTATCTTGCCATGTTTCGTCATCAATTTCATTAAAAACGCGCATTTTCGTCCTCCACCCGCTCCTTGTCCATTGCCACATGGTAATTTCCCACATAGAAGTCTAGCATGAATATTAGTAAAGGAGAAATATCGACAATGACACTGTGAGGTCGACATATGTGTATCATGTAGTAATCCTGTCTATCTAGTTTCCATGTACAAACTATCTGTGGTGTCTGAAGCTATAGCGATCTGATATACAGTCAAACCTGTTTTAGTGGTCACCTCTATTAAACAGCCAACCTGCATTAAGCAGCCAGTTTCCAGATGCCCAATATGTTGTTTTGCTATACATTTGACCTCTATTAAGCAGCCACCTGTGCTAAGCAGCCACTTTTTGTGATTCCCTAGGCTGGCTGCTTAAGGCAGGTTTGACTGTATACTCTTCATATTATACGATATCTGACTGATTAGGAAGTTTTTTGTTATTTTGGTGAAGCCAGAGACTTCGTTTATTTTTTCCCCTTCACATTATACATTCATATTACAGATTAACAATTATATAATATACCTCACTACATAACTAAACTATATAATAAAATGTACACAATTAATGTTGTACAAAATAATCGTTTAAGCATGTTATCCATTTAATTTTCGCGTTAGTGTCCGACAAGTATTTGTGTAGAATGTAAAACTCATACTTAAACAAGGCGTATATATTAACCGTTTCAGTTCTACTCTGACTCTTATATCTGATTAGGAAGTTATAAACATCTCTCAAATATCAAACTTCTGATTGTGTGCTAATCTCAGAATTAACCAATGATATCGCTTGCGTTTGGATCTGAGATAATATAGTATACAGAATATTCTGAATAGAAGCAAGGAGACGGACGGTAGAAACAACCCTAATTAACAAAGATATTCATATATTCGAGGCATCGATCATATATAATGGCGCTGCTCATTCTCATTGACGTACAAGGACAGAACACTAATATGGTGCAAATAGTACTACGTAATTTAGGAAGAGAGATAGATAGAGAAATATTATTCAAAGCCAATGCAAAGCAGAGCATAACGTCACTAGATTAAAGTTGACGTCATACGAGTCTTATGTAAATCATCAGTAACGGTCTATATGCATCTTGCCGTGGTGAGATACTCTTCACAGATAAGACAAACTATGCCCGTTGTTTCATGATATTTGACTTTAATTATTTCACCAATATCGTTGTGCTAATTGGAGAGCTCCAAATATTTCATTACTGACCTCGGCGTTTGTTTGCTGCCGTATTGAAGCAATATTCAATCTAGTTTACACCATATCTGTACCATACGTGTACCATAGCTGTCATGTGTGCTGCTCGCAGCGCCATTGTACACAATACTGTGATGGAGACATGTTGATATTTGACTTTAATTAGTTCACCAATATCGTTGTGCTAATTGGAGAGCTCCAACTATTTCATTACTGACCTCGGCGTTTGTTTGCTGCCGTATTGAATCAATATTCAATCTAGTTTACACCATATCTGTACCATACGTGTACCATAGCTGTCATGTGTGCTGCTCGCAGCGCCATTGTACACAATACTGTGATGCAGACATGTTATACTGTCTGTGTATTTAAGATTTAGTCAAAGTGTGCATATGGTCAGATCAATGTACTACATTGTAACTACCCACTCACTTACGATGCATTATGGATATATCGTGATACTAGCTATTAAAAACAAAAATACAGAAATATTAGTATGTATATTAATCTTCATTTTGTTTCATCCTATGCCTTCTCCACTTATCATTACAAAGACACACAGACACTAATATGAACTTCTCTTGGGAATTACTTGTTTACGGATATATCACCAAGTGTCAAGACACATACATCATAGCAGAAAGTTCCAAACATATGAACATTAAAAACTGACCCAATTGAAAAACGGATAGGTGGCGCTGTTTTATATCTCGTTCTGAAAATGTGTGTTTACAGCAGTACGACTACACTGTTGCAATATAACAACATGCATGCAATACAGCACATACATATATATCACCATACACATAAATACATACATAGTTCCATCTTACACACACATACATACATATATATCATCTCACACACAAATACATACATATATATATCATCTCACACACAAATACATACATAGTTCCATCTTACACACACATACATACATATATATCATCTTACACACACATACATACATACATACATACATACATACATAGTTCCATCTTACACACACATACATACATAGTTCCATCTTACACACAAATACATACATAGTTCCATCTTACACACAAATACATACATAGTTCCATCTTACACACACATACATACATATATATCATCTTACACACACATACATACATAGTTCCATCTTACACACACATACATACATAGTTCCATCTTACACACACATACATACATATATATCATCTCACACACAAATACATACATATATATATCATCTCACACACAAATACATACATAGTTCCATCTTACACACACATACATACATATATATCATCTTACACACACATACATACATACATACATACATACATACATAGTTCCATCTTACACACACATACATACATAGTTCCATCTTACACACAAATACATACATAGTTCCATCTTACACACAAATACATACATAGTTCCATCTTACACACACATACATACATATATATCATCTTACACACACATACATACATAGTTCCATCTTACACACACATACATACATAGTTCCATCTTACACACACATACATACATAGTTCCATCTTACACACAAATACATACATAGTTCCATCTTACACACACATACATACATATATATCATCTACACACACATACATACATAGTTCCATCTTACACACACATACATACATAGTTCCATCTTACACACACATACATACATAGTTCCATCTTACATACAAATACATACATAGTTCCATCTTACACACACATACATACATATATACATCTTACACACACACACACATACATACATAGTTCCATCTTACACACAAATACATACATAGTTCCATCTTACACACAAATACATACATAGTTCCATCTCACACACAAATACATACATAGTTCCATCTTACACACACATACATACATACATACATAGTTCCATCTTACACACACATACATACATAGTTCCATCTTACACACAAATACATACATAGTTCCATCTCACACACAAATACATACATATATATCATCAAACACACAAATACATACATATATACATACATAGTTCCATCTTACATACACATACATACATACATATATATCATCATATGTGAGATAGTACGGTGGTCGCCAGATCGGACAGGTGAGTTTTCTCCGGATACTCCGATTTCCTCTCACAAGAATGACCACACATACGATGTCATTCGCGCCAACGTGAGTGATTAATATAAATTGTTACAGCTTGTTTCGCAATCGTTGTATAATAAATCATACTTTATACTTTAATAAATAATCGGTATTCACATGCATATAAACTTATTCCCCCGACAATTTATACACAATGAACATGAAAAACAAACATATAAATAGTAGATATTCCAGATGTATCCTTCACATATTAAACCATTTAGTGCGTACACAATGAACCTGACAGAAAGATAACTCCAGGTATTTTCCAGGTACGCACACATATATCGGCACTCATTACCTAACTACATATTCCATACACAATGAACCTGACATTGAATCGAGGGTGTTCCTAGTATACATCGGCACTTCTATACCCAACTAGATATACATATCCCCAATGAACACGTCAGATTTATAAATCGAAGGCATTTTCAAGTGCATAAATCGGCATTCCATAATCCAGCAATATACATAAACAATGAACTTGACTGATGTATAAAAGTGTTTCCAGGTATGTTACAACGAAACATAGGAGGGCGAGTCTTTGTTCTAGTCTATAATAAAATAGCTTCAACATGTACCACATGCGATACAATCAAATATCTTCAACAGGTACTTCATAATACACAATAATAATTATTAATAGCTTCAACAGGTACCATATAAGATTCAAATAAAAATTATAAAATAGCTTCAACATGTACCACATGCGATACAATCAAATATATCGAACAGGTACTACATACTATACAATTAATAGCTTCAACAGGTACCACATAAGATTCAAATCCAATAGCTATTCAACAGGTACAGATGATATACAATAAAATAGTTTCAACATGTACCACATGATATATAATAAATGTTTTGTTGTTTTTGTTTTGTTATAGTTTCAACATGTACCACATGATATATAATAAAATAGTTTCAACATGTACCACATGATATACAATAAAATAGCTTCAACAAGAACCACACGATATACAATAAAATAGTTTCAACATGTACCACATGATATACAATAAAATAGCTTCAACAAGAACCACACGATATACAATCAAATAGCTTCAACAAGAACCACATGCTATACAATAAAATAGCTTCAACAAGAACCACATGCTATACAATCAAATAGCTTCAACAAGAACCACACGATATACAATAAAATAGCTTCAACAAGAACCTCATGATATACAATAAAATAGCTTCAACAAGAACCACATGCTATACAATCAAATAGCTTCAACAAGAACCACACGATATACAATAAAATAGCTTCAACAAGAACCACATGATATACAATCAAATAGCTTCAACATGTACCACATTATATACAATAAAATAGCTTCAACAGGAACCACATGCTATAAAATCAAATAGCTTCAACATGTACCACATGATATACAATAAAATAACTTCAACATGTACCACATGATATACAATAAAATAGCTTCAACATGTACCACATGATATACAATCAAGTAGCTTCAACAGGAACCACATGAGATACAATCAAGTAGCTTCAACAGGAACCACGTGATATACAATCAAGTAGCTTCAACAGGAACCACGTGATATACAATCAAGTAGCTTCAACAGGAACCACATGAGATACAATAAAATAACCGTGCACACTGTTTATGCAACCTCACAAGTTGCGAAACAAACTAAAGTTGTAAAACGGAGTATTAATTTAACATGCTCAATAATAATATGGCTTCTTAAACAAGAGGGCCAATTGATATGGCTTCTTAAGCAAGAGGGCCACGTGATATGGCTTCTTAAACAAGAGGGCCAAGTGATATGGCTTCATAAACAAGAGGGCCTAGTGATATGGCTTCTTAAACAAGAGGGCCCAGTGATATGGCTTCCTAAGCAAGAGGGCATAGTGATATGGCTTCTTAAACAAGAGGGCCAAGTGATATGGCTTCTTAAACAAGAGGGCCTAGTGATATGGCTTCTTAAACAAGAAGGCCTAGTGATATGGCTTCTTAAACAAGAGGTCCAAATGAGTTGGCTTCTTAAACAAGAGGGCCAAGTAATATGGCTTCGTAAACAAGAGGGCCAAGTGATATGGCTTCTTAAACAAGAGGACCAAGTGATATGGCTTCTTAAACAAGAGGGCCAAGTGATATGGCTTCTTAAACAAGAGGACCAAGTGATATGGCTTCCTAAACAAGAGGGCCCTGTGATATGGCTTCCTAAGCAAGAGGGCCAATTGATATGGCTTCCTAAACAAGAGGGCCTAGTAATATGGCTTCCTAAACAAGAGGGCCAAGTGATATGGCTTCTTAAACAAGAGGGCCAAGTGATATGGCTTCCTAAACAAGAGGGCCTAGTGATATGGCTTCCTAAACAAGAGGGCCAAGTGATATGGCTTCATAAACAAGAGGGCCAATTGATATGGCTTCTTAAGCAAGAGGGCCAAGTGATATGGCTTCTTAAACAAGAGGGCCAAGTGATATGGCTTCATAAACAAGAGGGCCTAGTGATATGGCTTCTTAAACAAGAGGGCCCAGTGATATGGCTTCCTAAGCAAGAGGGCCTAGTGATATGGCTTCTTAAACAAGAGGGCCAAGTGATATGGCTTCTTAAACAAGAGGGCCTAGTGATATGGCTTCTTAAACAAGAAGGCCTAGTGATATGGCTTCTTAAACAAGAGGTCCAAATGAGTTGGCTTCTTAAACAAGAGGGCCAAGTAATATGGCTTCCTAAACAAGAGGGCCAAGTGATATGGCTTCTTAAACAAGAGGACCAAGTGATATGGCTTCTTAAACAAGAGGGCCAAGTGATATGGCTTCTTAAACAAGAGGACCAAGTGATATGGCTTCCTAAACAAGAGGGCCCAGTGATATGGCTTCCTAAGCAAGCGGGCCAATTGATATGGCTTCCTAAACAAGAGGGCCTAGTAATATGGCTTCCTAAACAAGAGGGCCAAGTGATATGGCTTCTTAAACAAGAGGGCCAAGTGATATGGCTTCCTAAACAAGAGGGCCTAGTGATATGGCTTCCTAAACAAGAGGGCCAAGTGATATGGCTTCATAAACAAGAGGGCCAATTGATATGGCTTCTTAAGCAAGAGGGCCAAGTGATATGGCTTCTTAAACAAGAGGGCCAAGTGATTTGGCTGCCTAAACAAGAGGGCCACGTGATATGGCTTCCTAAACAAGAGGGCCAAGTGATATGGCTTCCTAATCAAGAGGGCCAAGTGATATGGCTTCTTAAACAAGAGGACCAAGTGATATGGCTTCCTAAACAAGAGGGCCCAGTGATATGGCTTCATAAACAAGAGGGCCAATTGATATGGCTTCTTAAGCAAGAGGGCCAAGTGATATGGCTTCTTAAACAAGAGGGCCAAGTGATATGGCTTCTTAAACAAGAGGGCCAAGTGATATGGCTTCTTAAACAAGAGGGTCAAGTGATTTGGCCCATATATAAGCTGCTTCATACGATTGTGCTTAAAGTGAGCACTGTGTGACATGTACGTGGCAAGGGACCATCGTACGATTATTTATGTAAAGTAATCAATGATAGCAATTACAGATGGCGTTAAGACGAAACTGTGGAGGGCGCTATTATCATATAAGACAAATAAGTCCCGCCCCTGGCAGCACTGTTCCTGACGGATGTATCCGATGCTGCATCTACAATTCGTGTAGACTAATTGAAATCCAACCAGTCCATGTTTTATTACGGAAATGATCAGGACACAAGAAATCACGTAGTCACACTCTCTGACCAAGATCACATAAGACGTATTGACAGACGTACATCGTTCACAAAACGCACCCACTCGATATTCAAATATTTGAGTTAGATTGGTTCATTAACTTGTTTAATAGTTGAGCGCATTCGGATCATTTGAACCCCTGGCCCAGTTGCAATCATTTGACACGGTGGCTTAGGTGACTTCATTCTGACATTAGGCTTACTTCAACTTGATCCACTTTATATACTGCGAGTTGTTTCGACTAAAGGTTTCTGTATTTGTGTGTGTTTTAAGTTGTACATGGTCCACTCCAGAGCATTATCGAAACACAGTAGGTATATTGTAGTGGAGAAGACCACCCGTATTACATTGATAGAAACGCAAGTGACGAAATACAGTATGTATATTGTAGTGGAGAAGACCACACGTATTACATTGATAGAAAGTGACTGGCAACTTTTATTGTATTACATTGTTTCCGAGTGAAACCTCTGCCCTGATGATATCGATGAAAGCGGCCCTGATGATATCGATGAAAGCGGCCCCTGGTGATATCGATGAAAGCGGCCCCTGGTGATATCGATGAAAGCGGCCCCTGATGGTATCGATGAAAGCGGCCCCTGGTGATATCGATGAAAGCGGCCCCTGATGGTATCGATGAAAGGTGAGTTCTAACAGCGGTGTGATAGATTACCCGACCACAGAGACTATTTGGTGAGCTAATATAACAATTTGTTCAGACGGACATACATACAAGAGGAACATTTCTTTTATCATCACTACTCATTATATTCCTAACCATCTTTTCTTCCATCACAATCATTTATCCATTTACTTAATACTCTTCCCAACACAAAACACAATCCGTAAAGAATGCTATGCTATCGAAGAATCGGCGTTCTGGGTGATTACGGAGGGAAAATCAATGACATTTCATGGTGTACAGATATCACAAGGCATAATTTCAATTTCCGCCAATTATAAAAAGCTGTAACGGTTATCGTGTTGGAGACGGAAAACCGGCTATATAATCAGTTAGAAATATGACGTGTTTACGACCGTCGTTATACACAACACATCAAGCATCATTATTGTAACGACAATCTAGCATAGTTTCCTTTCTTAGAAAGACGCAATGATGACGGAGGCTCCGGAAGTGTACACTAATTATTTATGTGTTCCTTGCTAACACGATATTAACAGTGTACCGCATGGCCCTCGCTTTCCATTCCTAGAGTGTCCATTACGCGCATGCGCGAGTACTTATCAGAGATTTCGAGATCCATCACCCCTAGTATCATACAATACGGTGACACTCAATACCTTAGTATGATACAAGACGGTGAGCCCCATTCATATATTCCCCGGAGTAGATGACCTTCATTCAACCCCGGATACGGAAGGCGAACCCATTCCTATCCATCGAAGAAGATGACCTTCAGTCAACCCCGGATACGGAAGGCGAACCCATTCCTATCCACCGGAGAAGATGACCTTCAGTCAACCCCGGATACGGAAGGCGAACCCATTCCTATCCACCGGAGATGATGACCTTCATTCAAACCCGGATACGGAAGGCGAACCCATTCCTATCCACCGGAGAAGATGACCTTCATTCAACCCCGGATACGGAAGGCGAACCCATTCCTATCCACCGGAGAAGATGACCTTCATTCAACCCCGGATACGGAAGGCGAACCCATTCCTATCCACCGGAGAAGATGACCTTCATTCAACCCCGGATACGGAAGGCGAACCCATTCCTATCCACCGGAGAAGATGACCTTCATTCAACCCCGGATACGGAAGGCGAACCCATTCCTATCCACCGGAGAAGATGACCTTCATTCAACCCCGGATACGGAAGGCGAACCCATTCCTATCCACCGGAGAAGATGACCATCATGCAATCCCGGATACGGAAGGCGAACCCATTCCTATCCACCGGAGAAGATGACCTTCATTCAACCCCGGATACGGAAGGCGAACCCATTCCTATCCACCGGAGAAGATGGCCTTCATTCAATCCCGGGTACGGAAGGCGAACCCATTCCTATCCACCGGAGAAGATGACCTTCATTCAACCCCGGATACGGAAGGCGAACCCATTCCTATCCACCGGAGAAGATGACCTTCATTCAACCCCGGATACGGAAGGCGAACCCATTCCTATCCACCGGAGAAGATGACCATCATGCAATCCCGGATACGGAAGGCGAACCCATTCCTATCCACCGGAGAAGATGACCTTCATTCAACCCCGGATACGGAAGGCGAACCCATTCCTATCCACCGGAGAAGATGGCCTTCATTCAATCCCGGGTACGGAAGGCGAACCCATTCCTATCCACCGGAGAAGATGACCTTCATTCAACCCCGGATACGGAAGGCGAACCCATTCCTATCCACCGGAGAAGATGACCTTCATTCAACAGGCCTCGACAATTTTTTAATTTCTTACTCGTCCTACTGGGCGAGTGATGCCACTGTTCCACTCGTCCAGATTGGACTATCACTCGTCCCATGTATTTTAGGAAAATTAAAAATCGTCGGAATTGCACTTTAATTTATTAATAAATGCAATTATGTGGCAGCATAAACACATTAAAATATCCTCGGTGATTTCCCATTATCACGCCTGGTAATCATTCCGAAGAAAGTAAAACGGATATTATTTTATTTTGTTCCTTCGATTTATATTGGATATTTAGCTGAAATTTTCACTCGTCCGACTGGGCAATCGACTTGGAATTTCTACTCGTCCAGATCGAAAAGTCACGACGAGTGGATTTGTCGAGCCCTGTTCAACCCCGGATACGGAAGGCGAACCCATTCCTATCCACCGGAGTAGATGGTCAGCATTCATATTCCCTCTGGGTCGTCGTATTCAAATAACTTATATGGGGAGGAGGGCCAATCATTAATGTTGTTAGAACTTGTGGCCCAACCCATTTGCTAATTATGTATTTGTAATTTGTTTGTAATTTGTTTGTAATTTGTTTGTAATTTGTTTGTAATTGTTACATACATGTATATACAGCAAACAAATATTATCAAACTAAGACGTCGAACCCCACTGATATACCCCTGGAAACCACACTGATATACCCCTGGAAACCCCACTGATATACCCCTGGAAACCCCACTGATATACCCCTGGAAACCACACTGATATAC
>CM026398.1:35194699-35232199 GCA_014843695.1 Archivesica marissinica
TTATCCATCTATTATTGGTGGAAGACCCCGGATTATCCATCTATTATTGGTAGAGGTAGACCCCGGATTATCCATCTATTATTGGTAGAGGTAGACCCCGGATTATCCATCTATTATTGGTAGAGGTAGACCCCGGATTATCCATCTATTATTGGAAGACCCCGGATTATCCATCTATTATTGGTAGACCCCGGATTATCCATCTTTTATTGGTAGACCCCGGATTATCCATCTATTATTGGTAGAGGAAGACCCCGGATTATCCATCTATTATTGGAAGACCCCGGATTATCCATCTATTATTGGTAGAGGTAGACCCCGGATTATCCATCTATTATTGGTAGACCCCGGATTATCCATCTATTATTGGAAGACCCCGGATTATCCATCTATTATTGGAAGACCCCGGATTATCCATCTATTATTGGTAGAGGTAGACCCCGGATTATCCATCTATTATTGGAAGACCCCGGATTATCCATCTATTATTGGTAGAGGTAGACCCCGGATTATCCATCTATTATTGGAAGACCCCGGAGTATCCATCTATTATTGGTAGACCCCGGATTATCCATCTTTTATTGGTAGACCCCGGATTATCCATCTATTATTGGTAGAGGAAGACCCCGGATTATCCATCTATTATTGGAAGACCCCGGATTATCCATCTATTATTGGTAGAGGAAGACCCCGGATTATCCATCTATTATTGGAAGACCCCGGATTATCCATCTATTATTGGAAGACCCCGGATTATCCATCTATTATTGGAAGACCCCGGATTATCCATCTATTATTGGTAGAGGATATCCTTCACAGCAGCATTTCAACCACGGATGGGCACCCAGGTAGAACCATCGACCTTCCGCAACCCAGCTGGGTAGCTTCCTCACATGAAATAATTCGATACCCCCATTGGGATTCGAACCAACATTGAATGAGGGATAAGTGGTTTGAAGTCAACGATCGCAACCACTCGGCCACGGAGGCCCTTGTTATCAAGCTCAAATTGATAGCCTGTTCATTTCTTAGCCTGTTCATTTCTATTAGGTTGTACATTTTGTATATACATTAAGGGAGTCAATTTATTTATAGAGACTTCAATTTCATAACTAATAAGTAACCTGTTTTCAACCTTACTAAATTTCGAAGAGTTTATACATTTATAATATTTGTTCGTTACAATTAAGCACATCAACTATTTTTATACACAGATAATTACTGCCATTCACGCTAGATAAGTATTATGCAAACACCTATATTACTTGTCTTCGTAATATGATGACAGGGGATTAGTGTCAGATTAGTTTAAACATTAATTATTTGTTCTGTTACATATGTGTGTACATCATAAAAGTGTCGGATTAGGACAAAGCATCTCGTCATAAAGGTAATGTTGCATGTGTGTACATCATAAAAGTGTCGGATTAGGACAAAGCATCTCGTCATAAAGATAATGTTGCATATGTGTGTACATCATAAAAGTGTCGGATTAGGACAAAGCATCTCGTCATAAAGGTAATGTTACATATGTGTGTACATCATAAAAGTGTCGGATTAGGACAAAGCATCTCGTCATAAAGGTAATGTTACATATGTGTGTACATCATAAAAGTGTCAGATTAGGACAAAGCATCTCGTCATAAAGTAATGTTACATATGTGTGTACATCATAAAAGTGTCGGATTAGGACAAAGCATCTCGTCATAAAGTAATGTTACATATGTGTGTACATCATAAAAGTGTCGGATTAGGACAAAGCATCTCGTCATAAAGGTAATGTTACATATGTGTGTACATCATAAAAGTGTCGGATTAGGACAAAGCATCTCGTCATAAAGGTAATGTTGCATATGTGTGTACATCATAAAAGTGTCGGATTAGGACAAAGCATCTCGTCATAAAGGTAATGTTGCATATGTGTGTACATCATAAAGTGTCGGATTAGGACAAAGCATCTCGTCATAAAGGTAATGTTGCATATGTGTGTACATCATAAAGTGTCGGCTTAGGACAAAGCATCTCGTCATAAAGGTAATGTTGCATATGTGTGTACATCATAAAAGTGTCGGATTAGGACAAAGCATCTCGTCATAAAGGTAATGTTGCATATGTGTGTACATCATAAAAGTGTCGGATTAGGACAAAGCATCTCGTCATAAAGGTAATGTTGCATATGTGTGTACATCATAAAGTGTCGGATTAGGACAAAGCATATCGTCATAAAGGTAATGTTGCATATGTGTGTACATCATAAAAGTGTCGGATTAGGACAAAGCATCTCGTCATAAAGGTAATGTTGCATATGTGTGTACATCATAAAAGTGTCGGATTAGGACAAAGCATCTCGTCATAAAGGTAATGTTGCATATGTGTGTACATCATAAAAGTGTCGGATTAGGACAAAGCATCTCGTCATAAAGGTAATGTTGCATATGTGTGTACATCATAAAGTGTCGGATTAGGACAAAGCATCTCGTCATAAAGGTAATGTTGCATATGTGTGTACATCATAAAATGTCGGATTAGGACAAAGCATCTCGTCATAAAGGTAATGTTACATATGTGTGTACATCATAAAAGTGTCGGATTAGGACAAAGCATCTCGTCATAAAGGTAATGTTGCATATGTGTGTACATCATAAAGTGTCGGATTAGGACAAAGCATCTCGTCATAAAGGTAATGTTGCATATGTGTGTACATCATAAAAGTGTCGGATTAGGACAAAGCATCTCGTCATAAAGGTAATGTTGCATATGTGTGTACATCATAAAGTGTCGGATTAGGACAAAGCATCTCGTCATAAAGGTAATGTTGCATATGTGTGTACATCATAAAAGTGTCGGATTAGGACAAAGCATCTCGTCATAAAGGTAATGTTGCATATGTGTGTACATCATAAAAGTGTCGGCGATCAAGTTATCACACATATATCATCGTGGGCATTTATTCTGTATCCATGAAGATTCAAAATTCACCCATTGGCTGCCCAATCTGGGTAGGTGTGTGTTCGAACTGCACATGTGCAGATCCATCTAGCACTAGTTGAAATACCCCAAGATTCTGGATGCATTGTGCTTCATCTAGAATCTGAAACAGATTAAATAAATAAAAATTAAACTTTTCGTAAATTTGAAATTGTGAATTGGATCTTTTAATTATAGCCCGACCCGCCCCGGTACCTCACGCCAAGCGAGTTTCCCCAAACTGCAACACACAGATAATACAACTGAAAAGAAAACCAGGTCGGCAAGTGATGGAGAATCCGGTGGCGGACAATCCACCGATGATTGAGAATCAAGTAAAAACCAGGTCGGCAAGTGGTGGAAAATCCGGTGGCGGACAATCCACCGATGATTGAGAATCAAGTAAAAACCAGGTCGACAAGTGGCGGAGAATCCGGTGGCGGACAATCCACCGATGATTGAGAATCAAGTAAAAACCAGGTCGGCAAGTGGCGGAGAATCTATCGATGCTTTTCATTCAAGGGAGAATCACATTATAGAATAGAAGCCATGGACAAAAAGAGGACACCAAGACTTCGACAGAATGCCAACCAGGAGTCCGAAGAGGAGCTCAGCAGACAGGTGAACTTTGAGTTATTCGTCTAATTAGTCCATGTCATTCTACATTGACTGCGATGATATTGTGTCGAAAGGCTTTAGAAAGAAATACAATGGAAGTCCGGAGGAGGATCGTGAGCGTGCATAGACCTTCATGAAGTATCGTAGCAGTGGGACGGTCATGTTACCATGCAGCCAATTCCGAAACCTGACCATGATGACTGTTTCTCTATCTAGACATTCTATTACTCGGCTATATATATGCACTCGCGTATTTCCTAATTGCACTAAGCACACAGGACATGCAATACAAAATCGTTCAGGCTTCTACACTTATTGTTCAATTGTTTTAAGATTATTACTAAGCACACATGACGTGCAATACAAAATCGTCCAGGCTTCTACACTTATTGTTCTATTGTTTTAAGATTATTACTAAGCACACATGACGTGCAATACAAAATAGTCCAGGCTTCTACACTTATTGTTCTATTGTTTTAAGAGTATTACTAAGCACACATGACGTGCAATACAAAATCGCCCAGGCTTCTACACTTATTGTTCAATTGTTTTAAGATTATTGTTTAAGCATGAACACACAGTACTATTTGCACTACATACACACTGTAAATATATATACATTACGTCTGTAGTTAGGATCCACAGGTATATCAGACATCGTTGAGTATTATTGAGAAAATATAAATTGAGAGATATGTACACATATATACATTAGTAAGCATTTTAGTTCCGGTTGCGGTGTATTCTGTGTCTCCATTTATACATGTCTGAAATTGTTTAGGGGCACAACTTGCTTGATTCTGAATTCCACATATGTTAACTACTACATAATGAGTTTGTAAACGACCATTTATAATTATTTAGTATGCCTAGGCCTATCAACATATGCTTTACTATCAATTATGGTTTCGATAGTGTTAAAATAAAGAACTGATCATTCCCCATTTAAGCATGTTTTCAAACCTATTCTCTACTAAGCATAGGAATTCCAAAATATGACGTTCAATTAAGTATCACTTATATTGGCATCGATTTAGAACCCCACTCAAATTGTGTGCCCTGATTATCGCGACATGCATTTGATTTGCTGTTTGGCCGATAGCATTGAGATCACACACCAGCTGAATTATTGGACAGATTTACTTAAATTTGGCTTACTCACCACAATTACTGTGTGCCTATAGATATTACTGTCTCGCCATGTCGCCTGAATGAGACAAGTCGGTTAATACACCAGTAATCCTATGCGTCTCGTACCGGTATGCAAACATGTACTGCTCTTTAGATAATTGTTGTAACACTGGAGCATTTATCCATTTAATAATTCGGAAACGTTTTGTGCGGCGACTCGATCTGCTCCCTCGACTATGTCTGCACATTGCAATAATTATAGGACGATATATAAATATCTTTCATTTGGTTGTATTAGTATGCATTTGTTTTATGGACATTGAGGTTCCGCATACCATTGGCTGCGAGTCAGAAACTGCAGGGCAGCAGAGAATGAACCACCATGTGTATTATAAACAGCATTAGTTATAACATGTGTGCACGTGTATATAGACATTTTAGAGTTTAACATTTCATCCTGATGTGTATATAATGTATGCTACGTTCCTACTCAAATGCTCACATTTGTATTTACATTCGATATGATCTACGAGTATTCATGCCTGCGCTTTGATAAGGTACCTACCGTGGCGTTTTCTTAGTCGACCCAGGTCGACTTTCGTTTTCCGGTTGGGTATGCTATCAAGCTCAAATTGATAGCCTGTTCATTTCTTAGCCTGTTCATTTCTATTAGATTGTACATTTGGTATATACAATAAGGGAGACAATTTATTTATAGGGACTTCAATATCATAACTAATAACTAACTGTTTTCAACCTTACTAAATTTCGAACAGTTTATACATTTATAATTTATAATTTTTGTTCGCTACAATTAAGGGCATCAACTATATTTTTATATCTTTACACAGATAATTACTGTCATTCACGCTAGATAACTATTATGCAAACACCTATAATTATTACTTGTCTTCGTAATATTATGACAGGGGATTAGTGCCAGATAAGTTTAAAATGTATGTGCTCTGTTACATATGTGTGTACATCATAAAGTGTCGGATTAGGACAAAGCATCTCGTCACAAAGGTAATGTTACATATGTGTGTACATCATAAAGTGTCGGATTAGGACAAAGCATCTCGTCATAAAGAGAGTGTTACATATGTGTGTACATCATAAAAGTGTCGGATTAGGACAAAGCAACTCGTCATAAAGGTAATGTTACATATGTGTGTACATCATAACGTGTCGGATTAGGACAAAGCATCTCGTCACAAAGATAATGTTACATATGTGTGTACATCATAAAGTGTCGGATTAGGACAAAGCATCTCGTCATAAAGGTAATGCTACATATGTGTGTACATCATAAAGTGTCGGCTTAGGACAAAGCATCTCGTCATAAAGATAGTGTTACATATGTGTGTACATCATAACGTGTCGGATTAGGACAAAGCATCTTGTCATAAAGGTAATGTTACATATGTGTGTACATCATAAAGTGTCGGATTAGGACAAAGCATCTCGTCATAAAGGTAATGTTACATATGTGTGTACATCATAAAAGTGTCGGATTAGGACAAAGCATCTCGTCATAAAGATAATGTTACATATGTGTGTACATCATAAAGTGTCGGATTAGGACAAAGCGTCTCGTCATAAACGTAATGCTACATATGTGTGTACATCATAAACTTATCACACATATATAATCGTGGGCATTCATTCTGGGTCCATAAAGATTCAAAATTAACCAAGTGGCTGCCCAATCTGGGTAGATGTGTGTCCGAACTGCGCACGCGCAGATCCATCTAGCGCTAGTTGAAATACCCCAAGATTCTGGATGCATTGTGCTTCATCCAGAATCTGAAACAGATTTAATAAATAAAAAAATATTCGTAAAATTGAAATTGTGAATTGAATCTTTTAATTATAGCCCGACCCGCCCCGGTACCTCACGCCAAGCGAGTTTCCCCAAACTGCAACAATACACAGATAATACAACTGAAACGAAAATCAGGGCTGCACCCTTCCACTGTTGTACATGAGTGATACTACGCCTTTAAAAGGGAGTTCTTATCATATACATTGTGATAGAGCGAAATTCATATTTGATTAAAAACCAACTGTATTCGTACAACATAATATTATATGTATTGCCCTGGAAAACCATATTCACCAGGGGACCTTGTATGTTTTATTTTAAAACAAAATGTTGACCATCTTCTGTTCGTAGTTTTGACAATAATTTCAGTTCCGCACATTTTTCTCTGCCTTAAGCATAAAACGTAAGATGTTGATTTTCAAAAATCTTCAACCTATTTCTCTTTAGATCTAATGCTTGCAGCATCAGGTGGTATATCATACGTATAATACGTGCCTTGTGTTTTTACTATTTCTATTTCTACCATATATGCATCCATTTTGTCTTGATCATCTTCGTGATTTCACCCTATAAATCGAAAGCCTTAGCAAAGTCAATTAATACCAACACACGGGATCAAATACAGATATCTCTCAAACAAAGTAAGCAATCTTAAGATACACGAATACGAGCCGAGTTTAATGATATAGAGCACTCTTTGAGTGAGAGTAGTTGAGCCGAGTTTAATGATATAGGGCACTCCTTGAGTGAGAGTAGTTGTAATCATACCAGATGTTATTGCACAATGCTTAAAATGACAAAAGAAACCATTCCTCCGTGTATGCACATTGTGCATTGTTCATTACTGACAATGGATAAGTACTTTGTTTTAATGTCTACTGTTGACCAACCTCACTACCAAGACTTCCATATTCCACTAGCATACTCATAATACAACAACAACAACAACAACAACAATAGATTATGCATACAGTTTACGACTTAATGTCTACCACGTCTACGAAAACTATTTGTAACTTATCAAAATATGTATTTTTTGCAAATAAAACACGCATTGTTTAAATACATTTACTACAGTATTTACAAATTATAGTGATTGTTAACTATACGAAAAAACATTGTTCAGTGTTCACATTTGCCGGCCCATCCTGTTACAATATGAATGGAAAACGAGTTATGCAGGCTGAACGAATTAGAAATACATGCATGTTCGAATGAGAATAAGGCAGGAATAGTACATATACTGGATATAAAAATGAAATACATGCATGTTGGAATGAGAATAAGGCAGGGATAGTACACATACTGGATATACAATGAAATACATGCATGTACGAATTAGAATAAGGCAGGGATAGTACAAATACTGGATATAAAATGAAATAGTACAAATGGAAGAAGATATATAATGAAGTTCTATTATTTCCATATAATGAAACACAATGTACACAATTAGACGAATGTATCCATATTTCATCGCCGAAAATGATAGGTTTCCGTTTTTTTTAAACTTTATATATTTTACAACGATTGCGAAGCAAGTTTTAACAACTTATATTAATCACTCTCGTTGACGCGGATGAAAGCGTATATGTGGGCATTCATATGGGAGGAAACCGGAGTACCCGGAGAAAACCGACCTGTCCGATTTAGCGACCATCGTAGGCTTCCGTTGATAAAACCTTATGAAGTGCAATGGACGGATTTATGACAAATGCCAAATAGTATCGTTTTATACTCCACGAGAAAGACATTCCACCAATTAACATTGTCGTACATATTGCAAAATAAAATCGCATAATGATAATGTTTTATCTTTGATATTATTCACACATGTGGTTTACATGTGGTTTCATATTTAAAATTTCCAGATATACTTGATTGCAATAATTATCATTTATCTATACATTAAATGTTAGCAAACGCACGTGTTTATGAGGATTACATTTCCCATCCCGTACGTGTTCTAATACGTTTCATTCTAACTAGAGAGGTTAGTGTGCGCAATAGAAATATAAGTATTGTATATGCAAAGAACACCACACGCTGTAATATGTTCTAATAGTTTCATTCTAACTAGAGAGGTTAGTGTGAGCACTAGAAATATAAGTATTGTATATGCAAAGAACGACACACGCTGTAATATGAATGGAATTGTTGCAACATCAGTCATCAACACTAGTGGATTCAGGGGGGGGGGGGGGGGGGGGTTGGCGCCCCCCGAAAACTCACCGAGCATACATGTATATAATCAAATTGTTAAACAAATAATATATAATATATTGACTAATTGATGAATAAAATTTGAAATATACTGATTATTGTACATAAAAGGTATTATATTATCTAATCAATAACTAGTCTACACTACTAATGTGTCCGTCTTACCCGTATTTGAACGATCACCGATTAATTATTATCTTTTTCTGGAAAAAATCTGCTTGCCGCTACTATATAAGCTACAATAACAAAGAACATGGCCGCGCACGGTTCAAAACGCGCACGAATGCAAACAGATTTGAAGCGGTTCTTTGGTTTAAACAGTATTTATTCCAATAAATTTACATGTATAACACAAAAAATGTTACAAATTACATAAAAAGCGGGTTTTTAAGAAAGCAGCAGAAAAGACCTAGGTACTTAAGTAAATTGTCCTAATTGTATTGCGCCCTTCAATAAGCTCACCAACATGACTACACAACGAGGATCTTGATGTTAACAATATAGGTTGATCGATGACGTCGTTGACTAATTAGATGCACGCGCATATTATAGTGTACTGTATAATAAATGAACGGTATTGTTTCAGTGGATGGAATGGTTCAGCTTAGATGATACACTATAGTACAAGTATGCTTGTCCTTTTGCTAAAACGAATGTCAACAGTTACATTTAGAAAATTAAACTTCAATTTACCATCTGTCTGTAGGTTGAAAGTGCTATTTTCTCTGCAAAAATAATTGATAAAATGTACAATAAAGTGCGCCAAATGCCACCATTTATATATAGATTACGTAAAATGTCTGGGGGAGCTTGCCCCCAGACACTCCTAGCTAGCTCGCATCTGCGATGCTCGATGGAAAGTACACCCATAAGCCAAAATCCTGGATCCGCCCCTACTCACCTGCTCCTCAATACAACACCAAACGTATGCGAACTCCATGAACTCCAATAGTATGGGGTAGGCATTCGTATCGTGGACGGAAATGGATCACCATATCCAGGCGCGTAATTTCCTGTAATCCCGTAATGCACGTGAGTTCACATGGCATTGTTCACATTGCGCTGCAACGTGCACACGCATTATAAAGTAAAGTAAAAAAGTAAAGTGTTCGTTTATTATAGTGTCACCCCTATTTAAAGGGCCAGCCATTTCTGACTTATGAGACACCTCTTTTTTATGAACATCAGTACTTCCCGAATCCTATGCTTGTGTGCCAGACGTCAGGCTGGTAGGCAATCGGTAAACATTATTTAACTAGCTGGCGGCTCACCAACCGGCTATATCAGAACGATACCCCTGACGATATTCGAACCTTCGACCTCCCGCTCCGTAGGCGGACGCCGTAACCACTGGGATACGGAGACGGATCAGATATGTACTGATCGATGCAAATGCCACACGTCAAATTTACCAACTGTGGTATTGCGGAGCACAATGCGAAGTAGATGAACTCAACACAACAATACAGGGGACAAGAAGTACGCAATCCACACCAAAGTGTTCAAAATAAATATATATGTCCAATGTGTTTGCTCTGATATACATGTAAGACATGTGTTAGGCTGCACACGTATTTTCAAATGGCAATCAAGTAACGGCTATTGTTCCCTAGTTTGACATATTTGACAACACCATATAGTTCGTTTATACAAATTTATTTTAACTCGATTGCGAAATAAGTTATTTCAACTTATATAAATCACTCCCGAGACCTCATTCCTGATGGAATCCATCGCCACGAGGGAGAGAGAAGAGGCAATGTGGAATTTAAATGCCTTGCCTAAGGGCACAATCGTAACGGCTCCATTGGGGCTCGAACTCCGCACCTGAAGCGAACGCGCATCCACTGCGCTATCACGACTTCCACCATATAGTTGTGTGTATATATCTGAGCTATTTTCATTGGATTGCAGTTTATTACTGCTATTGTAATAAGATAAATCAAGGAATTTGATACATTAAAATTACAATAACGCGATGCTGTAAATATATGCGGACGTTTAGCAAAATCAAGTCCACATATTTGCCACTGCTGTTAAGTATTCAATAGTTTCTCTACAATTTATATATACTGAACACATAAACTCGCCATTACTATTCGCCAAGCATTTTGTACCATTTAAACGTACTCCAACATGGGAAGGGATTCATGTAAGCTTTAAGCTTGTTTCTCGACCCATATCGGTTCCAATGTATAACATTTTGTTTATATATGTATATATGTATTTGATCCGAATAAAATATGTTTAAACCAAGGAGTTTGAGACTTTGACCATTTGGCCTTAGGCATGACATAACATTAGTAACAAATCTAACGTCACCAGTTCAGAATCCCCATACTATATAGACAATATACTTGTACATGGCGAAGCCGGATCTGTAGTCCAGTGGTAATACGCTGGACTGGTAATCCAGGGATCGCAGGTTCGATCCCCCGTCTGACCCTAATAAAATTAACAGTCTTTCAGATGGGACATTAAACCGAGGTCTCGTGTCGGTGCTTTACACCGTGCACGTAAAAGAACCAGAGGAGACTTTGGAATGGGTCTCTCTCTGTATCATGCACTATCCTCCAAAATCTAAAATGACTAATCTCTCCAGGAGGCGTCGCTCATATGGGCAAAGAGTAGCGACGATAAATAAACGTAAAACACACACATGGCGAAGATGAGATGATTGTACATGTCTTCACAATCTGATCACTCGATGCATATAAATACACATGAAGCATACGTTTTGTATGTAACATGCCGAGTTTGGGCTTGGAATGACATATTGACCTTGAATATGACCTAGGCAAATATCTATAAAACTCTTGTCATTCTATATAAGTTTATAAACATAATATGCTAAATTTGGATAATGTCCATTGATTGAAAAAACATTGCCACCATTTCCAGAAAACAGACTGCCATTTTGTATTGGGAAGGTGAAGTGTTGGAGACTAGGGGATGTGTTTCCTCTTCTAACGTGTTGCGTATCACTATAATCTAAAATAAATTCACAGAGCCATTATTGTATACAGAAGCGAACATCTCAACTATTTCTTGTCTAGATCACCCTACCCTAATACACGAACGGAATACACGCTAGTGTAGAGTTGTATGCTATATCTAGTTGGGTACTACTATGACCACGGCTAATTAAAGTGGCTTGTACCTGTGCGTATCGTTACTATTATTGTCGTATTGTCAGTTGGAATGTCCGGCTCAACATATCTTAGTTCATTCAGGCAGTTTTAAAAATCTGGTATGTGTTTGGCAGAATGAAATGCACTTTCAAAGTCACACTATCAGAGAGCGTGACACGGTTTACAATTCTCTGCGCTAAGAGATAACAGTGATTCATTTTTCCCATGTCTGTTTAAATAACTGGTATTCATCACTGATTGTCAGCCTTGTCTGATTATGTAGTATTAGAGTATTGTAGGAGCCTATTGTAGGCCAATCACCCTGTAGTACTAACGTATTGTAGGAGGCTATTGTGGGCCAATCACCCTGTAGTACTAAAGTATTGTAGGAGACTATTGTAGGCCAATCACCCTGTAGTACTAAAGTATTGTAGGAGGCTATTGTAGGCCAAACACCCTGTAGTACTAACGTATTGTAGGAGGCTATTGTAGGCCAATCACCCTGTAGTACTAACGTATTGTAGGAGGCTATTGTGGGCCAATCACCCTGTAGTACTAAAGTATTGTAGGAGACTATTGTAGGCCAATCACCCTGTAGTACTAAAGTATTGTAGGAGGCTATTGTAGGCCAAACACCCTGTAGTACTAACGTATTGTAGGAGGCTATTGTAGGCCAATCACCCTGTAGTACTAACGTATTGTAGGAGGCTATTGTAGGCCAATCACCCTGTAGTACTAAAGTATTGTAGGAGGCTATTGTAGGCCAATCACCCTGTAGTGTTAAGGTATTGTAGGAGACTATTGCAGGCGAATGACTATGTAGTACTAGAGTATTGTAGGAGGCTATTGTAGGTGAATGACTATGTAGTACTAGAGTATTGTAGGAGACTATTGTAGGTGAATGACTATGTAGTACTAGAGTATTGTAGGAGACTATTGTAGGTGAATGACTATGTAGTACTAGAGTATTGTAGGAGGCTATTGTAGGTGAATGACTATGTAGTACTAGAGTATTGTAGGAGGCTATTGTAGGTGAATGACTATGTAGTACTAGAGTATTGTAGGAGACTATTGTAGGTGAATGACTATGTAGTACTAGAGTATTGTAGGAGGCTATTGTAGGTGAATGACTATGTAGTACTAGAGTATTGTAGGAGACTATTGTAGGTGAATGACTATGTAGTACTAGAGTATTGTAGGAGGCTATTGTAGGTGAATGACTATGTAGTACTAGAGTATTGTAGGAGACTATTGTAGGTGAATGACTATGTAGTACTAGCGTATTGTAGGAGACTATTGTTGACGAATAACTATGTAGTACTAGAGTATTGTAGGAGGCTATTGTAGGCGAATGACTATGTAGTACTAGAGTATTGTAGGAGGCTATTGTAGGTGAATGACTATGTAGTACTAGAGTATTGTAGGAGACTATTGTAGGCGAATGACTATGTAGTACTAAAGTATTGTAGGAGGCTATTGTAGGCCAATCACCCTGTAGTACTAGAGTATTGTAGGAGGCTACTGTAGGTGAATGACTATGTAGTACTAGAGTATTGTAGGAGACTATTGTAGGTGAATGACTATGTAGTACTAAAGTATTGTAGGAGACTATTGTAGGCCAATCACCCTGTAGTACTAACGTATTGTAGAAGACTATTGTAGGCCAATCACCCTGTAGTACTAAAGTATTGTAGGAGACTATTGCAGGCGAATGACTATGTAGTACTAGAGTATTGTAGGAGACTATTGTAGGCCAATGACTATGTAGTACTAACGTATTGTAGGAGGCTATTGTAGGCCAATCACCCTGTAGTACTAGAGTATTGTAGGAGGGTATTGTAGGCGAATGACTATGTAGTACTAGAGTATTGTAGGAGACAATTATAGGCCAATGACTATGTAGTACTAACGTATTGTAGGAGGCTATTATAGGCCAATCACCCTGTAGTACTAGAGTATTGTAGGAGGCTATTGTAGGTGAATGACTATGTAGTACTAACGTATTGTAGGAGACTATTGTAGGCCAATCACCCTGTAGTACTAGAGTATTGTAGGAGAATATTGTAGGCCAATCACCCTGTAGTACTAGAGTATTGTAGGAAGCTATTGTAGGTGAATGACTATGTAGTACTAACGTATTGTAGGAGGCTATTGTAGGCCAATCACCCTGTAGTACTTGAGTATTGTAGGAGGCTACTGTAGGTGAATGAATATGTAGTACTAGAGTATTGTAGGAGGCTACTGTAGGTGAATGACCCTGTAGTACTAGAGTATTGTAGGAGACTATTGTAGGCGAATGACTATGTAGTACTAGAGTATTGTAGGAGGCTATTGTAGGCCAATCACCTTGTAGTACTAGAGTATTGTAGGAGACTATTGTAGGTGAATGACTATGTAGTACTAGAGTATTGTAGGAAGCTATTGTAGGCGAATGACTATGTAGTACTAGAGTATTGTAGGAGGCTATTGTAGGCCAATCACCCTGTAGTACTAGAGTATTGTAGGAGACTATTGTAGGTGAATGACTATGTAGTACTAGAGTATTGTAGGAGGCTATTGTAGGCCAATGACTATGTAGTACTAGAGTATTGTAGGAGGCTATTGTAGGTGAATGACTATGTAGTACTAGAGTATTGTAGGAGGCTATTGTAGGCGAATGACTATGTAGTACTACAGTATTGTAGGAGGCTATTGTAGGCGAATGACTATGTAGTACTAGATTATTGTATGACACTATTGTAGGCGACTCACTATGTAGAAATATAGTCTGCGACAAAGAATATTTCCTTAACAGCTTTGTCATCTAAATGTTGTTAACGAGTGTGTGGCCATTCATTGTGTCATTCTTCATGCTGTTTGAAGCTAAGTGTATGGTCAATTGATGGACAATACAATATGTTTAACAGACTATATACGTCAATCGGTGTCCTCGCTGTATATGTACCATGTGTAACGCGTGTAGTAGACGTTACCTAGGTGTATTGTACCATGTGTAACGCGTGTGGTACACGTTACCTAGGTGTATTGTAACATGTGTAACGCGTGTAGTAGACGTGACCTCAGTGTATTGTACCATGTGTAACGCGTGTAGTTCACGTTACCTAGGTGTATTGTACCATGTGTAACACATGTAGTTTACGTTACCTAGATGTATTGTACCATGTGTAACGCGTGTAGTAGCCGTGATCTCGGTGTATTGTACCATGTGTAACGCGTGTAGTACACGTTACCTAGGTGTATTGTACCATGTGTAACGCGTGTAGTTCACGTTACCTAGGTGTATTGTACCATGTGTAACGCGTGTAGTACACGTTACCTAGGTGTATTGTACCATGTGTAACGCGTGTAGGTCACGTTACCTAGGTGTATTGTACCATGTGTAACGCGTGTAGTACACGTTACCTAGGTGTATAGTTCCATGTGTAACGCGTGTAGTACACGTTACCTAGGTGTAGTGTACCATATGTAACGCGTGTAGTAGACGTTACCTAGGTGTAGTGTACCATGTGTAACGCATGTAGTTCACGTTACCTAGGTGTATTGTACCATGTGTAACGCGTGTAGTAGACGATACCTAGGTGTATTGTACCATGTGTAACGCGTGTAGTAGACGTGACCTCGGTGTATTGTACCATGTGTATAGCGTGTAGTTCACGTTACCTAGGTGTATTGTACCATGTGTAACGCGTGTAGTACACGTTACCTAGGTGTATTGTACCATGTGTAACGCGTGTAGTTCACGTTACCTAGGTGTATTGTACCATGTGTAACGCGTGTAGTACACGTTACCTAGGTGTATTGTACCATGTGTAACGCGTGTAGTACACGTTACCTAGGTGTATTGTACCATGTGTAACGCGTATAGTTTACGTTACCTAGGTGTATTGTACCATGTGTAACGCGTGTAGTAGACGTTACCTAGGTGTATTGTACCATGTGTAACACATGTAGTTTACGCTACCTAGGTGTATTGTACCATGTGTAACGCGTGTAGTAGCCGTGATCTCGGTGTATTGTACCATGTGTAACGCGTGTAGTACACGTTACCTAGGTGTATTGTACCATGTGTAACGCGTGTAGTTCACGTTACCTAGGTGTATTGTACCATGTGTAACGCGTGTAGTACACGTTACCTAGGTGTATTGTACCATGTGTAACGCGTGTAGGTCACGTTACCTAGGTGTATTGTACCATGTGTAACGCGTGTAGTACACGTTACCTAGGTGTATTGTTCCATGTGTAACGCGTGTAGTACACGTTACCTAGGTGTATTGTACCATATGTAACGCGTGTAGTAGACGTTACCTAGGTGTATTGTACCATGTGTAACGCATGTAGTTCACGTTACCTAGGTGTATTGTACCATGTGTAACGCGTGTAGTAGATGATACCTAGGTGTATTGTACCATGTGTAACGCGTGTAGTAGACGTGACCTCGGTGTATTGTACCATGTGTAACGCGTGTAGTTCACGTTACCTAGGTGTATTGTACCATGTGTAACGCGTGTAGTACACGTTACCTAGGTGTATTGTACCATGTGTAACGCGTGTAGTTCACGTTACCTAGGTGTATTGTACCATGTGTAATGCGTGTAGTACACGTTACCTAGGTGTATTGTACCATGTGTAACGCGTGTAGTACACGTTACCTAGGTGTATTGTACCATGTGTAACGCGTATAGTTTACGTTACCTAGGTGTATTGTACCATGTGTAACGCGTGTAGTAGACGTTACCTAGGTGCATTGTACCATGTGTAACGCGTGTAGTTCACGTTACCTAGGTGAATTGTACCATGTGTAACGCGTGTAGTTCACGTTACATAGGTGTATTGTACCATGTGTAACGCGTGTAGTTCACGTTACATAGGTATATTGTACCATGTGTAACGCGTGTAGTACACTTTACCTAGGTGTATTGTTCCATGTGTAACGCGTGTAGTACACGTTACCTAGGTGTATTGTACCATGTGTAACGCGTGTAGTACACGTTACCTAGGTGTATTGTTCCATGTGTAACGCGTGTAGTACACGTTACCTAGGTGTATTGTACCATATGTAACGCGTGTAGTAGACGTTACCTAGGTGTATTGTACCATGTGTAACGCATGTAGTTCACGTTACCTAGGTGTATTGTACCATGTGTAACGCGTGTAGTAGATGATACCTAGGTGTATTGTACCATGTGTAACGCGTGTAGTAGACGTGACCTCGGTGTATTGTACCATGTGTAACGCGTGTAGTTCACGTTACCTAGGTGTATTGTACCATGTGTAACGCGTGTAGTACACGTTACCTAGGTGTATTGTACCATGTGTAACGCGTGTAGTTCACGTTACCTAGGTGTATTGTACCATGTGTAATGCGTGTAGTACACGTTACCTAGGTGTATTGTACCATGTGTAACGCGTGTAGTACACGTTACCTAGGTGTATTGTACCATGTGTAACGCGTATAGTTTACGTTACCTAGGTGTATTGTACCATGTGTAACGCGTGTAGTAGACGTTACCTAGGTGCATTGTACCATGTGTAACGCGTGTAGTTCACGTTACCTAGGTGAATTGTACCATGTGTAACGCGTGTAGTTCACGTTACATAGGTGTATTGTACCATGTGTAACGCGTGTAGTTCACGTTACATAGGTATATTGTACCATGTGTAACGCGTGTAGTACACTTTACCTAGGTGTATTGTTCAATGTGTAACGCGTGTAGTACACGTTACCTAGGTGTATTGTACCATGTGTAACGCGTGTAGTACACGTTACCTAGGTGTATTGTACCATGTGTAACGCGTGTAGTAGACGTTACCTAGGTGTATTGTACCATGTGTAACGCGTGTAGTACACGTTACCTCGGTGTATTGTACCATGTGTAACGCGTGTAGTAGACATTACCTAGGTGTATTGTACCATGTGTAACGCGTGTAGTAGACGTTACCTAGGTGTATTGTACCATGTGTAACGCGTGTAGTACACGTTACCTCGGTGTATTGTACCATGTGTAACGCGTGTAGTACACGTTACCTAGGTGTATTGTACTATGTGTAACGCGTGTAGTAGACGTGACCTAGGTGTATTGTACCATGTGTAACGCGTGTAGTTCACGCTACATAGGTGTATTGTACCATGTGTAACGCGTGTAGTTCACGTTACCTAGGTGTATTGTACCATGTGTAACGCGTGTAGTAGACGTGACCTCGGTGTATTGTAGCATGTGTAACGCGTTTAGTACACGTTACCTAGGTGTATTGTACCATGTGTAACGCGTGTAGTTCACGTGACCTCGGTGTATTGTACCATGTGTAACGCGTGTAGTTCACGTTACCTAGGTGTATTGTACCATGTGTAACGCGTGTAGTACACGTTACCTAGGTGTATTGTACCATGTGTAACGCGTGTAGTTCACGTTACCTAGGTGTATTGTACCATGTGTAATGCGTGTAGTACACGTTACCTAGGTGTATTGTACCATGTGTAACGCGTGTAGTACACGTTACCTAGGTGTATTGTACCATGTGTAACGCGTATAGTTTACGTTACCTAGGTGTATTGTACCATGTGTAACGCGTGTAGTAGACGTTACCTAGGTGCATTGTACCATGTGTAACGCGTGTAGTTCACGTTACCTAGGTGAATTGTACCATGTGTAACGCGTGTAGTTCACGTTACATAGGTGTATTGTACCATGTGTAACGCGTGTAGTTCACGTTACATAGGTATATTGTACCATGTGTAACGCGTGTAGTACACTTTACCTAGGTGTATTGTTCCATGTGTAACGCGTGTAGTACACGTTACCTAGGTGTATTGTACCATGTGTAACGCGTGTAGTACACGTTACCTAGGTGTATTGTACCATGTGTAACGCGTGTAGTAGACGTTACCTAGGTGTATTGTACCATGTGTAACGCGTGTAGTACACGTTACCTCGGTGTATTGTACCATGTGTAACGCGTGTAGTAGACATTACCTAGGTGTATTGTACCATGTGTAACGCGTGTAGTAGACGTTACGTAGGTGTATTGTACCATGTGTAACGCGTGTAGTACACGTTACCTAGGTGTATTGTACCATGTGTAACGCGTGTAGTTCACGCTACCTAGGTGTATTGTACCATGTGTAACGCGTGTAGTAGCCGTGATCTCGGTGTATTGTACCATGTGTAACGCGTGTAGTACACGTTACCTAGGTGTATTGTACCATGTGTAACGCGTGTAGTTCACGTTACCTAGGTGTATTGTACCATGTGTAACGCGTGTAGTACACGTTACCTAGGTGTATTGTACCATGTGTAACGCGTGTAGGTCACGTTACCTAGGTGTATTGTACCATGTGTAACGCGTGTAGTACACGTTACCTAGGTGTATTGTTCCATGTGTAACGCGTGTAGTACACGTTACCTAGGTGTATTGTACCATATGTAACGCGTGTAGTAGACGTTACCTAGGTGTATTGTACCATGTGTAACGCATGTAGTTCACGTTACCTAGGTGTATTGTACCATGTGTAACGCGTGTAGTAGATGATACCTAGGTGTATTGTACCATGTGTAACGCGTGTAGTAGACGTGACCTCGGTGTATTGTACCATGTGTAACGCGTGTAGTTCACGTTACCTAGGTGTATTGTACCATGTGTAACGCGTGTAGTACACGTTACCTAGGTGTATTGTACCATGTGTAACGCGTGTAGTTCACGTTACCTAGGTGTATTGTACCATGTGTAATGCGTGTAGTACACGTTACCTAGGTGTATTGTACCATGTGTAACGCGTGTAGTACACGTTACCTAGGTGTATTGTACCATGTGTAACGCGTATAGTTTACGTTACCTAGGTGTATTGTACCATGTGTAACGCGTGTAGTAGACGTTACCTAGGTGCATTGTACCATGTGTAACGCGTGTAGTTCACGTTACCTAGGTGAATTGTACCATGTGTAACGCGTGTAGTTCACGTTACATAGGTGTATTGTACCATGTGTAACGCGTGTAGTTCACGTTACATAGGTATATTGTACCACGTGTAACGCGTGTAGTACACTTTACCTAGGTGTATTGTTCAATGTGTAACGCGTGTAGTACACGTTACCTAGGTGTATTGTACCATGTGTAACGCGTGTAGTACACGTTACCTAGGTGTATTGTACCATGTGTAACGCGTGTAGTAGACGTTACCTAGGTGTATTGTACCATGTGTAACGCGTGTAGTACACGTGACCTAGGTGTATTGTACCATGTGTAACGCGTGTAGTAGACGTGACCTAGGTGTACTGTACCATGTGTAATGCGTGTAGTAGACGATACCTAGGTGTATTGTACCATGTGTAACGCGTGTAGTAGACGTTACCTAGGTGTATTGTACCATGTATAACGTGTGTAGTAGACGATACCTAGGTGTATTGTACAATGTGTAACGCGTGTAGTAGACGTGACCTCGGTGTATTGTACCATGTGTAACGCGTGTAGTTCACGTTACCTAGGTGTATTGTACCATGTGTAGCGCGTGTAGTTGACGTTACCTAGGTGTATTGTACCATGTGTAACGCATGTAGTTCACGTTACCTAGGTGTATTGTACCATGTGTAACGCGTGCAGTTTACGTTACCTAGGTGTATTGTACCATGTGTAACGCGTGTAGTTTACGTTACATAGGTGTATTGTACCATGTGTAACGCGTGTAGTTCACGTTACATAGGTGTATTGTACCATGTGTAACGCGTGTAGTACACGTTACCTAGGTGTATTGTTCCATGTGTAACGCGTGTAGTACACGTTACCTTGGTGTATTGTACCATGTGTAACGCGTGTAGTACACGTTACCTAGGTGTATTGTACCATGTGTAACGCGTGTAGTAGACGTTACCTAGGTGTATTGTACCATGTGTAACGCGTGTAGTACACGTTACCTCGGTGTATTGTACCATGTGTAACGCGTGTAGTAGACGTTACCTAGGTGTATTGTACCATGTGTAACGCGTGTAGTAGACATTACCTAGGTGTATTGTACCATGTGTAACGCGTGTAGTACACGTTACCTCGGTGTATTGTACCATGTGTAACGCGTGTAGTACACGTTACCTAGGTGTATTGTACTATGTGTAACGCGTGTAGTAGACGTGACCTAGATGTATTGTACCATGTGTAACTCGTGTAGTACACGTTACCTAGGTGTATTGTACCATGTGTAACGCGTGTAGTTCACGTTACCTAGGTGTATTGTACCATGTGTAACGCGTGTAGGTCACGTTACCTAGGTGTATTGTACCATGTGTAACGCGTGTAGTATACGTTACCTAGGTGTATTGTTCCATGTGTAACGCGTGTAGTACACGTTACCTAGGTGTATTGTACCATGTGTAACGCGTGTAGTTCACGTTACCTAGGTGTATTGTACCATGTGTAACGCGTGTAGTAGACGATACCTAGGTGTATTGTACCATGTGTAACGCGTGTAGTAGACGTGACCTCGGTGTATTGTACCATGTGTAACGCGTGTAGTTCACGTTACCTAGGTGTATTGTAGCATGTGTAACGCGTGTAGTACACGTTACCTAGGTGTATTGTACCATGTGTAACGCGTGTAGTTCACGTTACCTAGGTGTATTGTACCATGTGTAATGCGTGTAGTACACGTTACCTATGTGTATTGTACCATGTGTAGCGCGTGTAGTAGATGTTACCTAGGTGCATTGTACCATGTGTAACGCGTGTAGTTCACGTTACCTAGGTGTATTGTACCATGTGTAACGCGTGTAGTTCACGTTACATAGGTGTATTGTACCATGTGTAACGCGTGTAGTTCACGTTACATAGGTGTATTGTACCATGTGTAACGCGTGTAGTACACGTTACCTAGGTGTATTGTTCCATGTGTAACGCGTGTAGTACACGTTACCTAGGTGTATTGTACCATGTGTAACGTGTCTAGTACACGTTACCTAGGTGTATTGTACCATGTGTAACGCGTGTAGTAGACGTTACCTAGGTGTATTGTACCATGTGTAACGCGTGTAGTACACGTTACCTCGGTGTATTGTACCATGTGTAACGCGTGTAGTAGACGTTACCTAGGTGTATTGTACCATGTGTAACGCGTGTAGTAGACGTTACCTAGGTGTATTGTACCATGTGTAACGCGTGTAGTACACGTTACCTCGGTGTATTGTACCATGTGTATCGCGTGTAGTACACGTTACCTAGGTGTATTGTACTATGTGTAACGCGTGTAGTAGACGTGAACTAGGTGTATTGTACCATGTGTAACGCGTGTAGTTCACGTTACATAGGTGTCTTGTACCATGTGTAACGCGTGTAGTTCACGTTACCTAGGTGTATTGTACCATGTGTAACGCGTGTAGTACATGTGACCTCGCTGTATTGTACCATGTGTAACGCGTGTAGTTTACGTTACCTAGGTGTATTGTACCATGTGTAACGCGTGTAGTAGACGTGACCTCGGTGTATTGTAGCATGTGTAATGCGTGTAGTACACGTTACCTAGGTGTATTGTACCATGTGTAACGCGTGTAGTTCACGTTACCTAGGTGTATTGTACCATGTGTAACACGTGTAGTTCACGTTACCTAGGTGTATTGTACCATGTGTAACGCGTGTAGTACACGTTACCTAGGTGTATTGTACCATGTGTAACGCGTGTAGTTCACGTGACCTAGGTGTATTGTACCATGTGTAACGCGTGTAGTAGACGTGACCTAGGTGTATTGTACCATGTGTAATGCGTGTAGTAGACGATACCTAGGTGTATTGTACCATGTGTAACGCGTGTAGTAGACGTTACCTAGGTGTATTGTACCATGTATAACGTGTGTAGTAGACGATACCTAGGTGTATTGTACAATGTGTAACGCGTGTAGTAGACGTGACCTCGGTGTATTGTACCATGTGTAACGCGTGTAGTACACGTTACCTAGGTGTATTGTTCCATGTGTAACGCGTGTAGTACACGTTACCTAGGTGTATTGTACCATGTGTAACGCGTGTAGTACACGTTACCTAGGTGTATTGTACCATGTGTAACGCGTGTAGTAGACGTTACCTAGGTGTATTGTACCATATGTAACGCGTGTAGTACACGTTACCTCGGTGTATTGTACCATGTGTAAAGCGTGTAGTAGACGTGACCTAGGTGTATTGTACCATGTGTAATGCGTGTAGTAGACGATACCTAGGTGTATTGTACCATGTGTAACGCGTGTAGTAGACGTTACCTAGGTGTATTGTACCATGTATAACGTGTGTAGTAGACGATACCTAGGTGTATTGTACAATGTGTAACGCGTGTAGTAGACGTGACCTCGGTGTATTGTACCATGTGTAACGCGTGTAGTTCACGTTACCTAGGTGTATTGTACCATGAGTAGCGCGTGTAGTTCACGTTACCTAGGTGTATTGTACCATGTGTAACGCGTGTAGTACACGTTACCTAGGTGTATTGTACCATGTTTAACGCGTGTAGGTCACGTTACCTAGGTGTATTGTACCATGTGTAACGCGTGTAGTACACGTTACCTAGGTGTATTGTACCATGTGTAACGCGTGTAGTTCACGTTACATAGGTGTATTGTACCATGTGTAACGCGTGTAGTTCACGTTACCTATGTGTATTGTACCATGTGTAACGCGTGTAGTTCACGTTACCTATGTGTATTGTACCATGTGTAACGCGTGCAGTTTACGTTACCTAGGTGTATTGTACCATGTGTAACGCGTGCAGTTTACGTTACCTAGGTGTATTGTACCATGTGTAACGCGTGCAGTTTACGTTACCTAGGTGTATTGTACCATGTGTAACGCGTGTAGTACACGTTACCTCGGTGTATTGTACCATGTGTAACGCGTGTAGTACACGTTACCTAGGTGTATTGTACTATGTGTAACGCGTGTAGTAGACGTGACCTATGTGCATTGTACCATGTGTAACGCGTGTAGTTCACGTTACATAGGTGTATTGTACCATGTGTAACGCGTGTAGTTCACGTTACCTAGGTGTATTGTACCATGTGTAACGCGTGTAGTACATGTGACCTCGCTGTATTGTACCATGTGTAACGCGTGTAGTTTACGTTACCTAGGTGTATTGTACCATGTGTAACGCGTGTAGTAGACGTGACCTCAGTGTATTGTAGCATGTGTAACGCGTGTAGTACACGTTACCTAGCTGTATTGTACCATGTGTAACGCGTGTAGTTCACGTTACCTAGGTGTATTGTACCAATGTGTAACACGTGTAGTTCACGTTACCTAGGTGTATTGTACCATGTGTAACGCGTGTAGTTCACGTTACCTAGGTGTATTGTACCATGTGTAACGCGTGTAGTACACGTTACCTAGGTGTATTGTACCATGTGTAACGCGTGTAGTTCACGTGACCTAGGTGTATTGTACCATGTGTAACGCGTGTAGTAGACGTGACCTAGGTGTATTCTACCATGTGTAACGCGTGTGTTAGACGTTACCTTGGTGTATTGTACCACGTGTAACGCGTGTAGTAGATGTGACCTCGCTGTATTGTACCATGTGTAACGCGTGTAGTTCAATTTACCTAGGTGTATTGTACCATGTGTAACGCGTGTAGTAGATGTGACCTCGCTGTATTGTACCATGTGTAACGCGTGTAATCCACGTTACCTCGCTGTATTGTACCATGTGTAACGCGTGTAGTTCACGTTACCTAGGTGTATTGTACCATGTGTAACGCGTGTAGTTCACGTTACCTATGTGTATTGTACCATGTGTAACGCGTGTAGTAGACGTTACCTAGGTGTATTGTACCATGTGTAACGCGTGTAGTTCACGTTACATAGGTGTATTATACCATGTGTAACGCGTGTAGTAGACGTTACCTAGGTGTATTGTACCATGTGTAACGCGTGTGTTAGACGTGACCTCGCTGTATTGTACCATGTGTAACGCGTGTAGTGCACGTTACCTAGGTGTATTGTACCATGTGTAACGCGTGTAGTAGACGTTACCTAGGTGTATTGTACCATGTAAAACGCGTGTAATATACGTGACCTCGGTGTATTGTACCATGTGTAAGGCGTGTTGTACACATTACATAGGTGTATTGTACCATGTGTAACACATGTAGTTTACGTTACCTAGGTGTATTGTACCATGTGTAACGCGTGTAGTACACGTTACCTAGGTGTATTGTACCATGTGTAACGCGTGTAGTACACGTTACCTAGGTGTATTGTTCCATGTGTAACGCGTGTAGTTCACGTTACCTAGGTGCATTGTGCCATGTGTAACGCGTGTAGTAGACGTGACCTATGTGTATTGTACCTTGTGTAACGCGTGTAGTTAACGTGACCTATGTGTATTGTACCATGTGTAACGCGTGTAGTAGACGTGACCTATGTGTATTGTACCTTGTGTAACGCGTGTAGTTCACGTGATCTATGTGTATTGTTCACTGTGTAACGCGTGTAGTACACGTTACATAGGTGTATTGTACCATGTGTAACGCGTGTAGTTCACGTTACCTAGGTGTATTGTACCATGTGTAACGCGTGTAGTACATGTGACCTCGCTGTATTGTACCATGTGTAACGCGTGTAGTTTACGTTACCTAGGTGTATTGTACCATGTGTAACGCGTGTAGTAGACGTGACCTCGGTGTATTGTAGCATGTGTAATGCGTGTAGTACACGTTACCTAGGTGTATTGTACCATGTGTAACGCGTGTAGTTCACGTTACCTAGGTGTATTGTACCATGTGTAACACGTGTAGTTCACGTTACCTAGGTGTATTGTACCATGTGTAACGCGTGTAGTTCACGTTACCTAGGTATATTGTACCATGTGTAACACGTGTAGTTCACGTTACCTAGGTGTATTGTACCATGTGTAACGCGTGTAGTACACGTTACCTAGGTGTATTGTTCCATGTGTAACGCGTGTAGTTCACGTTACGTAGGTGTATTGTGCCATGTGTAACGCGTGTAGTAGACGTGACCTATGTGTATTGTACCTTGTGTAACGCCTGTAGTTAACGTGACCTATGTGTATTGTACCATGTGTAACGCGTGTAGTAGACGTGACCTATGTGTATTGTACCTTGTGTAACGCGTGTAGTTCACGTGATCTATGTGTATTGTTCACTGTGTAACGCGTGTAGTACACGTGACCTAGGTGTATTGTTCACTGTGCAACGCGTGTAGTTCACGTGACCTAGGTGTATTGCTCACTGTGTAACGCGTGTAGTTCACGTGACCTAGGTGTATTTATCTTTCTCTGATTCCTTTGCCCTCCTGTAGGAAACACATATCTTACTATAAAATAATGTCCGTTGCCACTAGCAAAGTACTCCACCAAGAGCCTTGTTAAATAATTAACAATTTAGTAGCCTATTCTTCAGTTTATTTCCTAGAACTACAAGTTTAGGTGCCTGCGTTATCTAAAAATACACACAATTGTGTTTTTATGAGGAGTTGTAATTCAAGTACTAATTCTACACAATTATACTGCAAGAGCTTTTGCAAATAGCTACTTCTAACACCGGCGATCTGTGAGATGTTTAATGGGGTAGCCATTCTATTCAGTACACGTTGTATTAAAGCAGTCTATCGCTAGGAGTATGAAATACCAAGCTTCATATGAACATACTCTTGAATAAACTGCCTTCTACCTTCTGTATATTACCTTCTGTATATCTATCTACCTTCTGTATATCTACCTTCTGTATATCGGTGCCGGTTGGCGCACTGTCAGACTGTCAATGCATATGCCGGTAGAGCTTTCTGTTCATTTGAGGTATTTTCTGGGACACGCATGCTTTGAGTTACGTCTTGGTCTTCGATATCACGTGTGGAAGGAATCTAGTCTAGACCCAAGTAGTGTATCCGAGTTATAAAACTACACCCGTGTGACAAGGATCGACTCCAGATCTTATCTTATAGTGTGATATACTGTCATTAAGACAACAAAAGAAAAAAGAAAAGAAAAAGTAAATCGAAATAGACATTAAATATGTTTTAATTTAAATGATTAAGCATGGATGGATGTCTAAATCATTCAGATGCAATACCATTTACAGTTTTTCCTTATGACGTCAACAATAGTTGTATTATTTCTAATATCACATGTGCTCAATTATTTTCGGCTGTAAATAATGTTGTCATAACTTGTAGCCCAACCCATTTGCTTTTTCCGCCCAGATTAAATAGTATACAGCAATAATAATAAATCCTAATATAATTTCATATTGTTTTTCTTCGTATTTCTTTGTGTGTATAATTGTAATGTAATGTATGAAAAAAATGCAATAAAATATTATTAAAAATTAATGTTTTCCTGTACCATGATGTTTGTACAATAATCTACACAGATATTTATCACATACATTTACAATAAACCAAAATATATTTCAATATTTTTATTGGCAAAAACATTTTACAATGTCTATTACCAAACCACAAGCGGTGACGATTATATACATATTTTGAGAAACGTATATAATATATCAGGTTTGTGTATACACTGGTTAAGGGGCTATGTCATTTTGAAATTACCTCGATCATGTTTGGAAACAAACAACTGGAGTACTGTACAAAGTCATACCCACCTCCCCAAACGTCACCTCCCAAGACCGACACCCTCTTTATAACGTCACTTTTATTCCCACCCGTTGTATATATATATATATATATAATTTAATCCGATATATAATATATAAATATAATTTATGTATTAATTTAATCAGTAGACAAAGTTATGTGTTGAAAAACACAAATATATGTAACATAATGTATAATTAACTAATTACTCTGTAGAACAATATATTTTCTTCTGAACCTCATAACTCATATAAAACAGTTTTAACCAATATTTTCAATACTATTAATATGGAACAGTCCTTATAGTCCAGATGCCAAAGGGGGTAACATAACTTTGGAGTACACACAACATGTTTTGGTATCAAATTGTTCAGGAAGATGTCCTCTTTTAGAATCTGTTGTATGACACTTTGTCACCCTTGAGCATTTTGAAATAATCCAAGATGGCCACCAAGACGGCCGCCAAAAATTATAAAGCTGTCTATACCTTTGTATTTCGTCTTAATAGTTATTTCACATACCCTAAGTCATACATAATGGTATGACTTGTGTTATTATTGTATTTGTAGACTCAAAAGTATTTATAGGCAGGTTCTAAATCCCAAAATGGCCGCCAAAGTATGAAAACTGTATTTTTATCACTGTTTCAACAATGGTAAATTGGACAATTGTATGTTCAAATTTTAGCTAATAGTAGTGACTTAGAATATAAACTAATAGTTCAACTTAACTTTTCAATACATTTTGTAGTATTCAAAACAAATAGTATACATGTACCCGTAGCCTTGAAAATGATATCATTTGAATATAGTACAAGGTATTGAAGTCATTTATTGTTTTAAACAATGCACATAATTATTGACTAGATTCACATATATTGTCAAATCATATCTTTGTATTTGTTATACTGTTTATGTTTTGAATACGTACACAATATTTATTATACATTTTCTATTTATACACACGTGATATACACTGTGTAGTGAAACGAATATGTTCAACTTTCTCTGTCACTTTCAGAATCGCGATTATCACTGTCATCGTCTAATAATGCTTCTTTGGTACACTTGTTTTCACAATTACTAGTTTCATTACATTTGCAAAATATTGTATATGCTAGATTTGCATTGTTGCAACCACATCTATTTGTAATACAAGGAGTTGCAGAACTACAGCTACAGCTGATGAGCTTCATGACGCATGGTGGAGCTGGTGTTTTGTTGTCTAGTACTGTTATAGGAACAAGTACTTTTGATGGTATGTCTTTTCTCCATCCAAACTGCTCAGCATCACGGTCTGGTGGAATGGGATCTAGTGACGACTTCCATACACATGTTTGAAAATGGGCCCGTTTGACATTTTCTCGAAATGACTCGGACGTTGGTGGGAGTGTCTGAAGTGTTGGCATCTTCCTCATTGCTTGTCGTCCAACCTTTGTCTTCCAAACTTCATAACGTACATCAGACATGCTATTTCCTGCTTTTCCATAGCATCCAGCGATGAAAGTGGTGGCGTCGGTTACTACCTCATCAGTGTTACAATGAGGTTCACCTAGAAGTCTGATTTCTGTTCCCTTTTCTAATTGTTTGATAACCTTGAGTTTGCCAATACCGGTCAATCTCGCTACGGTGTCGCATCCTGTAAGTGCATGGGCAGCTAGTAAACTTGGTATGATCAATTGGTGTTTTTTTATGCAGTTGCCCCGATATCGACCATCGTCCGTTCACCACTAGTACCCTCCATCAACATCATGGAAGACAATTTAGTCAGGGAATAGAAGTGAAGGAGAAGCACGAAGACATCAGTGTCGTCACATATAACTTTAATACATTTGGCCCCTTGTGTTGCGGCATATACTGCTTGTTGAGTGATGATAACATCTGCTTCCTCATGACTTGTTCTTATATCATAACGGGAAACAGGAACACCCATTTGTATTTCTAAAGGAACATCAGAAGATCCAGTTATCATCAAACTTTTATTAGATCCAGTATATGTGAGCGCTTTCTGTGTCAGGTCTTCACATATTAGGTTTATCAACTGTACCCTATGCTCTGTATTTGTGAAGACTGTCGATTGTTTTGGTAATGGAGTTTCGTGTGTCAACTTATATGCTATGGATTGCGGATCCGCTCTTCCTATTCTCGTGCAGTTCTTGATACTGTATTGGAAGTATCTATCAAATACCAAGAAGACATGGCATGTGCGCAAGAGTAGTGATATGTAACTCCAGAATCCATTTAAGTAGTTTTGAATAGTACCAGTCTTTGGCCAGTGAATGCACCACAAAATTGCGCAACCATCAACCACAATTGTATCTGGTTTCTCAGCTGATCTGGTAGGCTGCGTAATCTGGAGTTTCGTCTTAAGGATATATTTTGAAGTTGCTATCCTCATGTCGCCGTTGTCATCGAACATAGCTGTGGGGACTGGTGCAAGCTCATGAGACAATATGTCTTTCAAATCCACTGCTCTTGATGACAGTAGTCCAATAACTCGGCTGTAAATCAATTGTGTGTCACATATAATTCATCAATTTTCACATTCTTCTTATTAATCTTCATTGTAACCACTTTATTTGTGATGGTTGCATTAAACCCTTCTGGCCAAGAACATTCAAACATTACCATTTGTTTATTTCCTATTGTCACATCATTGTCTACATTCACCAGGTTTGAATTGGTCTTCCCAGAAACAATATTTACTACTCCTTCAGGATGATCGTCGGATTGCATGGGGTGTATTGACATTTCTAACTTCTTGCGAATCTTATAAGGTCTTCACTATCAGCTTCTATGCGGGCATTTCCCTCCTCTGTATGCTTAGTGACAGTGGTAGACGCATCAGTATCTCTCATGCGTTTGATGTCTTGCAAGAGAAGACTGCAGGTATGCAGACTTAGGGCCCAACGCTTGACAGATTTGTCTTTCAATGTGATTCCAATAAGACCACCTGGCTCATGTCCATACCTCATAGAGGTTGTTTCAATAAACATGTCTGACCACAGCCCATTCCACAACCCGGTCTGGTGTCTCATGACATGTTCACCGGCAAGGAAATTAGCCTGTACGTTTTCGGGGAGTTTTTCCATCGATCGTAGGTAATAGAGACCATACCTGGCATAATTGATGTATCCTGCTGCAAAGAAATATGGCATCATGGCAGTTACTGCAGTCAGGTGGAGGGCCCATTCACCTTCACGTTCTGTTCGGATGAACACCATCATTACCATGACTGGCTTTATAAGATATTCCAGCCACAACTTGGCTGTCCGACTTTGTGCTGCTTTGTTTTGAAGTCTGTAAAGAAGATCATCGTAGGTATCTGCCTCTTGAAGATCCTTTCTTAGAACTTCTTCAGGAACCATTCGTAGTGCTCGAACATTCTGGGGGAAATTCTTGCCATACAACATCTTTGGAACCCCTCCAAACGCTGCCTTTAGAATATCTTCCAGTTCACTGTTGGACATCAAACTACCAACACAACCAACAAAACTCATTAGAGTATGCATGCCACCTAATCTTGGGTAGAAGTTTGGAAACAGCTGCGGATGAACCCATAGTACATTAATCATAACGCGATACAACTGTTGATCTGCATAAATAATTCAAAATGAACAATTTTTTATTTATTTCTATTTTTCAGCAGCCATTTTGGTGGCCATCTTAGATTTTCATATGCACGTATTTATAAGATACAAAATACCCTAGTAACACAAAACACATTACTTTGCACATTTTTATATCCTCAAAATAACATAACTATGAAGATATATAAAGATACAGACAGTATCAATTTTTGGCGGCCATCTTGGCGGCCATCTTGGATTATTTCAAAATGCTCAAGGGTGACAAAGTGTCATACAACAGATTCTAAGAGAGGACTTCTTCCTGAACATGTTGATACCAAAACATTTTGTGTGTACTCCAAAGTTAGGTTATGCATATATATATCACTGGCTGGCATCTATATTATTAAGCCTTAATCCTCTTCACCCCGGTTGGGGTATAGGGCCATATATGGAACAGTATGTAGGGTTTATTGGGGGTTTATCTAAAATAACAGCCTATAGAATGAAAACTAGGCGAAACTGTTTTGGCCATGTTGGAAGAAACTATTTTAATAACAAAATGTGAACAAAGACATTGACGGCTGATTTCACGAAATCGAAAGCAAGCACAACATTATCAGAACATGAGTTATAAAGATTTACCTGCACTGAATCAATCTGCGGTAGGAATTTCTATTACAGTTTCCATATTTAATCAAATCAATCGTAATTTTGTTTTCACACGTGAGAGAGTAACTGAAATGAACATCGAACGATATCCTTACGCCAAACTATATGTTTCCATTTATTTCATTTCTTATCTTATTGCATGTGTTATATTAATAAACATATTTGCAAAATTCCAAAAAATATGCTATGTTTTTTATTATTTAAGCTTCAAGTAATAAAACAAAAATATTATTTCGCGAGAGTAATAACATCCGGTGACGATATGCGGCTACTTCCGACACACAATTACTAAACAGAACGAAATAAATATTGTTTAGAATTTTTTTCTCGAATTGCTTCAACGGGTAAGTTATCAGGAAGATGTATATTCATCAATTTAAATAACTTTATAATGATTTACCAATGTATATATTTCAAACAATTGATCGGAAAATATTGAGTAAGTAGTGTGTATTTTAAATTTCTACAATTCTCACATGTACATGATCACAACATAGGTCACTACATGACCTAATTTTGAAACATGTAATTCTAAAGAAAAGACTGCACAGTACGGAGGAACATACTGGTCATATGTCCATTTGTGTGAACCATTATATATGTCTGAATGCCATTGTTCATACAATTGTAGTATTATAATAAACTGATACATTTAGTAGAACATTACAAATACGCGTCTTCATAACCATTACAAAAGAGCTATAAAAAGAGACTGTTTTGTCAAAAATGCAGAGCTGGCGAACCCAATTGCTGCTCTTACTTGCATACAAGCTGAACAGGTTGATTTATACAGGAAAAAGACGGCCATGAAACACGAACCAGATATCGCCAACATCCCTGTTTATTCACGTGATATTTGTTTACATCCGGAACGCGAATGACGCGTAAAGCAGATAAATATTCACATTTTATTTGAAAGTATGCACATGTTGATGTTTTCATTAACCCCATTTATGTGTAGCCTATACATCCCTTAAACAGAGGTAAATATAAAGAAATGTGTGTTTGTTTTGTAATATGAGAAATGTCATCGTCTGCTCAGGAAGTCCACGTGATAGTTATGTGACAGTGTCATAATGCGTATTTTACAGGTCAATTCAAATATAGTGTTCCTCTTACAGATTTTTAACATTTATTCTTCAAAAATACTATTGTCCAAGATATTTACTATTTATGCTAATTCAGTTTTATCCAATTCCCCTCCCAAATCCAACCTGGCCTCTCTATTCACCAAGTGCATTGACACATGTATATCAGATTGTTAGAGACATGGGTTGCCAGTAAAATCGACAGCAAGACAGTATGGTTACATGAATTTTCAAGGTCGGCCGAAAATAGGTACTTTTATCAACACCATGTTGAAATCACAAGCGAGTGAAAGTGTATTATATTTTGAACATTTGTTATGCAATCCCAGTTTAGACAATTGCATTAAATGCAAAAATGATCACTTTACTTAGTAATATTATTTCACCTGCTGTAAAACAGGCTGACAAGAAGCCATTCACCGAAAAGCCTTAGGCAATTACCAGTACGCCAACGGTAATTGTGAATTCCAATACTCAAATTCTACCAGTCAGTTCAGACTTGGTCCTTCCTTGCGATATAAATTGGCAAGCACTCACAAGCCAGTCACTGGGTACAGCATACTAAATATGTGTATGGTTCGAGATAATATTGTCGCATTAACAACCCATACGTGTTTATGCCCTGAAGCTCAGGTGCTGGCAGCAACTGGACACCCTGTAGTGACACTGAAAGGTGATAAACGACAGATTGCTCAGTATCATGATCCTGAAATGTATAGGCTGGAACAAGGAAGTCATGTATAGGCTGGAACAAGGAAGTCATGTATAGGCTGGAACAAGGAAGTCATGTATATGCTGGAACAAGGAAGTCATGTATAGGCGGGAACAAGGAAGTCATGTATATGCTGGAACAAGGAAGTCATGTATAAGCTGGAACAAGGAAGTCATGTATAGGCTGGAACAAGGAAGTCATGTATAGGCTGGAACAAGGAAGTCATGTATAGGCTGGAACAAGGAAGTCATGTATAGGCTGGAACAAGGAAGTCATGTATAGGCTGGAACAAGGAAGTCATCTATAGGCTGGAACATGGAGTTATGTATAGGCTGGAACAAGGAAGTCATGTATAGGCTGGAACAAGGAAGTCATGTATAGGCTGGAACAAGGAAGTCATGTATAGGCTGGAACAAGGAAGTCATGTATAGGCTGGAACAAGGAAGTCATGTATAGGCTGGAACAAGGAAGTCATGTATAGGCTGGAACAAGGAAGTCATGTATAGGCTGGAACAAGGAAGTCATGTATAGGCTGGAACAAGGAAGTTATATATAGGCTGGAACAAGGAAGTCATGTATAGGCTGGAACAAGGAAGTCATGTATAGGCTGGAACAAGGAAGTCAACAACAAAGAAACAACAATATATATAAAAGAGTCTAATATTGATTACAGTTAATTGCATCTCATATAATTATCATATGTTTGATGTTAATAATCACGTGTATTTATGTATAATTATGTACTTGTATGTGAATAGAAGGAGCTTTGTCCTCGAGAAAAAATGTTATATGAATGAAAACGGGTTGTATGACATTAACATCCGTGCTGTGTGGAGGAGGTTCTTCACACCTAAATGAGCAGCTCTATACAATGGATGTCCCGACAATGAGTGACGGAATGCTCACCTTGGAGGATACTATTGGTGAATGCTTGTGGGAGGTGTTAAAGGAAGGGTTGGCAAAGGCTGGAGCAGAGGAGAGGGGTAAACTGTGTGAAGGTATGCCAGCCACAGCTGTGATTTGTGATGGGGTTGGTTGAAGCGTACACACAAGCACACTTTGGTTGTTTCGCCGTTATCTTTGGGGCTGCAACGAAAACATTATTGTTTATCAGTGCAAGAAACAAAATGTGTTCACTTTGTGCCAGAGCCCAAACGATCGGAGTAGAACCAAATAGGCATACTTGTTATAAAAACTGGTCTGAACGTTCTCAAGCTATGGAGTCAGACATAATATTATCTGGCTTCGTAGAAGCTGAGGCAGTCCATGGTATACGATGCACACGACTCATAGCAGACGGTGATAGCTCGGTGTTCACCACACTTCAGGAACAGGTACCTGGGGTAGGCACATACAAAATTTAGAGTGTGCCAATCATGCATACAAATGCTGGCGTTCAAGTTTGGAAACACTTCAGCATAAGAGAAAAGGCAAACTGACAAAAATGAATAGGGTGAAATTGACAACGGCTGTACGATGTGCTGTTAGGATGTGAACATTAGATAACAATTCAAAACAGTTGGAAAAGGACATCATAAATTCCATATATCACGTATTGGGATTTCATGAATATTGTAGTAATATTTGTCAAAAAAGAAAAGATACATGTAGTGACCAAGATAATGGTGATTATGATGATGATGATGATGATGATATGTATGATAGTGATGAATAATCATTTGACAATATGTTTAAAAACACATTACCAAATCTGGAAATTACCAACACAAAAAGAAATGGAAATCTCAAGAGAAGCGACACAAAACTGAAATAAAGAAAGAGGAAATAAAGGAACTGGTGAGAGATGTGCAAGTGGTTCTTGGTCGACTAGCTAATAAACGTGATCGCCTAATTAGCAACTTTACTACTAATCTGTACGAAAACTGGATGTCCATCAGAGCAAAGTTTGATGGCGGAAAGTTTGTGAATAAATGTGGTCGAGATTCATGGAATGCCAGGTTGGTGCATTACGCAAAAACTTAGGTGTCACCTGGTCACCGGTAACATTTGCCAGAGCTACATCTACCCATGTAGGAACACACTTCCTCCAGGGTGTCAGAAAACAAGCCATACTGACAACAGCCAATGCTAGTTACAAGCCTGAAAGTAAGACCGTGAGAAGGAAGCGAAAGTTTGAACGCTTGAAAGTTTGAAATAATTCAACACAAAGAGAGCTAAGTTTCACTATGGCAGTAAACTAGACGACTCTCCAGACATTCACTATGGCAGTAAACTAGACGACTCTCCAGACATTCACTATGGCAGTAAACTAGACGACTCTCCAGACATTCACTATGGAAGTAAACTAGACGACTCTCCAGACATTCACTATGGCAGTAAACTAGACGACTCTCCAGACATTCACTATGACAGTAAGCTAGACGACTCTCCAGACATTCACTATGGCAGTAAACTAGACGACTCTCCAGACATTCACTATGGCAGTAAACTAGACGACTCTCCAGACATTCACTATGGAAATAAACTAGACGACTCTCCAGACATTCACTATGGCAGTAAACTAGACGACTCTCCAGACATTCACTATGGCAGTAAACTAGACGACTCTCCAGACATTCACTATGGCAGTAAACTAGACGACTCTCCAGACATTCACTATGGCAGTAAACTAGACGACTCTCCATACATTCACTATGGCAGTAAACTAGACGACTCTCCAGACATTCACTATGGCAGTAAACTAGACGACTCTCCAGACATTCACTATGGCAGTAAACTAGACGACTCTCCAGACATTCACTATGGCAGTAAACTAGACGACTCTCCAGACATTCACTATGGCAGTAAACTAGACGACTCTCCAGACAGTGCTCCTCAAAAGTTAACTATCTTGAATGTGTTGCAAAAATAACAAAGTAGAATGTGACAATTTAGAAAAAGCATCTGTTGACCAAGGAAGGAGTAAATCGTAGATGAAAGACAGAAAAAATAGATTGATTAGCTCATACTTTGTGAAATTGATGAATAGGCGACCCAATAAAATCTTGTTAAAATATTTTGTATGGAACATTCAAAGGAAACATATACACTGTCCGTGATCTGGTACAAGAGGCGAACACAATAATTGAATATAAGAACAGTAATAGAAATGTTGATGTAATAAAGACTAGCTTGACAGTATCACAGACATATAATTTGTTGGCGGCATCAACTGATGAACTAGTAACAACTGAAAATGAAGGAAAAGGACTCCTAGAAATAAAGAATTGTCTACACAATAATACATTTAGTATTGAACAAGCAGTACATAGAATTTCTAATTTCTGTCTGGAAATAAACAATGGAAAATTAACACTGAAACAAAAACATGAAATATACTATCAAATACAAGGGCAGTTAAATATATTTGAAATGGAATGGTGCGATTTTGTGATAAGAAGAACTGACCCCTATGACATATTCATTGAACGGATATAAAGAAACACAGAAGTATGGAACAATGTAATGGTTCCGAAGTTAGAGTGCTTTTATAGAACCTTCCTACTACCCGAGTTGGCTGTACCTAGATATGGTACCTACTCAGGAATGCGAGAGTCTAAAGCACCTTGGGTAATTTTTTATTATTTCATATTTATAATTATATGAACATTTATTGAAGACAATATGCCTGTCATGTATTTGTTAAGTCTTACATATATACATGCATTATATATCTTGTTACATAGACATGTTCATGTATTTACTATTACTGACAGTAGTACAACTTGAATGTCTACACTTTCCTTACATCCATATAAAATATGAAACTATATTTAAAGCGACACTACATCGCACAGAGGAAATAAAATGCATTTTTTTGCACGTATAAATGCATTGCTACTACAAATTCCTCTGAATACAATTGAACACTAAACAATAAACAGTGATATTGTGGTATACACATTTTCAAAAGTGAAAGTAGGATTTATTATAACGGACATCCACGTTCCTGAATTGACATATGCTTGTCATTGGAGTCAATAC
>CM026398.1:35246457-35309435 GCA_014843695.1 Archivesica marissinica
CCTTGTCGGCAATATATACTCATATACCCTGTTAACATTCCAAATAACATATAACTAGTGATGGCAACGAATAGCGATTCAACTATTCGAATATTCGGTTGGGGATGTATTCGAATATTCGGTTGGGGATGTATTCGAATATTCGGTTGTCGGTTGGGATGTATTCGAATATTCGGTTGTCGGTTGGGGATGTATTCGAATATTCGGTTGGGGATGTATTCGAATATTCGGTTGGGGATGTATTCGAATATTCGGTTGGAGGATGTATTCGAATATTCGGTTGGGGATGTATTCGAATATTCGAATATTTGTTAGGATTCAATCAAAAACTCAAAAGCACTCAAATTCTTATAAAAATTGCCAAACTAACCTAATTTCTGTTTTACACATCAACGTCAGCTTCTTCAAATGATTAATGAGATTGATATTGTACCCGAAAATGGTAAATCCAATATGCATTGCTTATACCTAGCAGTTTTCTTATTCTCAGAGCGAGTCAAGCATTTCCAAACGTGTCACTGAGCATGTGGCATTTTTGAGGACAATATATTATTTGTTCCAGAATATTTGGACGTTTGGTTGGAAATTAGAATATTTGAATATTCGTTGCCATCCCTACATATAACACACATATGCCGATCATGTACACAATCATCTATTCAACCCCGAGTGCATGCATACAATATAGTGTGGCAATCTGTGGAACTACCGCACTCTGTTCCGGGAATTAGACCGATCCGCTGATTATCTCCTGTTTTGAATGAGTCTGATTGGACCACACTGGCCACCTGATCTATTCCTGGGACCTGATTGGTCACAGAGATTCATATGAAACATTACAATGGACGAGAACAGACACGGAATCATAGAAAAGAAGAAACTAATCACTAGGGATCCGTGTTAGAGAAATCGCTAGAGAGCTCTAAGGTTGAGTCTTATTTGACTTATCAGTACCCTGTGTGCACTGTGATATTGGTAGTTTTACCATAATATTATTAAACTGATATACCATTTGTTGTTTTTTATTATTTAAGTTTATTTAACGTCGCTATCGGTGTCCCACTTGAGCGACGGGCAGTTTACCTAACAACACCTTTCCTGGGCAGGCTCCAGCGGTTAACCAGTACTTGGTGCACCAACCTCCGTAAGAAACTGCCAACTGTTTCATATAAATGAGACACGGTCTGAGCGGGGCTCGAACCCGTGACCATTAGAAATGATAGGTTACAGTGATATACAAGATATACCATGTACATAGCAGATTATACATGAAATATGCAGAGTATAAATCATCATAGAGGTGACAACGTATATTAGAAACATACAGTACGGAATGGATGTAGTACATACTGTAGTGTGTACATATTATTGTAGAACGTACAACATATATTTGAAACATACAGCGCGGTATGGATATAGTAATTATGTACATTTCAATGTAGAAGTAACAACGTTCCTTGTATATTTCTAGTTCTACGTCTGTGTGTAATTGTGTACATTTCATTGTAGAAGGAACAACGTACATTGTATGTTTCATTGTAGAAGTAACAACGTACATTGTACATTTCATTGTAGAAGGAACAACGTACATTGTATGTTTCATTGTAGAAGTAACACCGTTGTAGAAGGAACAACGTACATTGTATATTTCATTGTAGAAGGAACAGCGTACAATGTATATTTCATTGTAGAAGGAACAACGTACATTGCATATTTCATTGTAGAAGGAACAACGTACATTGCATATTTCATTGTAGAAGGAACAACGTACATTGTATATTTCATTGTAGAAGGAACAACGTACATTGTACATTTCATTGTAGAAGGAACAACGTACATTGTATATTTAATTGTAGAAGGAACAACGTACATTGTATATTTCATTGTAGAAGGAACAACGTACATTGTACATTTCATTGTAGAAGGAACAACGTACATTGTATATTTCATTGTAGAAGGAACAACGTACATTGTACATTTTATCGTATAAGGAACAACGTACAACGTACATTTTATCGTATAAGGAACAACGTACATTGTATATTTCGTATCTGTGTGTAATTGGATTAGAATTTCTAACACCTCTTTTATCGTTTTATAAAACTGTTTTCAATTAATCGCTTAGTATACATTTGGGAGTATTCGTTAAAGCGACACTACAGTGAAAACGCAAATTTATGCAGAATGTAATTTCCTATTATATGGTATAATTGTTTTTCCAAATATTGTCTTCAAAAACTGAATATTTCAACTAATAAACAAGCGTCGTATACGCGGTTTGTTGACATAACTATATAATGTAAACAGGGTAGACATTCATACGTAATGCAACCTGTGTATCCAGAATAATGAGATTTATGGTACATATTTACCGTTATATCTCACATTTATGCCTATGCATATTTATTTGTAGACTAATCTTAGTTAAATTTATTATCTCTAAGCGACCGATCACGCGATTAGTATTGACTACAATGACAAACAAACGTCATTTTAGCAGCGTGGATGACCGGTATATGAAATCTTACATCCTACTTTCACTTTTGAAAGTTTGTATACCACACACTGTTTATTGATTCAATATTTGTGTTCGAATGTATTCGGAATAATTTGTAGTAGCACTGCATTTATACGTGAACAATGCATTTCTTGACTTTTTGCGATGTAATGTCGCTTTAAGGCCCATTAATTAACAACGCTGTTGAAGAGACCCGCACCCAAGCTGGGAAGAACGTTCGGTCTGTACAATTGTTGGTATATGACGACTATACTACAAGGGACTAAGCCCTATTACAGCAGAGAATCAATATACAATTACATTATGCTGTCTTCCTTCTTATATGACTGAACTGTGGTCGGTTTTAATATACAGTGACATCATAAATTCGAGTATCTGGTTGCAACAAAACATCTGATACCGATAAATGACACGCTCAGACATGACTGCATCAATGCTGGAGAGTTGACAGAGATACTTATTCTCATATAGACAAAGATAGTTTCCTAGTACATGCGCATGGGCATTAAATGTAGCACAACGTGTGGGTGAAGTAGCAAATACACCCGTGGCATAACCGGACAATTAATAATTCCGACAAATTACTTTACACGACTGTAGTCAACCACCAGCTGCATTGTATGTTTTTCTTTTTTAAAATTTCTCCTCGTAAGGCTCATGATGTATGTAAATGTACAAATGTTTAGTCAAGACAGAGAACATATTATTTTCCCGGAAACAATCCTGTTGACTATTCGAAGTAATATATGTTACAGCAAACCTGTTAAGCCGCCAGCCAATGGAATCACAGAAAGTGGCTGCTTAGCAGAGGTGAGTGCCTAATAGAGGTCAACTGCACAATAAAACAACATGTTGGGAGTCTGGAAACTGGCACAGATTCGCTGCTTAATATAGGTGATCACTAACACTGGCTTGACAGTATGCTGAAACCGTAGTCCAGTAATTTGGAGTAGTATATACTGTTCCCTAGCTCAATTTTCTAAAATAACAATGTCATACAATTGATATGAAATACCCATAGATATAGGCGTAACACTTTTTATGTTTTATTAAAGGCTCATCAGCAGTGTGGTGGGTGCTGCCCAGTAATAGTTCTAGTAAAAAAGCAACAACAAGACAAACAACACACACACAACCGGAGATACATGGCGGCGGGTACAAACGTACATCATGTGTATGCCATCTAGACTCATTGGGTTTATGATTATCTCCGGTCAAAATTGCAAACTTATGTGGATAATACTTAAGAAATAATAAGTATCAACCGAAGGCCTGAGTGATATAATTCTACGCATAAGAACGATACACGAGGGTTATTCTGCGATATACCACGGTTGATTCTAACACGACTTACTTCTAATAATTGTAGACGAGAATCAAAGGAGTATTTTCTTCAAACGCCGTGGTACTCCGCTGCATTTGGCTTTTGAAATTTCCTCCCGCGTAAGGGATGATGACATTATTTTGTATGGAAAATATCAATCTAGTGCATAAATGAACAAAAGTTGTAACTGATCAATAATTTTATTTATTTTGTCAAATAAAACTGTACAGCATAGTAACTGAAACGTTACTTAACAGAAAAACAAGACGGACAAGAGATTATCTGATTCTAAAAATATCTCACTTCCGCGAATTCCCACGGTAGTATTTACAAACATCACGTGACTTTCATTCATAAAACTGTACACGCATTGCATACATGGAATAGCCAAAAACACGGTGCGCGCGCAGCATAGTTCAAGGTAGGTATATCGCAGAATAACCCGAGGTAGATTTTACTCTACAAGTATGTATGTTATTAGCTGGGTCGTGTTAGAACACAAAATATTCCATGTTGTTTCAAAATTTAGTTATTGACGGCGATCTTTTAGCATGATGTGTTTCTGGTTACATAATCGTTACATGCCTGGAACAGACGATGTTATTTTGCTTTGGTATAATTATGTGGTATTTTGCTGTTAATATTTATGCAGTTTAAGGAAGTATGGGGTTCATTATTTCCTAATATACTGTCTGTGATAGTCCAGTTGATATTTATATCATTGCAGTTACCCTGTATCCAGGTCGCTATGTTTTGCCAGACTATTTCGCAATGCCAGACCAAATGCACTAGAGTGTCTGGGTGCTGATTACAGAAAGTAAAAGGATTGTCATTTGTTAATCTCATTTTTAACAATAGGTAATTTGTTCCAAGAATTCAATGGTTTATCTTGAACTGGAACCATTGTAATTTGGAATCCCCGGTCACCTTTAAAAGGTAGATTGTATATTTTTCTCCAGTTATTTAAGTTGAGAGCTTGCATCCATTTTCTTCTTCAGTTAGGTATAGTTGGTTTCCCTAAAATTGAGTCATATATATTTCTACATCCCTTAAAACTACTATTTATTAATTTACTATAATTATATGTATTTCAATTTACGTCGAATAGCAACCACAATATTCAGATTATGGGTAGACACTCCAAATTGGGCAATAACAATATACGAACACATTTAAGTTGGTTATATACTGTGACAATAGACTACATTTGAACAGTTACAGTGTACATATAACATTGTACGAAATGACGACAACAACAATAACAACAACAACAACAACAACAACAACAACAGCAACAACAATACCTATATTGCATTAAACATTCATACAATGTATATAGCAAGTACATGTATACATGGACATGGATTTACAAAAGAGCAAGATGTTAATATACTCTCTGCTTATACTAATTTTAGTTTCGCGAAATATGTATTTTGCTAAATTTCTACCAATAGTTTTTGATTTTTGTGACATTAAATTAGTGAATTTATTAATAGTTGGCCATGTATAGTAATAATGGTTTAAATATTTCTGTCTAAGATCTCTACATTTCGGACATATAAGAAGGAATTGATAACGTACTATTGTGCACTGATTGTATTGTATTAATGTGTGTGTGTTTTACGTTTATTTATCGTCGCTACCGGTTGCCCATATGAGCGACGCCTCCTGAAGGGATTAGTCATTTTAGATGTTGGAGGGTAGTGCAGTGATACAGACAGACACCCATTCCAGAGTCTCCTCTGGTTCTTTTACGTGCACGGTGTACAGCACCGACACGAGACCTCGGTTTAACTTCCCATCTGAAAGACTGTTAATTTTATTAGGGTCAAACGGGGGATCGAACCTGCGATCCCTGGATTACCAGTCCAGCGTGTTACCACTGGATTGCAGATCCGTCTGTGTATTGTATTAAGACATCAACTGATGCTTATAGCATATACACTAAATACATGTATTGTGAAAACGTGACAACATGGAGTATAATGACATGGCATATTTTCGGAGAAGCTTGTACGTATGAACGTGGAAAAATAAGTTTGAAGGCAAATAATATAATGGTATGTAGATATATTAGTTTAACTGATATTTATGCAAATACAAAATTATGAAAGTTGTTATATAGTAACTGGTGTGAACGTCACCATCTAATTTAATTCATATTCGAATCGCCGTGGTTATGGTAATGATTAAACTGCTTTTCGCATGCGTTTTAGAAGATGTTATATTTCGGGTTTTACGCCTGCATCAGCACCATTTCGGGCTATATAGCCGGTGGGCAGTTTACTTAACAACACCTTTCCTGGGCAGCCTCCAGCGGTTAACCAGTACATGGGTGCACCAACCTCCGTAAGAAACTTCCAACTTTTTCATATAAATGAGACACGGCCTGAGCGGGGCTCGAACCCGTGACCATCAGTGAAATTTTAATAATTTCTTACAAGTAGTTTTCAGGTTCGTATATACCTATCTAGACCATGGACCATGCAACATATCGGTACGAATTCAGGTTCGTATATACCTATCTAGACCATGGACCATGCAACATATCGGTACGAATTCAGGTTCGCATATACCTATCTAGCACATGGACAATGCAACATATCGGTACGAATTCAGGTTCGTATATACCTATCTAGACCATGGACCATGCAACATATCGGTACGAATTCAGGTTCGTATATACCTATCTAGCCCATGAACCATGCAACATATCGGTACGAATTCAGGTTCGTATATACCTATCTAGACCATGGACCATGCAACATATCGGTACGAATTCAGGTTCGTATATACCTATCTAGCCCATGAACCATGCAACATATCGGTACGAATTCAGGTTCGTATATACCTATCTAGACCATGGACCATGCAACATATCGGTACGAATTCAGGTTCGTATATACCTATCTAGACCATGGACCATGCAACATATCGGTACGAATTCAGGTTCGTATATACCTATCTAGACCATGGACCATGCAACATATCGGTACGAACAGGTTTCGTATATACCTATCTAGGACCTGGATCAATCAATATCGGTACGAATTCAGGTTCGTATATACCTATCTAGACCATGGACCATGCAACATATCGGTATGAATTCATAGCCCATGGACCATGCAACATATCGGTACGAATTCAGGTTCGTATATACCTATCTAGCCCATGGACAATGCAACATATCGGTACGAATTCAGGTTCGTATATACCTATCTAGACCATGGACCATGCAACATATCGGTACGAATTCATGTTCGTATATACCTATCTAGCCCATGGACAATGCAACATATCGGTACGAATTCAGGTGGAAACCTTTCCTTTTTAGCCCATGGACCATGCAACATATCGGTACGAATTCAGGTGGAAACCTTTCCTTTTTAGCATAATGGAGAACTATATAAATTAGGAAGAATCGACATAATAACAATTTAATCCAGGGGTCGCAGGTTCGATCCCCTGTCTGACCCTAATAAATTAACAGTCTTTCAGATGGGACGTTAAACCGAGGTCTCGTGTCGGTGCTGTAAACCGTGCACGTAAAAGAACCAGTGGAGACTCTGGAATGGCCATTGGGTCTCTCTCTGTATCATTGCACTATCCTCCAAAAATCTAAACTTACTAATCTCTTCAGGAGGCGTCGCTCATATGGGCAACCGGTAGCGACGATAAATAAACGTAAAACACATGATAACAATTCTGAATGAGTAGCTTTTAAAAATGAAAATAATTCAAGTTGGCCGTGTGGGGTAAATGCTAATGGTGTTGCTTACTACGATTGTTACAGTAGGGTACATAATTACTATAGTTAATAATAGTATTTAATTCAATGCAGCTACTAGATTTACTATTATATCATTTATACGATATTTGAATATTAAAATGTTAATTAAACATGTAATATTGTGATAGCGAGGTGGCAGCTCGTTCGCTTCAAGTGCGAAAGGCCCGGAGTTGGAGCCCCGCTGGAGCCGTCTAGACTATGCCCTTAGGCAAGGCATTTACATTCCGCGTTGTCTCTACTCTCTCCATCGTGGCGATGGATTTCACCAGGAATGAGATCTCGAGAGTCATTAATATAAGCTGTAAGAACTTGTTTCGCAATCGAGCTAAAATAAACTTGTATAAACTAATATCGAAACGTTACTTCCCTTTTACAATCTGGACATATTTATGCAGAGTAGGACACACAATCAAATTAGTTCATATGGTCACATGTAATAACTGCCATGTGTGTGTGTGTGTGTGTGTGTGTGTGCGTGCGTGCGTGCGTGCGTGCGTGCGTGCGTGCGTGCGTGCGTGCGTGCGTGCGTGCGTGCGTGCGTGCGTGCTTGCGGTGCGTGCTTGCGGTGCGGTGCTTGGGTGCGTTGCGTGCGTGCGTGCGTGCGTGCGTGCGTGCGTGCGTGCGTGCGTGCGTGCGTGCGTGCGTGCGTGCGTGCGTGCGTGCGTGCGTGCGTGCGTGCGTGCGTGCGTGCGTGCGTGCGTGCGTGCGTGCGTGCGTGCGTGCGTGCGTGCGTGCGTGCGTGCGTGCGTGGCGTGCGTGCGTGCGTGCGTATGTCTGTCGTGTGTCTGTATGTCTGTCTGTATTGTATGTCTGTATGTCTGTCTGTATGTAGTCTGTCTGTCTGTCTGTATGTCTGTGTATGTCTGTCTGTATGTATGTTGTCTGTATGTATGTCTGTATGTATGTCTGTATGTATGTTGTCTGTATGTATGTTGTATGTATTCTGTATGTATGTCTGTATGTATGTCTGTATGTATGTCTGTATGTATGTCTGTATGTATGTCTGTATGTATGTCGTATGTATGTCTGTATGTATGTCTGTCTGTATGTATGTCTGTATGTCTGTATGTTCCTTTAATGTCAAACCCCTCGCGGGGACTTAGACATGTTTTCCTGGGCAGGCTTAGCTGACCTAAGCGATTAACCAGTACTAAGCAATGTGTGTGAGGTGCCTTGCTCAATGGCACTACATACGTGGCCTGACCGAGTATCGAACCCGGGACCGTTCGATTCCAAATCCGACGCTCTACCACTGGACCACGGACGCCATACGCCATTAGTAGTAGAGAGGCAGAGCTGAGAAAGTGGCCTGGATAACGAATCAAAATCATTGTGTGAGAGGTACATCCACCCCAGGTAGCTTGTATATAGTGTTGTATGTGGATGTATAAAACATGTTTCCAGAATCCACCACATTTAAAACATTTTCAGAAATTTGCTGATACGGCAACAAATTGAAATTTAGGGATAGGGGGAAGACGAATTGTCCATAACAAGGTACGTTTTCAACATAGAATAATAGATGACCACTTAGAATGACCATGTCCACTACAAGATGAAATATGTCAAACAATAATGAAATATTTTATAAGGGTCACAGGGGTTTGAAAGGTCACGCGAGCCTGCAAATACCCAACGACTTTTCAAACATAACCCCTAAACACAATGTTGTACCTTAAACTGAACCCTTTTTTACACTTGACTCATACAGTATCCATATCAAGGAAGTTTCTTAAAAAGAGATGAACCTGATATTGCTATTAGGGTACGAATAGTGGGGGATCAAAATAGGGCCATATTGTTAAATTGGTAAATAAATGTCGATAAATTAGTCTATTTTATGTGTAGGGAGGAGCAACTACTATGAAACGGCAAGTATTCATCATGGAATTATAAACGACACCTCGATATGAAAGGTTTCATGGCATCAACACATAAAATAATTCAAACTAGTATGGATTGTTTCTAATAATCACAGGGGGCTGTGGGGTCATTTGATCCGGCCAATCCCAAACGTTCACGGAATGTTCAAATTTAACCCGCAATCACAATGTTGTACTGTAAAATCATGGAAGTTTTTGAAAATTAAGTGATCGCGATATGACCCTTGGGGTACTCATTTCGCTAAGCTTGACCAAAAGTGTTGATTTATAGGTGGGTGAAGGTCACACTCCTATCAACACGGTAAGTATTCATCATATAGTAAGATTCAACCACTCAAAATGAAGAGCTTAATGTCCTCAACAGGATGGACTCCTCTTCATAAATTGATAAAATTATATTAATATCAAAATTCCACGGTACATTGCACCTTCCCCCCATTTAACATTAACCTCTAAAATTAAAATGTAAATGCTTGATTCATAGAGACTAAAAATTCAATGTATATACTATCAAGGGAAGCATTAGTGAACAAATGAACATGCTATTTTTACAACGATTGTTTCGGAGAGGTCAACTATGCTTAAGATCGATATAAAGATTTTTACGTCGATTTTCTATCGATTGTAGCAGGTATCTTACTAAACGGGCACCGATGCCTTCCGCCATAAGCTATAATCTAGGTACGGTAAGTTTCTACAAAGGCACAACTCGTGATTTCGCCATTATGAGTATAGATTCATGTCGTGTGCACCATACGTCTGGATGCTTGCATCGACGAATACACGCCAGGTAGTCTCGTCTGCTGTACGATACCTGTCGTATGCTTCGACTTGGAAAATATGGTGCAGAAATTTCACTTCCGTTACGCTGTTGATGTCACATGCAAGATCGAGCCAATTCTATTTAATGTCTTCTGGTAGGTCTGTATCCCATGTATACTTTTCTTTCCACATGTCTTGCAGTAGACTGTTTGCATGAATTAATACTTGGCTAATTAGGCCTAGTGGGTCGTAGACTCTTGAATGCACTGTAACATAGTACGTTTCGTCACACTTGGGCTTACCGGAATGTCTCTCTTCGGGTATGACATCTCGTCCGTGTCAGTAGACATTCCTAGGACCTGTGTTACTGTGTCTTTGTCAAGGATACCTTCGTCTGTAGTGGCGAACTGTATGTGTCGAAGCCCATTACCTCAGGTTAAATTCGCTTGTAATATCAGATGCCTAGTCTAACGGAAGTAACTCCAAACCTAATCTTCTGGTTGAAAGCTCGATCATACGTTGTCCACGTACAGGTCGCGCTTCAGAATGCTGCTGATCGACCTGTAGCGTTTGTGTTTAGGTGCTTGAGTAGCGTAGCCTTGAGAATGAAAGGCGAACACGTGGCACAAAACAGAACACTTTTTTTAAAACTTTATTTATTTTACAACGATTGCTAAGCAAGTTTTAACAACTTATATTAATCACTCTCGTTGGCGCGGATGAAAGCGTATATGTGGTCATTCGTGTGGGAGGAAACCGGAGTACCCGGAGAAAACCCACCTGTCCGAACTGGTCCCCATCGTACCATCTCACATACTTCCCGGTCCGAGGATCGAACACGGTTTGCATTGGTGAGAAGCTCGCTCGCTAACCACTGCACTAATCGGACAGAACACTTTTAAATATATATATGAAGATAGCGAGCTGTCTGGGTTACTCGGGTCGTTCAACTACAGAAACCTCGTCACATATTTATCATTCTCTAGTCGAACATTGATAAATGCTTTCTCTACATCAGTTGAAACTGCATATCTTCCTAGTCGAAATCGAACCATGATCTGGGATACATCGTTCAACGTGGGTGGGGTAGAGTTTGAGCAGTCGTTTCAATTTGGTCCATGGGCTGATTCTCGGCATATGCGTATGCGCATATGCATCGTGGCTGCCTGCCTCTAGACTACATGATGAGGTATGTAATGGGCAGCTTCTCATTCTCGTTAACGTTCTCGGTGAAATCTCGTTTCGCTTGTTCTCGTATTATCTCTGTGTACTTCTTTAGGATTTCGGGTTCCCATCGAAGTCTTCTAATCAGGTAATCTGTTCTTTTGGTTACTACGTAGTGTGTGGGAAGAGGCCGTGGTCTACTTCTAGGCTTAGCCGACCTAAGTTGTTAACCAGTACTAAGCAATATGTGTGAGGTGCCTTGTTCACTGACACTATATACGTGGTCTGACCGAGTATCGAACCCGGGACCGTTTGATTCCAAATCCGACGCTCTACAACTGGACCACAGACGCCACACGGCGATTCTGCAAAATATTAAAAATGAGTATCAATCAATAAATATAGTATGCGAACAATGTGAATAGTAAATTACTAATTAGTAATTATTGGTGTTTGACAGATTATCTTTATGTCAAAATAAGTAGAAACATATGTTAGACAACGACTAAGTCACATGGTCCAATGAAAAAGCCACATTTCTCGCTTCTAAATCATATAGACGCGACCTACTTATGTACGTTGTCTAAGTCAGATATATCAACTCATTGGCTTCGCTTCGCTCGGTGTATATTTCGTTAAGACGGGCCAATTCGTGATCTATTCTATACTTATATAACAATGAAAACCAATAAATGCTAGAAAACAAATGATTCACTTTTCTAAAATGTTTACCAACACTGTCAACAAGAGCTCAATAATGGTGTTGGGGGTATGGGTACTATGCTCATGGAATATGTGGACACGTTAATGTTACATTATTATAGTTTATACAAATTTATTTTAGCTCGATTGCGAAACAAGTTATTTCAACTTATATTAATCACTCTCGAGACCTCATTCCTGATGGAATCCATCGCCACGAGGGAGAGAGAAGAGGCAACGTGCAATTTAAATGCCTTGCCTAAGGGCACAATCGTAACGGCTCCAGCGGGGCTCGAACCCCGGACCTTTCGCACCTGAAGCAAACGCGCATCCACTGCGCTATCACGACTTCCACTGTTATAGTTCAACTATAATATCACGTGCCACACATTGTTTAATGTGGCGGTGGTTCTTCGGCTGTATGACGTTAGAATCGCAATGTTTGTTGTCTATATTTCTGCTTAGAAAGGTGTATGTAATTTTATATGTTTTATAATAAATGTTTTATATAAGTTGGTACATATGAAGAGACGAAAATAAACTATTTGACTTGACTAATATGGAATTATTGTATATACATGCAGTTTGTTTGCAACGCTAACTTGTCCCTAAAATGCGGTGCTTAGAATTTGTTCACGGACGTACTGATAAATAAATCGCAAACACGTTACAGTAATAGGGTTTTACGTTTATTTATCGTCGCTACCGGTTGCCCATATGAGCGACGCCTCCTGAAGAGATTCGTCATACTTGAGAAAAAGCTTTGCAAACACCTATTGTACTTTTATCATCCAGAAATTAATTACAATTTGATTAATGTGTCGACCTGCAATGTCCCCCATCTTTCTAATGATTTAATATTATCAAGACATGCGCGTACCAAATGTTCTAATATAATAAAAACAAAACACAATAGCGTAATTTATAATCTCTGTATGCACACTTCATTATTCTTTGAGCAACTTGCAAGGTAATTACAAACATTAAAAAGAATGTATTGGTACTCCATGCCAAATGAACGTTTAATGTGACGGTAATGGAAGTATAAGGGTACAATTGGTGTAACTGTACACCAAAGGATATACCAATCATGGACGTGTTGCTAAATGATGGACCCTGTTCTTCAAATATTGATGATATCATAATGAAATGGAAACATGAGTTTAGCTCTTTATTTAAGCTAGAGTTAATCTCGGCAATTATATGCCAACTACTCAAGAAAGTTTACCTGGAGACGTGAGTGTACATGTACCTATTAATAATAATAGTTCCACACTTGATATTAAGTTTGTGTTCTATCTGAAGTTTTAAGGAATGACAAATCTGTCTTACTTTTACATGCTCTTTATAACATATGCTTTCATAACGGTATTGTGTAGGCTATGCTCTTCTTTATGTTCAATTCAATTCAAAATTCCTTTATTACGTCAGGTTACACGAGTAACAACAGACAATACAATTAGACAATACAATTTTTTAACGAAAAACATGCACATGGGTAACAGCAAAAGTACATCTAAAACAAAAGTGGACATATACAAACGGGTTGGCAACAAATATACATATTAGGTTTTGTTAACAATATTTTCATCCTATTTGATTAATTTCTCATAGATAAACATTTTGTTGACGGGGACAGTGATATTACTTTACAACATACTAGATTTACGCATGGAAATACCGTGATTTGTTCCAGATGTGTAAGTAAGGTATGCCATTGATTGCGTCAGGTTACTATTAAAGGTGGGAAAGCACGTAATAAACGTGGATATTTGTGACAATTGTATTTATTTTAAGGATTTGAATATCGCGTAGGTACTTTTATCGACGATTACATTAAAGTGCCTTGAAGCGATTCGGTTGGGATATTTAGCAAACTATTTAACATGGGAATACAATTTGTGTTTTATTGCACGTGTTTCATAATGTGAGCTACAAATAGTGTAGGTAAATTTTAGTGGTGATTACATAAAATGTCTTGACGTGATTTTGTTGGACTATTAAGCTAAGGATTTAACATGGACATTTTATATTACAGACAGATCTGTAGCCCAGTGGTAAAACGCTGGACTGGTAATCCAGGGATCGCAGGTTCGATCCCCCGTCTGACCCTAATAACATTAACAGTCTTTCAGGTGGGACGCTAAACCGAGGTCTCGTTTCGGTGCTTTACACCGTGCACGTAAAAGAACCAGAGGAGACTCTGTAATGGGTCACTGTCTGTATCATTGCACTATCCTCCAAAATCTAAAATAACTAATCTCTTCAGGAGGCGTCGCTCATATGGGCAACCGGTAGCGACTATAAATAAACGTAAAACACACACACGGAAATTTTATCGGAGAATATATTAAAGTGTCTTGAGGCGATTCTGTTGGGATATTTAGCAAACTATTTAACATGGGAATACAATTTGTGTTTTATTGCACGTGTTTCATAATGTGAGCTACAAATAGCGTAGGTAAATTTTAGTGGTGAATAAATTAAATTGTCTTGACGCGATTTTGTTGGAATATTAAGCTAAGGATTTAACATGGAAGCACAATATGTGTTTTATTGTACGTGTTTCATGATCTGAGCTTCAAATGGACTGAAGAGTTTTAAGTACTTCAGTATCTTTGTTATTCATCAGATCTCTATATTTAATAACATTTGGAAATCTGTGATAGTAAAGCGGAATTAGTTCAAGAAGATAGTGGAATTCGTCTCCTAAATCATTTGAGCATGATAAACATTTCCTGTCATTATATGGAATATTTGACCATCGACCTGTTTCAATAGGCAGCTTATGTTGAGAGGTCCTGTACCTGAAGATTGGTAAGTACAAATGTTTTGGTAGTAGTGTTAAGTAATCCTCACGATCATGGTTTTCTTTAAAGAGACCGTATAGTTTTCCTTTGTTCGAAGCTTGCAATGTACAACGCCATTCGGACAAGTACTTATCAATTACTGCTTGCTTTATTATTAGGTGGATACTATTAGAAGTTAAATTTTCCTGGTTTAAAAATATATCACTATTCCCAGTTATATCAAACATGTTTCTAACGTAGTTAAACCATTTGAAATTTCGTGTACTGTTGAACATAATGTTATAGACAATTTTGGAATACTTGTTAGTATCACATATTACTAGTTTGTTCCAGTACTTAATACTTTGTGTGCGTATTATAATATCTAACGGGTATCTATTTAGTTCAGCATACAAGCAATACGCTGGGACGGATTTACGAGAATGGGTGATTTTACGTAAAAATTCCAAGTGTATTTTTTCTATGTCGTTTGTATTTTCTATACCCCAAATTTCGCTGGAAAATGTCAGAATTGGTACAATCGTGTTATCAAATAGTTTCAACTGTAGATCTAAAGGAAGATTTAGATTTTGAATACGTTTGTATAAGAGATGCGTTGCTTTGCTAGCTTGCGTAATAAGATGGAGCCTTGCTTTATTATATTTGGCAGTAGGGCTCAAAACATCCCCCATATATTTATAATTTTCAACAATTTCCACATTTAATCCATTTAAAGTAAAGGACATGTTGCGCGTACCACGCCTATTTAAAGTAAAGGACATGTTGCGCGTACCACGCCTATTTAAAGTAAAGGACATGTTGCGCGTACCACGCCTATTGAAAGTAAAGGACATGTTGCGCGTACCACGCCTATTTAAAGTAAAGGACATGTTGCGCGTACCACGCCTATTAGAACCAAAAATCATGACTTTTGTTTTGTCTGTATTGATCTTTAGCTTCCAGATTTGGCAATAATCATTACAATCTTTTAGACATTTTTGAAAATCATCCGGGTTATCCGCAATTAGAATAGTATCGTCTGCAAAAACGAGAACAAAGATACAAAGTGTTCGAACAATTTCTTCAGAAAGATACTCTAAACGAATTCCATTATTACCTTTAGATTCCATGAAACTTAACAAGTCGTTCAAAAATAGAGAAAATAAAAGGGGTGAGAGATTGGAATAAATGTATAATTAATCATCCAATGTCAAAGTCATTTCAGCTGATGCAAGATACCCATTATCTTACAGGGTTATCGCCCTGGCATGTAGCATGCATACTATTGTACTATTCTAAATGACAGATTGAGCTCCTGGGAAGAAGATAATAATATATTGTCTGATGAACACAATGGTGCCCGTAAGAAAAGTAGTGCTACTGACCATAGTTCCTCCTTAGTTAATTAACTTGACACAAGTTAAAAGCCACCAATTCACTTTGTTCATCTGTTGCATCAGGCATAAGAGTTAATTCATACACGACAGAATGGTTCGATGTTCATTGTGGATTGAGACAAGGTTGTATGCTATCACCTTTGTTGTTTAATCTATATATAAATGATTTAGCGCTATGAATTAAGTATCTTGATATTGGAATAAGGGATTGATAACGAACGTATATTTATCTTACTCTATGCTGATAACATAGTATTGCTAGCTGATAATGCTCAAGACGTGCAAGTAGCCAAGTACTGTTGAATTCCTTTAATGATTGGTGTGATTTATATGACATGTCAATAAAGAATAACATAGGTAATAGTATGCACTCCAGACGGATCTGTAGTGCAGTGGTAATACGCTGGACTGGTAATCCAAGGATCACAGGTTCGATCCCCCGTCTGACACTAATAAAATTAACAGTCTTTCAGATGGGACTTTAAACCGTGGTCTCGTGTCGGTGCTGTACACCGTGCACGTCAAAGAACCAGAGGAGACTCTGGAATGGGTCTCTGTCTGTATCATTGCACTATCCGCCAAACATTTAAAATGTCTTATTTCTTCAGGCGGCGTCGCTCATATGGGCAACCGGTAGCGACGATAAATAAACGTAAAACACACACAGTATGCACTTCCGGATGCAAGTTATGATGTTATTTATGCATGTGGAAAGAAGTCGATTAATTATGTTGATAGGTATACGTATCTTGGAGTTATTTTTCAGAAACATTTAAATCTGAATGTTACTACCAAGAAGATTGCTCAGAGTGCAGGTCGAGCGTTGGGACTTCTCATTGAAAAATGCAAATTAACAGTCGATGTTCCCTTTAATGTGTATACTAAATTATACGATTCTGTTGTTTGGCCTGTGATAGCATATGGTGCATCTGTTTGGCCTGTGATCGCATATGATGCATCTGTTTGGCCTGTGATAGCATACGGTGCATCTGTTTGGCATGAGATAGCATATGGTGCATCTGTTTGGCCTGTGATAGCATATGGTGCATCTGTTTGGCCTGTGATAGCATATGATGCATCTGTTTGGCCTGTGATAGCATACGGTGCATCTGTTTGGCATGTGATAGCATATGGTGCATCTGTTTGGCATGTGATAGCATATGGTGCATCTGTTTGGCCTGTGATAGCAAATGGTGCATCTGTTTGGCCTGTGATAGCATATGATGCATCTGTTTGGCCTGTGATAGCATACGGTGCATCTGTTTGGCATGTGATAGCACATTGTGTATCTGGTTGGCATGTGATAGAATATGGTGCATCTGTTTGGGGTTACAAAACTTGTTCTTGTATAAACACTGTTCAAAATCGTACATTGAGATTGTATCTTGACGTTGGTAAGTATGCGCCCAATACAGCTGTATCTTGGGAAATGGGTGGGCGCCGTTATAAAATAGTGGGCTCTTCTGGCCAATAGCAACTCAATTAATAAGTGAAATGCACTCTGGGCAAACTCCAAACCAACAGCATGCAAACAACTGGTGATATTATGTTAAGAACCATCTGCGTGATTGTAATGTGTCTGTCTCTATATTAAAACACTCAATTGTTCGATGCATGGAAACATCAGTAATGATAATAAATGGTACATAATGGTTAACATCAATAAATAGTGCCACAGCAATCTCTGGACAAGGTCATAATCAATGTGGAGGAGTATTGCAGACTTACTATGCCAATTAAGCACAGATCAGCATTTAGTAAGCTTAGATGTGGTGTTGCTCCGATACGGATCGAGACGGGCAGATATGAACAGTTAAGACTTGATGAACTCAATTTACTGTCCATTTTGTAATGTGTTGGATAATTAATGGCATGTTATGCTAGAGTGCATGATATATAGCGATTTGATGATCGAGCTATTTGAAAAATGTGCATGTGCATGTGCACACGAACGCACGTTCCACAATATGAGTAAATCTGAACTGCTGCATGCTCTTTTCTCCAATTTTTACTTAATTAGGTTATGGCCTATATGCCGAAACCTGTTTAAATATATTTGTATGTTTGTATGTATGCATGCATGCTCCATTAATGTCAAACCCCTTGCGGGAACCTATACATGTTTTCCTGGGCTTGCTTAGCTGACAATAGCGGTTAACCAGTGTGTGCGAAATGCCTTGCTCAATAACACTACATACGTGGCCTGACTGAGTATCGAACCCGGACCATTCGATTCCAAATCCGACGCTCTACCATTGGACCACGGACGACACACATAATAATAGTAATATATTACAGAGACGGTTTATCTTTGTAATTATTTGTTTGATATTTTCTTTTCTTATTATGTGTGTTTTACGTTTATTTATCGTCGCTACCGGTTACCCATATGAGCGACGCCTCCTGAAGAGATTAGTCATTTTAGAGTTTGGAGAAAAGTGCAATGATACAGACAGAGACCAATTCTGGTTCTTTTACGTGCACGGTGTAAAGCACCGACACGAGACCTCGGTTTAAAGTCCATTCTGAAAGACTGTTAATTGTATTAGCGTCAGACGGGGAATCGAACCTGCGATCCCTGGTTCGATTCCCCGTAATGATATGCAAATGTTTCGTATACTCTGAGAAGTTGTTGTTAATTAGTTCACCCACGATCTTTGAATTAATGCTCGTATTGATTTTCACAATTTAATTTGCCGATTCTAAGTATTTTTTTATATATCACAATTAAGTGCTCAGTTTTAGCTGATCTATTACAATATAAGTGCAATGATAGTTTGTTATATTGTGTGGTATATATAACTGTAATATAAGTCTGAGATATAATTCATTAACATGAATGACTATGTACTGTGGAAGTCGTGATAGCGCAGTGGATGCGCGTTCGCTTCAGGTGCGAACGGTCCGGAGTTCGAGCCCCGCTGGAGCCGTTACGATTGTGCCCTTAGGCAAGGCATTTAAATTCCACGTTGTCTCTTCTCTCTCACTCGTGGCGATGGATTCCATCAGGAATGAGGTCTCGAGAGTGATTCATATAAGTTGTAATAACGTGTTTCGCAATCGAGCTAAAATAAATTTGTATACAAACTACTGTTGATTATTGTTCATGCTTTGTTTTATAACATGCTATGTACACAGACGAGACGATAATAACGAGTGTAAGTAGTAGGATAGATTAATACTAGTACATACACTATCTACTAATAGTCGTCTTTCGCAGCTGTCCTAGACGGCTGTTGGTGTCATAGTATTGAACGGAGAACACTCAGCAACTGTGAAATAAACTCCACTCTTTTTAAAAACTATTTTACAATGATTGCGAAGCAAATTTCAACAACTTATATTAATCACTCTCGTTGGCTCGGATGAAAGCGTATATGTGGTCATTCATGTGGGAGGAAATCGGAGTACCCGGAGAACATCCACCTGTCCGATCTGGCGATCATCGTACCATCTCACATACTTCCCTGTCCGAGGATCGAACCCGGGTCGCACTGGTGAGAAGCTTAAACATGTCACGGAGTTGTATATCCGAATCGTCCACAATACTTACTTCTAACGCTGTAAATGTAAGCTTATTTTATATTCAAAGCAAGTGTGTTTACATATAATTATTCTAATGCGAGATGTAATTATGTGAAAACCTGTTTGTTTTTAATACAGACCACCCCTTGTGTGTTTAAGAGTACGGGCAATAGGCGGTAACTGTGGGCACTAGGTGGTAACATTGGCCACTAGGTGGTAACATTGGGCACTAGGTGGTAATATTGGGCATTGGGGGGTAACATTGGGCACTAGGGGGTAACATTGGCCACTAGTGGTAACGTGGACAGTAGGTGGTAACAGTGGGCACTAGGTGGTAACATTGGGCACTATGTGGTAACATTGGGCACTAGGTGGTAATAGTGGGCATTGTGTGGTAACATTGGGCACTAGGTGGTAACATTGGCCACTAGTGGTAACATGGACAGTAGGTGGTAACAGTGGGCACTAGGTGGTAACAGTGGGCACTAAGTGGTAACAGTGGGCACTAGTGGTAACGTGGACAGTAGGTGGTAACAGTGGGCACTAGGTGGTAACAGTTGGCAATAAGTGGTAACAGTGGGCACTAGTGGTAACGTGGACAGTAGGTGGTAACAGTGGGCACTAGGTGGTAACAGTTGGCAATAAGTGGTAACAGTGGGCACTAGTGGTAACAGTGGGCACTAGTGGTAACAGTGGGCACTAGGTGGTAATAGTGGGCACTAAGTGGTAATAGTGGGTGGGCACTATGTGGTAACCGTGAGCACTATGTGGTAATGGTGCTGAGCTAGGATTAGATGCGCAATGTACCGTTTAGAATAACAATCAACAATGACAAATGACACACTTACATATATAATCAGTATTTAATTTCTAATTTAAATATTAATTAATAAATAGATCTACCACCTGTTTACCGGTAGTTAGACTCTTACCGGGTGTGATATAGCCGCTACAATCCATTATCCTTTAGTTAGTTTAGCAACAAACAAGCGACATAGAAGTGACTGCCATTTTTCTCTAGAAGATAAAAATTACGAATACACACTGCAGTTTATTCTGGATAACTATTAACCTCATATATGGAATATTTAACCTTCTTGTTGTTGATATAAAATAAATCAAGGAAGCAACGCGTTCATTAATGCATGGTTCAATTTCTTTCTGGAGCAGAATCGCAAAGATATTGGGGGTGTCCCGTGAGATCTGCACGATTGGTGAGAATCGCTTTTTATCTTTAGATTTGATTCCGTTGATTGACATTTAATCATATTTAGTGTTATGGCCATGCTCAACACAGAGCAATAGTGAGCCATGTTTGAACAGCATACAGGGGCATAGCTACCCATTATGAAAGTTAAGGCACGACAAATAGATTTGAGCGCTTGTGCGCTGGAGGAGTGAGGGGGCATGCTCTCACGTGAAAATTCTGAATTCTAGAACGTCGATTGTGAATTTTAGACGTTACAATTGCGATGTATTTTAAATGAATCTAAAATTCCTATACACAGCGATGAAAAGTCACACTGACAGCAACACTATATTATGATCTCGCTGTGAGATATGTGACCGCTGGTCTAGAGTATATACCATACAGACATTCTAATAATTAAGACCACACATTGGTTAGGAAATATTGTCTACTTTTTAAGTTCAGCCGTGGTATTCAAGTACATGTACACAATTTCATAAAAATGAAGATGAAGCCCTTTCCTATAATGGTTATATATCGTTTATTTAGTTGAGGCTCCAGGACACTAATATAAGACATTTTATCAACATCCCACAACATGCCGACCCATGATCTAATCTGTATATAAACACATAATTTCGCTCACATCGCCCCCATCCACATTTGTAGATTGATACGGGTTCATGCGGACCGTTACCTTTAGTTACGGTTAGTTACGGATCTCGTTCTGCATATTGTTAAAGTTTAAACTTTATTTATTTTACAACTATTGTGAAGCAACTTCTAACAACTTATATTAATCACTCTCGTTGGCGCTGATGAAAGCGTATATGTGGTCATTTGTGTGGGAGGAAACCGGAGTACCCGGAGAAAACCCACAGGTCCGATATGGCGACCATCGTACCATCTCACATACTTCTCGGACCGAGGATCGAACCGGGTTGCATTGGTGAGAAGCGAGCGCGCTAACCACTGCGCTAATCGGACAGCCGTTACATTCAGTAACGTTTCAATGCGGATAGCGTGCGTTGCAAAACTGACAGTTACCTATTTGTGCTGATCAATGTGGATAATTGCGAATATGTGATTTCAGATAGGGATAAGTACGGATTGCTACGGACCCCTGAGTTCCATTAACCTCTAGTGTGACGATCTCTACCACTTTGGCAAACATCAGAATGATACGTGAGCACAGACTGATGGGAATGTTCTCGATCTATATATACTGGATGGTCTTTTGATAAAACCATTGGCGTATATCTAGTTTCACAGTCATGTACAACACACGCAGAATACTGCTGGTAAGACTCATCCAGTCCATCATGGACTTCGCACTCTGCAAGACGAGGTCATCGCCAACAACTTCGGTATTTTCGAACCTGAACCTCTGGCTTCCGACTAGTTTCATAATCATGACAGCATATCAATTCACGTGATGGGAAACATATATCATATATACAACCGTTACTATTGATGGAGTCCCGTAAATCCACCACCACACATCAGTCATGCCAAGCAATTACCTGCCAACGACCGTATTCCATCATCAGGTACAACGCATTTGCCCTCAACAAGTGGATGGTGAAGCCCATCGCTACTACGCATCTCGAAGAGAACGAGCGAGGTCTTCAACGTTTGCCTTTCTCGTGCCAGACGATGTGTGGGAATGCCTTTGGTATACTGGTCAACAGCTGAGGCAGCCTGCTCACAGCCGTCCCACAGGAGCCGCAGAACACGGAGACTAGTTTGTTGGCGTGTGTTACACTCCACAATATACCGAGGCATGCCTACGCAGATGAGTGTGCACTTTACGACAATGAGAACGAGCAGTACAACAGTATCCCCGGCCCGTGGAGAGATGATACTGGAGAAGCGGCTGTACGGCAACAACACCAGCAGAACGATGAATATACTGTATCTAAAGAACTACTATAACGGAGAGGCCGTGTATGTGCCATGGCAGTTGCATATGGTGCAGTGATTGTGTGGTGCAATGTTTGTTTATTGTAACAGTGTGGTGAGCATTTCATAAACTTGTTAATTGCAAATGTTGGGTCCAATAAAAGACACATAAATAAAGGTTTGTGCAATAAAGGTAAATAAGTTAATGGTCAAATAGATTAATTAATTGTGATCGGTCCCAACGATAACGTGCACGAGCATTGGTAAACAATCGTAAATGTCCGGTGTGTTCATAGGTAGCCTACTTCAGTTGAGAAGATATGAACAGGGAACAAGCTTATGATTTCGCGTTTAGATTCCCGGTCTTCAGACTTTATCGCAATTCCAAGCGTTCTTGAATCTGAAATGACTCCATCTTGATGGACCTGTCGAAATTTTAGTTGCGGAATTAATATTAATACTATTTTATTGCATTCATTTTACAATGAGGATAGCAATTTACAATTACATATCACAGATATCAGTACTGTAACATTTCTAACATACATAACTCCTGATCATCTCCATATGACATACATGACATTCTTAAAGTGCAAAAGGATTGGCTACACGTTTTGAAAACATTAGCAAATGCCATTTCCAGTTGAGGAATTGAGCTGTAAGCTATGTATGTATGGTTATGCGGTAGCATGGAGGGCTTAATTTTCTAAACATGCGACCAATAGTCATATGGAAATATAATGTTACTAAGATCAGGTTTGGTTCGATAGGTGTACGAGTGTTCGTCTACATACAGGTTCGTCTATCGAGAGGTTTCCTCTATTTTGGCAACACCCCCTCTACCCCACACACACATTTGGAGTAGTTTTGTCTCTGTAGTCAGGCTGACTTCGCTTATTAAATTTGGTGGTTATTATCTTTACAGTATTAGCCTCCTTAATTTAGTAATCGTGTAGCGGTTTGGGTAGAGCAAAATATTTTGATAATTTTAAGTGTAAAATATATTAAATGGAATTGCACCATGGCTACCAGTAAGTTTGATGGTTAGTATTAATGTTTATAAACATCAAAAAGAAGACAAGGCATGCGCACATGGTTAGGGAAGGATTAAGACTAAATAATTTGGCATCCTCATAACCCCGTAAATTCTGGATAAATATTAAGAATACGTATAAGAAGAAATCAAATAATTATGCAGATTCCTTAACAGTTGATGAATTAGTGAACCATTTTAGAGATGTGTTTGGTGGTGTATCCCCAGCTGGTACTGACCAGGAACATGACATACATTTTGATTCGTACTGCGAGGAATTGGATTGCGTAATCTCAGACAACGAAATACGTGAGGCTGTTTTCTCGCAAAACAATAAGAGCCCGGGTTTCGATAACCTAGCGGCAGAAACTTATTTTTAATCCCGCCTTTGATATTATATCACCCATTTTGAATGTCTTGTCTAATAGGATATGTTCGAGCAATGAATATCCGGAGTCGTGGGGTCAATGTATAATTGCGCCCATATTTCAAATTGAAGAAAGGGGACGTAAACGTTGCAAGCTACTATAAAGGCATAACCTTGATACATATCCTGGCAAAAGTATATTCCCAGATATTGATAAGTAAATTAAATAAATGGTCTAAATAGTATGATAAACTTTCACAAAACCAGTTCGATTTTCAAAAAGGAAAGTCGATTACAGATTGTATTTTAATTATACATGCAATATTATATGAAGTACATAGCGAGACACAAAAGCTCAACTGCTTATTTATTGACTACCAGCAGTGTTTTAATTACATGCAATGTTATCACCTGTTTACTATAATTATGATGAAACTGTGAGTGGGAATTTTGTTAAGGCTCTGCGTGCTATGTATAATAGAGTCAGGTCGAGTGTAAAATATAAACCAAATGTTTCGAGATTCTTCGATTCTGAAATTGGTTTGACACAGGGGGATGCGATCTCTCCATTATTATTCATGTGTTTCGTGAATGACATCATACAAAGTATAAATTCTGATATTAATGATATTGATGAATTGAAACTATTTCTAATCTGGTATGCAGACGACATGATTTTACTTGCGTGTATCTTGAATGCATACATGAGAGGACATATCTTATTGCCCTGTCTAGAGTTCGTGCATCTGCTAATTATTTATTTATAGAACCGGGTCGATATAGCAATATACCCCGGGAACAACGACTCTGTAAATCATGTAATATGAAAAAAATTGAATCGGAATTCCATTTTTCACTGGGATGACAACTACAGGGATTTGAGAATAAGGTACCATATTTCTGTCATTGGCCAAACCTAAATAAGTTTGCGTTACTTTTACATTCTACCTCTGAAATTGTAATAAATAATTTGTCAAAATATCTCTATTTTGCGAACAAGATTAGGGTTTATGTTTGAAAGAGTTTGGTCAAAGAACATGATTGTCTAATATGTATTATCTATATTTGTTAACATCTACTTGTACATGCAACCCTTCTTCTGGGTTTGTATGTGACCTTGAGAAAATGGTATGTATATTCCATGTCTTCCCTTATAATTTGTATGTATATGTGTATGTATATATGTTTATATATTTGTTTTAATAATACAATATATTCTAATTACATGTACATACACACACTTTTCTCAAATTATAGAATGATGTATGTTAGTGTTAGTTGATTTATGGCGATGAACATGTTATATGTTTATGCCAAATAAAAATAAAATATATTGAATAAAAATGTGTATAATACTATAAAAATTGTAATGATGTTTTATGTGGAATAACATGCTTGGCATTGATATTTGGTATTAGGGATATGATTTACACTGATTGGATAATGTTACGTCATCACATATACTATCCATATAATCGGATAATTGTTTATGAAACACGAACTATTAATACAGATTGGCTTAAATATAGTTCTTTTCAATCTGAAACGTTTATCAAAACTGTAAATATCTACAAGAATAAATTAATGCCATTGTAATTTAAAATATATTTATATGTAATTTATGTGGCTTTATATGAATTGTATAGTCTCATGTATTTAGAATGGCTGTGTGCAATTTTATGGGTAATGTTATTTGTATTATGTATTGTATTGTACATGGATGAGACAGAAATAAAGATTATAACATAAATAAATAATAATAACACAATAGTAGCGGTAGCGGTTACCACTTTAACACAGTATTTGGTTTGGAAAACCTTCAGACGATATGATTATTAATTTTTAGCATTAGAAATTATAGCAACTAAGTATTATATGTTTCAGATTTAAAGACAAAGTATACTACATTATAACTAGTTGCAATCGCATACATTGTAGAGCGTCATCATGCTATCTAACCAGACACAATGCTGCTTGCTATTCTGATAGTGGAGCTAAATAACTAGGTTGAATGGCAAACAACATAGATACTGATCAGACACTATGCTGCTTGCTATTCTGATAGTGGAGCTAAATGACTAGGTTGAATGGCAAACAACATAGATACTGACCAGACACTATGCTGCTTGCTATTCTGATAGTGGAGCTAAATGACTAGGTTGAATGACAAACAACATAGATACTGATCAGACACTATGCTGCTTGCTATTCTGATAGTGGAGCTAAATGACTAGGTTGAATGGCAAACAACATAGATACTGATCAGACACTATGCTGCTTGCTATTCTGATAGTGGAGCTAAATGACTAGGTTGAATGGCAAACAACATAGATACTGACCAGACACAATGCTGCTTGCTATTCTGATAGTGGAGCTAAATGACTAGGTTGAATGACAAACAACATAGATACTGACCAGACACTATGCTGCTTGCTATTCTGATAGTGGAGCTAAATGACTAGGTTTAATGGCAAACAACATAGATACTGATCAGACACAATGCTGCTTGCTATTCTGATAGTGGAGCTAAATGACTAGGTTGAATGGCAAACAACATAGATACTGACCAGACACTATGCTGCTTGCTATTCTGATAGTGGAGCTAAATAACTAGGTTGAATGGCAAACAACATAGATACTGACCAGACACTATGCTGCTTGCTATTCTGATAGTGGAGCTAAATGACTAGGTTGAATGGCAAACAACATAGATACTGACCAGACACTATGCTGCTTGCTATTCTGATAGTGAAGCTAAATGACTAGGTTGAATGGCAAACAACATAGATACTGACCAGACACTATGCTCCTTGCTATTCTGATAGTGGAGCTAAATGACTAGGTTGAATGGCAAACAACATAGATACTGATCAGACGCTATGCAGCTTGCTATTCTGATAGTGGAGCTAAATGACTAGGTTGAATGGCAAACAACATAGATACTGATCAGACACAATGCTGCTTGCTATTCTGATAGTGGAGCTAAATGACTAGATTGAATGGCAAACAACATAGATACTGACCAGACACTATGCTGCTTGCTATTCTGATAGTGGAGCTAAATGACTAGGTTGAATGGCAAACAACATATATACTGATCAGACGCTATGCTGCTTGCTATTCTGATAGTGGAGCTAAATGACTAGGTTGAATGGCAAACAACATATATACTGATCAGACACTATGCTGCTTGCTATTCTGATAGTGGAGCTAAATGACTAGGTTGAATGGCAAACAACATAGATACTGATCAGACACTATGCTGCTTGCTATTCTGATAGTGAAGCTAAATGACTAGGTTGAATGGCAAACAACATAGATACTGATCAGACACTATGCTGCTTGCTATTCTGATAGTGGAGTTAAAGGACTAGGTTGAATGGCAAACAACATAGATACTGATCAGACACTAGGCTGCTTGCTATTCTGATAGTGGAGCTAAATGACTAGGTTGAATGGCAAACAACATAGATACTGATCAGACACTATGCTGCTTGCTATTCTGATAGTGGAGCTAAATAACTAGGTTGAATGGCAAACAACATAGATACTGACCAGACACTATGCTGCTTGCTATTCTGATAGTGGAGCTAAATGACTAGGTTGAATGGCAAACAACATAGATACTAACCAGACACTATGCTGCTTGCTATTCTGATAGTGGAGCTAAATGACTAGGTTGAATGGCAAACAACATAGATACTGATCAGACACTATGCTACTTGCTATTCTGATAGTGGAGCTAAATGACTAGGTTGAATGGCAAACAACATAGATACTGATCAGACACTATGCTGCTTGCTATTCTGATAGTGGAGCTAAATGACTAGGTTGAATGGCAAACAACATAGATACTGATCAGACGCTACGCTGCTTGCTATTCTGATAGTGGAGCTAAATAACTAGGTTGAATGGCAAACAACATAGATACTGACTAGACACTATGCTGCTTGCTATTCTGATAGTGGAGCTAAATGACTAGGTTGAATGGCAAACAACATAGATACTGATCAGACACTATGCTGCTTGCTATTCTGATAGTGGAGCTAAATGACTAGGTTGAATGGCAAACAACATAGATACTGATCAGACAATATGCTGCTTGCTATTCTGATAGTGGAGTTAAATGACTAGGTTGAATGGCAAACAACATAGATACTGATCAGACACTATGCTGCTTGCTATTCTGATAGTGGAGTTAAATGACTAGGTTGAATGGCAAACAACATAGATACTGATCAGACACTATGCTGCTTGCTATTCTGATAGTGGAGTTAAATAACTAGGTTGAATGGCAAACAACATAGATACTGATCAGACACTATGCTGCTTGCTATTCTGATAGTGGAGTTAAATAACTAGGTTGAATGGCAAACAACATAGATACTGATCAGACACTATGCTGCTTGCTATTCTGATAGTGGAGTTAAATAACTAGGTTGAATGGCAAACAACATAGATACTGATCAGACACTATGCTGCTTGCTATTCTGATAGTGGAGTTAAATAACTAGGTTGAATGGCAAACAACATAGATACTGATCAGACACTATGCTGCTTGCTATTCTGATAGTGGAGTTAAATAACTAGGTTGAATGGCAAACAACATAGATACTGATCAGACACTATGCTGCTTGCTATTCTGATAGTGGAGTTAAATAACTAGGTTGAATGGCAAACAACATAGATACTGATCAGACACTATGCTGCTTGCTATTCTGATAGTGGAGTTAAATAACTAGGTTGAATGGCAAACAACATAGATACTGATCAGACACTATGCTGCTTGCTATTCTGATAGTGGAGCTAAATGACTAGGTTGAATGGCAAACAACATAGATACTGATCAGACACTATGCTGCTTGCTATTCTTATTGTGGAGCTAAATAACTAGGTTGAATGGCAAACAACATAGATACTGATCAGACACTATGCTGCTTGCTTGATAGTGGAGCTAAATAACTAGGTTGAATGGCAAACAACATAGATACTGATCAGACACTATGCTGCTTGCTATTCTATTACCTGTACCTGACTACCAGCAGGCAGCACCATGGTCTATCGTTTACCACCTCAGACCGGTGATTACCTGCACCTGACTACCAGCAGGCAGCACCATGGTCTATCGTTTACCACCTCAGACTTGTGATTACCTGCACCTGACTACCAGCAGGCAGCACCGTGGTCTATCGGTTACCACCTCAGACTGGTGATTACCTGCATCTGACTACCAGCAGGCAGCACCATGGTCTATCGGTTACCACCTCAGACTGGTGATTACCTGCATCTGACTACCAGCAGGCAGCACCATGGTCTATCGGTTACCACCTAAGACTGGTGATTATCAGCATCTGACTACTAGCAGGCAGCACCATGGTATATCGGTTACCACCTCAGACTGATGATTACATGCACCTGATTATCAGCAGGCAGCACCATGTTCTATCGGTTACCACCTCAGATTGGTGATTACCTGCACCTGACTACCAGCAGGCAGCACCATGGTATATCGGTTACCACCTCAGATTGGTGATTACCTGCACCTGACTACCAGCAGGCAGCACCATGGTCTATCGATTACCACCTGCGACTGGTGATTACCTGCACCTGACTACCAGCAGACAGCACCATGGTCTATCGGTTACCACCTACTATTTGTGATTACCTGCACCCGACTACCAGCAGACGTGCTAGCACCATGGTCTATCGTTTACCACCTCACACTGGTGATTACCTGCACCTGACTACCAGCAAGCAGCACTATGGTATATAGGTTACCACCTTAGACTGGTGATTACCTGCACCTGACTACCAGCAGGCAACACCATGGTCTATCGGTTACCACCTCAGACTGATGATGACCTGCACCTGACTACCAGCAGGCATCACCATGGTCTATCTGTTACCACCTCAGACTGATGATTACCTGCACCTGACTACCAGCAGGCAACACCATGGTATATCGGTTACCACATCAGACTGGTGATTACCTGCACCTGACTACCAGCAGGCATCACCATGGTCTATCGATTACCACCTCATACTGGTGATTACCTGCACCTGACTACCAGCAGGCATCACCATGGCCTATCTGTTACCACCTCAGACTGATGATTACCTGCACCTGACTACCAGCAGGCAACACAATGGTCTATCGGTTACCACATCAGACTGGTGATTACCTGCACCTGACTACCAGCAGGCATCACCATGGTCTATCGATTACCACCTCATACTGGTGATTATCTGCACCTGACTACCAGCAGGCAGCACCATGGTATATCGGTTACCACCTCAGACTGGTGATTACCAGCACCTGGCTACCAGCAGACAGCACCATGTTCTATCGGTTACCACCTGAGACTGGTGATTACCTGCACATGACTACCAGCAGGCAGCACCATGATCTATCGGTTACCACCTCAGACTGGTAATTATCTGCACCTGGCTACCAGCAGACAGCACCATGGTATATCGGTTACCACCTGAGACTGGTGATTACCTGCACCTGGCTACCAGCAGACAGCACCATGTTCTATCGGATACCACCTCAGACTGGTGATCACCTGCACCTGACTACCAGCAGACAGCACCATGGTCTATCGGTTACCACCTCAGATTGGTGATTACCTGCACCTGACTACCAGCAGGCAGCACCATGGTCTATCGGTTACCACCTCAGACTGATGATGACCTGCACCTGACTACCAGCAGGCATCACCATGGTCTATCTGTTACCACCTCAGACTGATGATTACCTGCACCTGACTACCAGCAGGCAACACCATGGTCTATCGGTTACCACCTCAGACTGGTGATTACCTGCACCTGACTACCAGCAAGCATCACCATGGTCTATCGATTACCACCTCATACTGGTGATTACCTGCACCTGACTACCAGCAGGCATCACCATGGCCTATCTGTTACCACCTCAGACTGATGATTACCTGCACATGTCTACCAGCAGGCAACACCATGGTCTATCGGTTACCACATCAGACTGGTGATTACCTGCACCTGACTACCAGCAGGCATCACCATGGTCTATCGATTACCACCTCATACTGGTGATTACCTGCACCTGACTACCAGCAGGCAGCACCATGGTATATCGGTTACCACCTCAGACTGGTGATTACCTGCACCTGGCTACCAGCAGACAGCACTATGTTCTATCGGTTACCACCTGAGACTGGTGATTACCTGCACATGACTACCAGCAGGCAGCACCATGATCTATCGGTTACCACCTCAGACTGGTGATTATCTGCACCTGGCTACCAGCAGACAGCACCATGGTATATCGGTTACCACCTGAGACAGGTGATTACCTGCACCTGACTACCAGCAGGCAGCGCCATGGTCTATCGGTTACCACATTAGACTGGTGATTACCTGCACCTGACTACCAGCAGGCAGCGCCATGGTCTATCGGTTACCACCTTAGACTGGTGATTACCTGTACCTGACTACCAGCAGGCAGCACACTGTACTATCGGTTATCACCTCAGACTGGTGATTACCTGCACCTGACTACCAGCATGCATCACCATGGTCTATCGATTACCACCTGCGACTGGTGATTACCTGCACCTGACTACCAGCAGACAGCACCATGGTCTATCGGTTACCACCTAATAGTTGTGATTACCTGCACCTGACTACCAGCAGACGTGCTAGCACCATGGTCTATCGTTTACCACCTCATACTGGTGATTACCTGCACCTGACTACCAGCAGGCAGCACTATGGTATATCGGTTACCACCTTAGACTGGTGATTACCTGCACCTGACTACCAGCAGGCAGCACCATGGTATATCGGTTACCACCTCATACTGGTGATTACCTGCACCTGGCTACCAGCAGACAGCACTATGTTCTATCGGTTACCACCTGAGACTGGTGATTACCTGCACATGACTACCAGCAGGCAGCACCATGATCTATCGGTTACCACCTAATAGTTGTGATTACCTGCACCTGACTACCAGCAGACGTGCTAGCACCATGGTCTATCGTTTACCACCTCATACTGGTGATTACCTGCACCTGACTACCAGCAGGCAGCACTATGGTATATCGGTTACCACCTTAGACTGGTGATTACCTGCACCTGACTACCAGCAGGCAACACCATGGTCTATCGGTTACCACCTCAGACTGGTGATCACCTGCACCTGACTACCAGCAGACAGCACCATGGTATATCGTTTACCACCTCAGACTGGTGATTACCTGCACCTGACTACCAGCAGGCAGCACCATGGTCTATCGGTTACCAACTCAGATTGGTGATTACCTGCACCTGACTACCAGCAGGCAGCACCATGGTCTATCGGTTACCACCTCAGACTGATGATGACCTGCACCTGACTACCAGCAGGCATCACCATGGTCTATCTGTTACCACCTCAGACTGGTGATTACCTGCACCTGACTACCAGCAGGCAACACCATGGTCTATCGGTTACCACATCAGACTGGTGATTACCTGCACCTGGCTACCAGCAGGCATCACCATGGTCTATCGATTACCACCTCATACTGGTGATTACCTGCACCTGACTACCAGCAGGCAGCACCATGGTATATCGGTTACCACCTCAGGCTGGTGATTACCTGCACCTGGCTACTAGCAGACAGCACCATGGTATATCGGTTACCACCTGAGACTGGTGATTACCTGCACATGAATACCAGCAGGCATCACCATGGTCTATCGATTACCACCTGAGACTGGTGATTACCTGCACCTGACTACCAGCATACAGCACCATTGTCTATCGGTTACTACCTCAGACTGGTGATTACCTGCACCTGGCTACCAGCAGACAGCACCATGTTCTATCGGTTACCACCTGAGACTGGTGATTACCTGCACATGACTACCAGCAGGCAGCACCATGATCTATCGGTTACCACCTCAGACTGGTGATTACCTGCACCTGGCTACCAGCAGACAGCACCATGGTATATCGGTTACCACCTGAGACAGGTGATTACCTGCACCTGACTACCAGCAGGCAGCGCCATGGTCTATCGGTTACCACATTAGACTGGTGATTACCTGCACCTGACTACCAGCAGACGTGCTAGCACCATGGTCTATCGTTTACCACCTCATACTGGTGATTACCTGCACCTGACTACCAGCAGGCAGCACTATGGTATATCGGTTACCACCTTAGACTGGTTATTACCTGCACCTGACTACCAGCAGGCAACACCATGGTCTATCGGTTACCACCTCAGACTGGTGATCACCTGCACCTGACTACCAGCAGACAGCACCATGGTATATCGTTTACCACCTCAGACTGGTGATTACCTGCACCTGACTACCAGCAGGCAGCACCATGGTCTATCGGTTACATACTCAGAGTGGTGATTACCTGCACCTGACTACCAGCAGGCAGCACCATGGTCTATCGGTTACCACCTCAGACTGATGATGACCTGCACCTGACTACCAGCAGGCATCACCATGGTCTATCTGTTACCACCTCAGACTGATGATTACCTGCACCTGACTACCAGCAGGCAACACCATGGTCTATCGGTTACCACATCAGACTGGTGATTACCTGCACCTGGCTACCAGCAGGCATCACCATGGTCTATCGATTACCACCTCATTCTGGTGATTACCTGCACCTGACTACCAGCAGGCAGCACCATGGTATATCGGTTACCACCTCAGGCTGGTGATTACCTGCACCTGGCTACCAGCAGACAGCACCATGGTATATCGGTTACCACCTGAGACTGGTGATTACCTGCACATGAATACCAGCAGGCATCACCATGGTCTATCGATTACCACCTGAGACTGGTGATTACCTGCACCTGACTACCAGCATACAGCACCATTGTCTATCGGTTACTACCTCAGACTGGTGATTACCTGCACCTGGCTACCAGCAGACAGCACCATGTTCTATCGGTTACCACCTGAGACTGGTGATTACCTGCACATGACTACCAGCAGGCAGCACCATGATCTATCGGTTACCACCTCAGACTGGTGATTACCTGCACCTGACTACCAGCAGGCAGCACCATGTTCTATCGGTTACCACCTAAGACTGGTGATTACCTGCATCTGACTACCAGCAGACCACACCATGGTATAGCGTTTACCACCTTAGACTGGTGATTACCTGCACCTGACTACCAGCAGGCAGCACCATGATCTATCGGTTACCACCTCAGACTGGTGATTACCTGCACATGACTATAAGCAGGCAGCACCATGGAAGTTCGAAACCCTTCAGAGTCTTGGGGTTATGCTTTTGATTTGAGAAAGACACTGATTATTTCGCATGCATTTGGCCATTTCTTAGTCTTAGTGCTGGATGGTTCCAGGCAGCTGAGAATAATATATACAGTATAGTATAATCAAGAAAAAATAAATTAGTAATTTAGTATAGCAACCCCCAAAACATGTATGATCATCATATTGAACAATAGCAGTCATAATGAATGCACAAAAAGTCTGGTTAATTGCTAACCTAGCCCTGCCTCAACATATTTGAACCATATGGCCCTCAGTATATAATCCTATAACCTGGCATTCTGAGCACCAATGGTATATATAGGGCTTCTGTTGGATGCATTACTATATCTGGAGTTGTTGTTGGCGGTGGTGGTCGTCGTGGCGTTGGTGGTGGTGGGTGTGTTGGTGTGTTTGTGGTGTTGCTGGTGGTGTCGTTGTTGTTGTTGTTGTTGGTGGCGGTGGTGGTGGTCGTGGTGTTGTTGGTGGTGGTGTGTTTGTGGTGTTGCTGGTGGTGTCGTTGTTGTTGGTGGTGGTCAACCGCGTCTATGTGTATTCCCGGTATTACAGGGATTCGGGATATAGTAGAGTACGGAATTCCCGGAATATCGGGGATTAAAGAGTTAATAAACAGCTACAACAGTAACAGGGTTCAGTTTAAAATGATAACAGCCTTTTCGGATATCAGGTTTCGGACAATGCCAACAGTGGACTGAAATGACAGGTTTCCGCACGTTAGCTTCGTTCTAGAATACAAAATGTTGATTTAAATTGTTAAGGAATACATTCGAAAGTTATTACAAAATGTATCTACCCTCGCCAAATTGCATTGTGTACATGTCATTTCAGTTCCATTCTGTATGCCCTGTCACATGCAAAACTAAAAGCGGTATGCCTAAAGTACGAAATGTAGAAGACAAGGGGCAATGTCGATACATTAAAATGGAAAATACGAAATGTAGATTTGAAGTAATAATTTTTGAAGATATAGAAGTCACGAAATCGCGATAAAAAGATAGACGAACCTGCACGCACGCACGCACGCACGCACGCACGCACGCACGCACGCACGCACGCACGCACGCACGCACGCACGCACGCACGCACGCACGCACGCACGCACGCACGCACGCACGCACGCACGCACGCACGCACGCACGCACGCACGAACGAACGCACGAACGAACGCACGCACGCACGGAATTGCGATAATGCGATAAAGTCCGAGCCCAGGGATTTAAACGCGAAATCATAAGCTGGTTCCCTGTTTTCATATCTTCTCCTGTTGACAAACCGGAACTTTGCGATATTTTGATATGCAGACTTCGCGATCAATTCCCTATTAAAACTTTAGTCTCACGATACCACCAACGCAGTTTTGAGACAATGTCCTTGGTTGGCATTTCAAAAGGCTGGCTGTCATTAGGTCTGGTTAGTTAATTTTTAATAGTTATATAGTATAGTGATACGTTTCTGCCACAACATGCATACACATGTACTTATATGTTATCGTTTTAGAATAATTGATGACGTTGGCTATTAATTGTGCTGAGTTGGATACTTATAGCTTATACAAATTTATATTAACTCGATTGCGAAACAAGATTCTACACGTATGTTAATCACTCATTCCTGAATCCATCGCCGCCAAGGAGAGAGAAGAGGCAATGTGGAATTTAAATGCCTTGCCTAAGGGCACAATCGTAACGGCTACAGCTGGGCGTGAACACCCGGCATTTCGCACCTGAACCGAAGGTACTACCACTGCGCTATCACGATTTCACCGTTGGCTAATTAATGATATACATACGATTGTAAAATAGTTCTGTACTGGGTACAACTAGCACGTGTTGTAAATCATAAAGCTCATCATTTAGATGTAAAGTTGCACCAGCAATTTCCATATATCGTTGGACAAATAGTGTCAACGAATCGTCACTTTGAATAACAAGAGCCTGGTACATTGTAGTTATAGGATACAGTATCATTGGGAGAACAGATTGTATGTATTGCCAATTTTGTTTGGTTTCATTATTTCTATAACATAACTTGTTTCTCATCAATTGAATATATGTAAAACGAAAGCCCTATATTTCTTTATTTATGCTTGAACTCATCTTGCCGGGAGTGTGTGTGTGTTTTACGTTTATTTATCGTCGCTACCGGTTGCCCATATGAGCGACGCCTCCTGAAGAGATTAGTCATTTTAGAGTTTTGGAGGATAGTGCAGTGATACAGACAGAGACCCATTCCAGAGTGTTCGCTGGTTATTTTACATGAACGGTGTAAAGCACCGACACGAGACCTCGGTTTAACGTCCCATCTGAAAGATTGTTAATTTTATTAGTGTTAAAAATACTAACTACAGATCCGTCTGTATATTGCCGGGAGGGCCGTTAGTAATGCTGCTAAAACTTGTGACCCGACCCGTTTGCTGTTCTTTAAATTGCCATACAAATATGTTATTATGATTCATATGGAAAACGAATTTAGCAATAAAAATATGATTAAACTAGATATAGTTTGATACTAATTGTGTCCGCCTCCGTTGTCGAGTGGTTAAGGTCGCTGACTTGTATACCACTGTAACCTATCATCACTGATGGTCACGGGTTCGAGCCCCGCTCAGACCGTGTCTCATTTATATGAAAAAGTTGGCAGTTTCTTACGGAGGTTGGTGCACCCAATTACTGGTTACCGCTGGAGCCTGCCCAGGAAAGGTGTTGTTAGGTAAAGTGCCCGCCGGCGATATAGCCCAAAATGGTGTTGATGCAGGCGTAAAACCCGAAATATAACATACTGAAACTAATTGAATGCCATTAAAAACTGTAGCACGTGGGATGTTAGCGCACATAAAAGATAAATTTACTTCTGAGGCAGAAGGGAGAGTGATCAAGGCATCTGATATGGACAGTCTGTGTCGCAAGATGAACTTGAGTCCTCAAGATAGGGCTCTCGGATATAGTATAAAGTACACGATTATTAATAATAAAGGTGTTTTCTATAAATTTATTCAGTGTGTGACATGTACAGTATGATGTCAATGTATTGTCTGCCTTTGTCTCTTTATACATAAATTTGAACATGCTATAACAAGGACCACAATGGAAATAAGAAAGCTTTGTTGCTCTCTTTTTGTGTTATCCTTGGTATTGATTATATGTCATCTACTCTGCACGTTAATGCTCACATGTACTATGTTGACATTGATTATATGTCATCTACTCTGCACGTTAATGCTCACATGTACTATGTTGGTATAGATTATATGTCATCTACTCTGCACTTTGATGTTCACATGTACTATGTTGACATTGATTATATGTCATCTACTCTGCACGTTAATGCTCACATGTACTATGTTGACATTGATTATATGTCATCCACTCTGCACGTTAATGCTCACATGTACTATGTTGACATTGATTATATGTCATCTACTCTGCACGTTAATGCTCACATGTACTATGTTGACATTGATTATATGTTATCTACTCTGCACGTTAATGCTCACATGTACTATGTTGACATTGATTATATGTCATCTACTCTGCACGTGAATGCTCACATGTACTATGTTGACATTGATTATATGTCATCTACTCTGCACGTTAATGCTCACATGTACTATGTTGACATTGATTATATGTTATCTACTCTGCACGTTAATGCTCAGATGTACTATGTTGACATTGATTTTGTATTTGTTTTATGACCTATATTATATTTTTACCAGAATAAAACTATCTATAACAGCTCTGGTGAAACATGATGGTGTATTTATGTAATGGCTACGCGGCACGCTTAGACTCCCATTTCACTGTCACCGATGACTGTTCTATATATAGGTTTGATTGTATTACTGCAAACCTCCGGGGCGCTGCGACTAATCAACTACAATACGCTGAGACTCTAATCTAATAGAAAACTCATCTCATATTTTTGTTCGTCTCGTGAGAGAGCAGTATTTTATTCTAGAAAAGCGGCATAATCCAACAACCTTTGCAATTGGATAGAGGAGATAGAACGTATATCGTGACGTTTTGTAATAAGTCTGCTGTGTGAACGACTGTTTCGTAGAAATAGGGTTAAATGCTAGATAACAGATGCTGTCAAGCAGAAACCTGGTCATTGTGCGGATATGTACATGTGCCGGTCATTGTGCGGATATGTACATGTGCCGGTCATTGTGCGGATATGTACATGTGCCGGTCATTGTGCGGATATGTACATGTGCCGGTCATTGTGCGGATATGTACACGCGCCGGTCATTGTGCGGATATGTACATGCGCCGGTCATTGTGCGAATATGTACATGTGGCGGTCATTGTGCGGATATGTACACGCGCCGGTCATTGTGCGGATATGTACATGTGTCGGTCATTGTGCGGATATGTACACGCGCCGGTCATTGTGCGGATATGTACATGTGCCGGTCATTGTGCGGATATGTACACGCGCCGGTCATTGTGCGGATATGTACATGCGCCGGTCATTGTGCGAATATGTACATGTGGCGGTCATTGTGTGGATATGTACATGTGCCGGTCATTGTGCGGATATGTACATGTGCCGGTCATTGTGCGGATATGTACATGTGCCGGTCATTGTGCGGATATGTACATGTGCTGGTCATTGTGTGGATATGTACATGTGCCGGTCATTGTGCGGATATGTACATGTGCCGGTCATTGTGCGGATATGTACATGTGCCGGTCATTGTGCGGATATGTACATGTGCCGGTCATTGTGCGGATATGTACATGTGCCGGTCATTGTGCGGATATGTACATGTGCCGGTCATTGTGCGAATATGTACATGTGCCGGTCATTGTGCGGATATGTACATGTGCCGGTCATTGTGCGGATATGTACATGTGCCGGTCATTGTGCGGATATGTACACGCGCCGGTCATTGTGCGGATATGTACATGCGCCGGTCATTGTGCGAATATGTACATGTGGCGGTCATTGTGCGGATATGTACACGCGCCGGTCATTGTGCGGATATGTACATGCGCCGGTCATTGTGCGAATATGTACATGTGGCGGTCATTGTGTGGATATGTACATGTGCCGGTCATTGTGCGGATATGTACATGTGCCGGTCATTGTGCGGATATGTACATGTGCCGGTCATTGTGCGGATATGTACATGTGCTGGTCATTGTGCGGATATGTACATGTGCCGGTCATTGTGCGGATATGTACATGTGCCGGTCATTGTGCGGATATGTACATGTGCCGGTCATTGTGCGGATATGTACATGTGCCGGTCATTGTGCGGATATGTACATGTGCCGGTCATTGTGCGGATATGTACATGTGCTGGTCATTGTGCGGATATGTACATGTGCCGGTCATTGTGCGGATATGTACATGTGCCGGTCATTGTGCGGATATGTACATGTGCCGGTCATTGTGCGGATATGTACATGTGCCGGTCATTGTGCGGATATGTACATGTGCCGGTCATTGTGCGGATATGTACATGTGCCGGTCATTGTGCGGATATGTACATGTGCCGGTCATTGTGCGAATATGTACATTTGCCGGTCATTGTGCGGATATGTACATGTGTCGGTCATTGTGCGGATATGTACATGCGCCGGTCATTGTGCGGATATGTACATGCGCCGGTCATTGTGCGGATATGTACATGCGCCGGCCATTGTTTCTCAATGTACACGTATCTGAGTATTATTGATTTCATGTATTCAATATGCATAATCCGACAATACGATTTTTCGATGCACATATCTAATGATGCTTGATTTTTCTTTTATCAAACATTGTTATTCAGTTTTGATACGCCATGTATTCCGTTCCGAGACATTTATATTCTGTACTGTTATAGTATATATTGCGTTCCTAGATATTTATATTCTGTACTGTTATAGTATATATTGCGTTCCTAGATATTTATATTCTGTCTTGCTATAGCATGTATTGCGTTCCTAGACATTTATATTCTGTCTTGCTATAGCATGTATTGCGTTCCTAGATATTTATATTCTGTCTTGCTATAGCATGTATTGCGGTCCTAGACATTTATATTCTGTCTTGCTATAGCATGTATTGCGGTCCTAGACATTTATATTCTGTCTTGCTATAGCATGTATTGCGGTCCTAGATATTTATATTCTGTCTTGCTATAGTATGTATTGCGTTCCTAGATATTTATATTCTGTCTTTCTATAGCATGTATTGTGGTCCTAGATATTTATATTCTGTCTTGCTATAGCATGTATTGCGTTCCTAGATATGTATATTCTGTCTTGCTATAGCATGTATTGCGGTCCTAGACATTTATATTCTGTCTTGCTATAGCATGTATTGCGGTCCTAGACATTTATATTCTGTCTTGCTATAGCATGTATTGCGGTCCTAGATATTTATATTCTGTCTTGCTATAGTATGTATTGCGTTCCTAGATATTTATATTCTGTCTTTCTATAGCATGTATTGTGGTCCTAGATATTTATATTCTGTCTTGCTATAGCATGTATTGCGGTCCTAGAGACATTTATATTCTGTCTTGTTATAGCATGTATTGCGGTCCTAGATATTTATATTCTGTCTTGTTATAGCATGTATTACGTTCCTAGATATGTATATTCTGTCTTGCTATAGCATGTATTGCGGTCGTAGAGACATTTATATTCTGTCTTGTTATAGCATGTATTGCGGTCCTAGATATTTATATTCTGTCTTGCTATAGCATGTATTGCGGTCCTAGATATTTATATTCTGTCTTGTTATAGCATGTATTGCGTTCCTAGATATTTATATTCTGTCTTGCTATAGCATGTATTGCGGTCGTAGAGACATTTATATTCTGTCTTGTTATAGCATGTATTGCGGTCCTAGATATTTATATTCTGTCTTGCTATAGCATGTATTGCGCACCTTAAATATGTATATTTTGTCTTGCTATAGCATGTATTGCGCACCTTAAATATGTATATTTTGTCTTGCTATAGCATGTATTGCGCACCTTAAATATGTATATTTTGTCTTGCTATAGCATGTATTGCGCACCTTAAATATGTATATTTTGTCTTGCTATAGCATGTATTGCGCACCTAAATATGTATATTTTGTCTTGCTATAGTATGTATTGCGCACCTAAATATGTATATTTTGTCTTGTTATAGCATGTATTGCGCACCTAAATATGTATATTTTGTCTTGTTATAGCATGTATTGCGCACCTAAATATGTATATTTTGTCTTGTTATAGCATGTATTGCGCACCTAAATATGTATATTTTGTCTTGTTATAGCATGTATTGCGCACCTAAATATGTATATTTTGTCTTGTTATAGCATGTATTGCGCACCTAAATATGTATATTTTGTCTTGTTATAGCATGTATTGCGCACCTAAATATGTATATTTTGTCTTGCTATATCATGTATTGCGCTCCTAGAACCAACCGAACTATGCACCATTACATTCACGGATATGTCGTTATTAACACAAGCATAAGTTGCAATTGTTGGACGCCTATGACAGAAATGCCAATTTCGGACAAGCACATGTTACTGTGCCAAACTTCCAGATGACAATAACAGCATCAACAGAAGAACGGGACATACCTGAGGAGCAGCAGACTACAGGGACATACACGAGGGGTAGCAGACTACCGGGACATACATGCGGAGACGCAGACTACCGGGACCTACACGAGGAGCAGCAGACTACTGGATTCTAGCCCCGTAATGTGTAGGATTTCACTAAAGTCACTTTAGAGTCACTTTACAATGTTCCATTCACATACCCGAGTCATGTACATATATCCTATATATTATGCATAGAGAGGGGGACCTAGGATATAGGATTTTCCATTCACATACCCCAGTCATGTACATATATCCTATATGTTATGCATGGATAGGGGGTACCTAGGATATAGGTATTTTCCATTCACATACCCCAGTCATGTACATATATCCTATATGTTATGCATAGATAGGGGACCTAGGATATATGTATTTTCCATTCGCATACCCCAGTCATGTACATATATCCTATATGTTATGCATAGATAGGGGACCTAGGATATATGTATTTTCCATTCACATACCCCAGTCATGTACATATATCCTATATATTATGCATAGAGAGGGGGACCTAGGATATAGGATTTTCCATTCACATACCCCAGTCATGTACATATATCCTATATGTTATGCATAGAGAGGGGGACCTAGGATATAGGATTTTCCATTCACATACCCCAGTCATGTACATATATCCTATATGTTATACATAGAGAGGGGGACCTAGGATATAGGTATTTTCCATTCACATACCCCAGTCATGTACATATATCCTATATGTTATACATAGAGAGGGGGACCTAGGATATATGTATTTTCCATTCACATACCCCAGTCATGTACATATATCCTATATGTTATGCATAGAGAGGGGGTACCTAGGATATATGTATTTTCCATTCGCATACCCCAGTCATGTACATATATCCTATATGTTATACATAGAGAGGGGGACCTAGGATATAGGTATTTTCCATTCACATACCCCAGTCATGTACATATATCCTATATGTTATGCATAGAGAGGGGGACCTAGGATATAGGATTTTCCATTCACATACCCCAGTCATGTACATATATCCTATATGTTATGCATAGATAGGGGACCTAGGACATAGATATTAGGATTTCGGTGCCATATGAATAAAATTGGAATCTCATGTGCTGAAACAGATATCGTGCCTGCTAGATTTCGACTTGTTTAACAGGATACATGTATATACTGCACATTATCCCTTATTAGCAAATCATTTAATTGTTTACAAATCTAAATATCATGACCTACTATATATCCTATATGTAGAGGATAGATCACGAATTGCCCATCTAATAGTATGGGACGGGCCAATGAGTTGATCTATCTGACTTAGACAGCGTACATAAGTAGGTCGCGTCTACGAGGAGGGTTCAAGAAGTTCGCGGAAAGTGCTTATAACTTTTTTAACAATACAGTTTTATTCATTATATTTAATACCGATATACATACATCTCTTTTCAACTTGTAGGAAAGATTTCACCATAGTATCTTTAAAAATGAAGAAGTTACCATAGTTTTAGTAATGCGGTAACTCAATTAGGAATATAAAAAGGGTTCACTATGTTAAATTTCAAGTCATATAGAAGACAAATAAAGATTTTATAAGCACTTTCGGCGAACTTTTTGAACATCCCTCGTATAGGATTTAGAAGCGAGAAATGTGGCTTTTTCATTGGACCATGTGCCGTAGTCAAGATTCATAGATATGCGTTAGGGGTACATACTTTACATACAGGTAAGCTTAGGCATCGCTAGGAATAATACATTGCACAGCATGAAGATACAAATATGATTTCTGAAGCGAGTTTTGTTTCCGTGCACGACATGGGTTCAGTTAATATTCGGTATATTTTGCACAGTCCGATAATCATTTCTATATGAACGCGTTTACTGGCAATTGTCATGTCCTTCAATACTGCTGCTTAGTTCAATCGATTCTTTTTTGAGAAGAATGTTGGAATATTGATGAACATTAAATCCTTTGTCTGCCATTATCGAATCCACAGGGTCATACCGCTCAATAATATGTCTGTCACTTGTTGATCCACCTATTTGTAGGCGACACATCTGACACTAGTCGCCAGGGGCAAGCGCCAATAATACACCCTGTTCTTGTATGTAGAAAATGTCGATTGCTGTGCCTTCTGTTCTTTGGTTTTGTTTGGTGGGGCTCTATGTTCCGCCAACGATTACCATAGTTGTTGGGAATTTCTCGAACAAAATTGTTGGTGCAAAGTGATGAACTAGCTGGCCATAAATTGAGTTCTCTCCTCTGCTTCGACATGAAGACAACCCATGTCAATGTTACTGATGGTCGTATCTGATATGTCGAACAGGCGCGACAATTCAAATGTTGTTATGTGGCATCTTTGCTTCATTAGTAGTATAACTAATTGGTCTGGCACAGACAGTCACATCCTGATGATAGATATAGTTCACACTATCCTCACTCAACGCAAACTTAACATAACTTTCTAATACAGTGTAGAAATGTATCATCATCGCTACTATAGTCTCCAATACAACATATTGGCTGTGCAGCATTCCTTGCAGCAATATAAAGCTGACACTTGCTTTGGACACACGTCTCAATCATATCTACATTACATGTATCTACATACTATTCTGACAGTCTGGTACAAACTGCATCCTCCTCAGATACATCATTGACATTGCATGTTAGGTCAGTTGCCATGTTTGTCGTGCCGATTTACACGGATCTTGTTACAAAACATCCCCAAGTTTTCTTTCATTCTAATCCCTTTCAGTCTACTGCTGTTAATTTATATGTAAAATGATAATTATGTACATGTAAAATACTGAAATAAATAATGTTTAAACTAAAAGATTTGAACAAGAAATATGTCCACAGACCTCACATGCCTGTTACAAACTTGCCTGTAGAACATCCACTCCCATCATTATGGCATTCAGGCATTGGTTGAAAGCCAGATTCCATAATACAAATTCAATAACAGAGTTCCTACATCACATTCCTTCATCCATAACATAGTTCCCTACATCACAGATCTCCCTCCATAACAGATTCCTACATCACAGACCTTACTCCATAACATAGTTCCCTACATCACAGATCTCCCTCCATAACAGATCCCTACATCACATTCCTTCCTCCATAACATAGTTCCCTACATCACAGACCTCCCTCCATAACATAGTTCCCTACACCACATTCCTTCCTCCATAACATAGTTCCCTACACCACATTCCTTGCTCCATAACATAGTTCCCTACACCACATTCCTTCCTCCATAACATAGTTCCATACACCACATTCCTTCCTCCAAAACATAGTTCCCTACACCACATTCCTTCCTCCATAACATAGTTCCCTACATCACATTCCTTTCTCCATAACATAGTTCCATACCCCACATTCCTTCCTCCATAACATAGTTCCCTACACCACATTCCTTCCTCCATAACATAGTTCCATACCCCACATTCCTTCCTCCATAACATAGTTCCCTACATCACAGACCTCCCTCCATAACATAGTTCCCTACATCACAGACCTCCCTCCATAACATAGTTCCCTACATCACAGACCTCCCTCCATAACATAGTTCCCTACATCACATTCCCACCTCCATAACATAGTTCCCTACATCACAGACCTCCCTCCATAACATAGTTCCCTACATCACATTCCTTCCTCCATAACATATTTCCCTACACCACATTCCTTCCTCCATAACATAGTTCCATACACCACATTCCTTCCTCCATAACATAGTTCCATACACCACATTCCTTCCTCCAAAACATAGTTCCCTACACCACATTCCTTCCTCCAAAACATAGTTCCCTACACCACATTCCTTCCTCCATAACATAGTTCCCTACATCACATTCCTTTCTCCATAACATAGTTCCATACCCCACATTCCTTCCTCCATAACATAGTTCCCTACACCACATTCCTTCCTCCATAACATAGTTCCCTACATCACATTCCTTCCTCCATAACATAGTTCCCTACATCGCAGACCTCCCTCCATAACATAGTTCCCTACATCACAGATCTCCCCCCATAACATAGTTCCCTACACCACATTTCTTCCTCCATAACATAGTTCCCTACATCACAGACCTTCCTCCATAACATAGTTCCCTACATCACAGACCTCCCTCCATAACATAGTTCACTACATCACAGACCTCCCTCCATAACATAGTTCCCTACATCACATTCCTTCCTCCATAACATAGTTCGCTACACCACATTCCTTCCTCCATAACATAGTTCCATACACCACATTCCTTTCTCCATAACATAGATCCCTACACCACATTCGTTCCTCCATAACATAGTTCCCTACACCACATTCGTTCCTCCATAACATAGATCCCTACACCACATTTCTTCCTCCATAACATAGTTCCCTACATCACACACCTCCCTCCATAACATAGTTCCCTACATCACATTTCTTCCTCCATTACATAGTTCCCTACACCACATTTCTTCCTCCATAACATAGTTCCATACACCACAGACCTCCCTCCATAACATAGTTCCCTACATCACAGACCTCCCTCCATAACATAGTTCCCTAAACCACATTTCTTCCTCCATAACATAGTTCCCTACACCACATTTCTTCCTCCATTACAAAGTTCCCTACACCACATTTCTTCCTCCATTACATAGTTCCCTACACCACATTCCTTCCTCCATTACATAGTTCCCCACACCACATTCCTTCCTCCATTACATAGTTCCCTACACCACATTTCTTCCTCCATTACATAGTTCCCTACACCACATTCCTTCCTCCATTACATAGTTCCCTACACCACATTCCTTCCTCCATTACATAGTTCCCTACACCACATTTCTTCCTCCATAACATAGTTCCCTACACCACATTCGTTCCTCCATAACATAGTTCCCTACATCACAGACCTCCCTCCATAACATAGTTCCATACATCACATTCGTTCCTCCATAACATAGTTCCCTACATCACAGACCTCCCTCCATAACATAGTTCCCTACATCACAGACTTCCCTCCATAACATAGTTCCCTACATCACAGACCTCCCTCCATAACATAGTTCCCTACATCACAGACCTCCCTCCATAACATAGTTCCCTACATCACATTCCTACCTCCATAACATAGTTCCCTACATCACAGACCTCCCTCCATAACATAGTTCCCTACATCACATTCCTTCCTCCATAACATATTTCCCTACACCACATTCCTTCCTCCATAACATAGTTCCATACACCACATTCCTTCCTCCATAACATAGTTCCATACACCACATTCCTTCCTCCAAAACATAGTTCCCTACACCACATTCCTTCCTCCAAAACATAGTTCCCTACACCACATTCCTTCCTCCATAACATAGTTCCCTACACCACATTCCTTCCTCCATAACATAGTTCCCTACATCACATTCCTTCCTCCATAACATAGTTCCCTACATCGCAGACCTCCCTCCTGAACATAGTTCCCTACATCACAGATCTCCCCCCATAACATAGTTCCCTACACCACATTTCTTCCTCCATAACATAGTTCCCTACATCACAGACCTTCCTCCATAACATAGTTCCCTACATCACAGACCTCCCTCCATAACATAGTTCCCTACATCACAGACCTCCCTCCATAACATAGTTCCCTACATCACATTCCTTCCTCCATAACAAAGTTCGCTACACCACATTCCTTCCTCCATAACATAGTTCCATATCCCACATTCCTTCCTCCATAACATAGTTCCATACACCACATTCCTTTCTCCATAACATAGATCCCTACACCACATTCGTTCCTCCATAACATAGTTCCCTACACCACATTCGTTCCTCCATAACATAGATCCCTACACCACATTTCCTCCTCCATAACATAGTTCCCTACATCACACACCTCCCTACATAACATAGTTCCCTACATCACATTTCTTCCTCCATTACATAGTTCCCTACACCACATTTCTTCCTCCATAACATAGTTCCATACACCACAGACCTCCCTCCATAACATAGTTCCCTACATCACAGACCTCCCTCCATAACATAGTTCCCTAAACCACATTTCTTCCTCCATAACATAGTTCCCTACACCACATTTCTTCCTCCATTACAAAGTTCCCTACACCACATTTCTTCCTCCATTACATAGTTCCCTACACCACATTCCTTCCTCCATTACATAGTTCCCTACACCACATTCCTTCCTCCATTACATTGTTCCCTACACCACATTCCTTCCTCCATTACATAGTTCCCTACACCACATTTCTTCCTCCATTACATAGTTCCCTACACCACATTCCTTCCTCCATTACATAGTTCCCTACACCACATTCCTTCCTCCATTACATAGTTCCCTACACCACATTTCTTCCTCCATAACATAGTTCCCTACACCACATTCGTTCCTCCATAACATAGTTCCCTACATCACAGACCTCCCTCCATAACATAGTTCCATACATCACATTCGTTCCTCCATAACATAGTTCCCTACATCACAGACCTCCCTCCATAACATAGTTCCCTACATCACATTCCTCCCTCCATAACATAGTTCCCTACATCACAGACCTCCCTCCATAACATAGTTCCCTACATCACATTCCTCCCTCCATAACATAGTTCCCTACATCACATTCCTACCTCCATAACATAGTTCCCTACATCACAGACCTCCCTCCATAACATAGTTCCCTACATCACATTCCTTCCTCCATAACATATTTCCCTACACCACATTCCTTCCTCCATAACATAGTTCCATACACCACATTCCTTCCTCCATAACATAGTTCCATACACCACATTCCTTCCTCCAAAACATAGTTCCCTACACCACATTCCTTCCTCCAAAACATAGTTCCCTACACCACATTCCTTCCTCCATAACATAGTTCCCTACATCACATTCCTTTCTCCATAACATAGTTCCATACCCCACATTCCTTCCTCCATAACATAGTTCCCTACACCACATTCCTTCCTCCATAACATAGTTCCCTACATCACATTCCTTCCTCCATAACATAGTTCCCTACATCGCAGACCTCCCTCCATAACATAGTTCCCTACATCACAGATCTCCCCCCATAACATAGTTCCCTACACCACATTTCTTCCTCCATAACATAGTTCCCTACATCACAGACCTTCCTCCATAACATAGTTCCCTACATCACAGACCTCCCTCCATAACATAGTTCCCTACATCACAGACCTCCCTCCATAACATAGTTCCCTACATCACATTCCTTCCTCCATAACAAAGTTCGCTACACCACATTCCTTCCTCCATAACATAGTTCCATATCCCACATTCCTTCCTCCATAACATAGTTCCATACACCACATTCCTTTCTCCATAACATAGATCCCTACACCACATTCGTTCCTCCATAACATAGTTCCCTACACCACATTCGTTCCTCCATAACATAGATCCCTACACCACATTTCCTCCTCCATAACATAGTTCCCTACATCACACACCTCCCTACATAACATAGTTCCCTACATCACATTTCTTCCTCCATTACATAGTTCCCTACACCACATTTCTTCCTCCATAACATAGTTCCATACACCACAGACCTCCCTCCATAACATAGTTCCCTACATCACAGACCTCCCTCCATAACATAGTTCCCTAAACCACATTTCTTCCTCCATAACATAGTTCCCTACACCACATTTCTTCCTCCATTACAAAGTTCCCTACACCACATTTCTTCCTCCATTACATAGTTCCCTACACCACATTCCTTCCTCCATTACATAGTTCCCTACACCACATTCCTTCCTCCATTACATAGTTCCCTACACCACATTCCTTCCTCCATTACATAGTTCCCTACACCACATTTCTTCCTCCATTACATAGTTCCCTACACCACATTCCTTCCTCCATTACATAGTTCCCTACACCACATTCCTTCCTCCATTACATAGTTCCCTACACCACATTTCTTCCTCCATAACATAGTTCCCTACACCACATTCGTTCCTCCATAACATAGTTCCCTACATCACAGACCTCCCTCCATAACATAGTTCCATACATCACATTCGTTCCTCCATAACATAGTTCCCTACATCACAGACCTCCCTCCATAACATAGTTCCCTACATCACATTCCTACCTCCATAACATAGTTCCCTACATCACAGACCTCCCTCCATAACATAGTTCCCTACATCACATTCCTTCCTCCATTACATAGTTCCCTACATCACAGACCTCCCTCCATAACATAGTTCCCTACATCACATTCCTTCCTCCATTACATAGTTCTCTACATCACAGACCTCCCTCCGTAACATAGTTCCCTATATCACATTTCATCCTCCATCACATAGTTCCCTACATCACAGACCTCCCTCCATAACATGGTTCCATACATCACATTCGTTCCTCCATAACATAGTTCCCTACACCACATTCCTTCCTCCATAACATAGTTCCCTACATCACAGACCTCCCTCCATAACATAGTTCCCTACACCACATTCCTTCCTCCATAACATAGTTCGCTACACCACATTCCTTCCTCCATAACATAGTTCCATATCCCACATTCCTTCCTCCATAACATAGTTCCATACACCACATTCCTTTCTCCATAACATAGATCCCTACACCACATTCATTCCTCCATAACATAGTTCCCTACACCACATTCGTTCCTCCATAACATAGATCCCTACACCACATTTCTTCCTCCATAACATAGTTCCCTACATCACACACCTCCCTCCATAACATAGTTCCCTACATCACAGATCTCCCTCCATAACATAGTTCCCTAAACCACATTTCTTCCTCCATAACATAGTTCCCTACACCACATTTCTTCCTCCATTACAAAGTTCCCTACACCACATTTCTTCCTCCATTACATAGTTCCCTACACCACATTCCTTCCTCCATTACATAGTTCCCTACACCACATTCCTTCCTCCATTACATAGTTCCCTACACCACATTCCTTCCTCCATTACATAGTTCCCTACACCACATTTCTTCCTCCATTACATAGTTCCCTACACCACATTCCTTCCTCCATTACATAGTTCCCTACACCACATTCCTTCCTCCATTACATAGTTCCCTACACCACATTTCTTCCTCATAACATAGTTCCCTACACCACATTCGTTCCTCCATAACATAGTTCCCTACATCACAGACCTCCCTCCATAACATAGTTCCGTACATCACATTCGTTCCTCCATAACATAGTTCCCTACACCACAGACCTCCCTCCATAACATAGTTCCCTACATCACATTCCTACCTCCATAACATAGTTCCCTACATCACAGACCTCCCTCCATAACATAGTTCCCTACATCACATTCCTTCCTCCATTACATAGTTCCCTACATCACAGACCTCCCTCCATAACATAGTTCCCTACATCACATTCCTTCCTCCATTACATAGTTCTCCACATCACAGACCTCCCTCCGTAACATAGTTCCCTATATCACATTTCATCCTCCATCACATAGTTCCCTACATCACAGATCTCCCTCCATAACATGGTTCCATACATCACATTCCTTCCTCCATAACATAGTTCCCTACACCACATTTCTTCCTCCATAACATAGTTCCCTACACCACATTTCTTCCTCCATAACATAGTTCCCTACACCACATTTCTTCCTCCATAACATAGTTCCCTACATCACATTCCTTCCTCCATAACATAGTTCCCTACACCACATTTCTTCCTCCATAACATAGTTCCCTACATCACATTCCTCCCTCCATCACAGAGTTCCTTACATCACATTCCTCCCTACATCACATTCCTCCCTACATCACAGAGTGCACTACATCACATTCCTCCCTCCATCACATAGTTCCGTATATCACATTCCTCCCTCCATCACAGAGTTCCATACATCACATTCCTCCCTCCATCACAGAGTTCCCTACATCACATTCCTCCCTCCATCACAGAGTTCCCTACATCTCATTCCTCCCTCCATCACAGAGTTCCCTACATCACATTCCTCCCTGCATCACAGAGTTCCCTACACCACATTCCTTCCTCCATTACATAGTTCCCTACACCACATTTCTTCCTCCATAACATAGTTCCCTACATCTCATTCCTCCCTCCATCACAGAGTTCCCTACATCACATTCCTCCCTCCATCACAGAGTTCCCTACATCTCATTCCTCCCTCCATCACAGAGTTCCCTACATCACATTCCTCCCTCCATCACAGAGTTCCCTGCATCACAGATGCAATGTGGGTAGAATAGTGGCTGTCTGATTAGTGCAGTGGATAGCGCGCCCGCTTCTCACCAATACAACCCGGGTTCCATCCTCGGACCGGTATGTATGCTAAGCAATCGTTGTAAAATAAATGCAGTTTAAAGTTTTAAACTTGATAGAATACATCGTCATGAGGGAGAGATAATATGCAATGTGGATATAATACATCGTCATGGCTGAGAGATAATATGCAATGTGGATAGAATACATCGCTATGACGGAGAGATAATATGCAATGTGGATATAATACATCGTCATGACGGAGAGATAATATGCAATGTGGATATAATACATCGTCATGGCTGAGAGATAATATGCAATGTGGATATAATACATCGCTATGACGGAGAGATAATATGCAATGTGGATAGAATACATCGCCATGAGGCAGAGATAATATGCAATGTGGATAGAATACATAGCTATGAGGCAGAGATAATATGCAATGTGGATAGAATACATCGCCATGAGGCAGAGATAATATGCAATGTGGATAGAATACATCGCCATGAGGGAGAGATAATATGCAATGTGGATAGAATACATCGCCATGACGGAGAGATAATATGCAATGTGGATAGAATACATCGCCATGAGGCAGAGATAATATGCAATGTGGATAGAATACATAGCTATGAGGCAGAGATAATATGCAATGTGGATAGAATACATCGCTATGACGGAGAGATAATATGCAATGTGGATAGAATACATCGCCATGAGGCAGAGATAATATGCAATGTGGATAGAATACATCGTCATGAGGCAGAGATAATATGCAATGTGGATAGAATACATCGCTATGAGGGAGAGATAATATGCAATGTGGATAGAATACATCGCTATGACGGAGAGATAATATGCAATGTGGATAGAATACATCGCTATGACGGAGAGATAATATGCAATGTGGATAGAATACATCGCCATGAGGCAGAGATAATATGCAATGTGGATAGAATACATCGCTATGACGGAGAGATAATATGCAATGTGGATAGAATACATCGCCATGAGGCAGAGATAATATGCAATGTGGATAGAATACATCGTCATGAGGCAGAGATAATATGCAATGTGGATAGAATACATCGTCATGGCTGAGAGATAATATGCAATGTGGATAGAATACATCGCTATGAGGCAGAGATAATATGCAATGTGGATAGAATACATCGTCATGAGGCAGAGATAATATGCAATGTGGATAGAATACATCGTCATGGCTGAGAGATAATATGCAATGTGGATAGAATACATCGCTATGAGGCAGAGATAATATGCAATGTGGATATAATACATCGTCATGGCTGAGAGATAATATGCAATGTGGATAGAATACATCGCTATGGCTGAGAGATAATATACAATGTGGATAGAATACATCGCTATGATGGAGAGATAATATGCAATGTGGATAGAATACATCGCCATGAGGGAGAGATAATATGCAATGTGGATAGAATACATCGTCATGGCTGAGAGATAATATGCAATGTGGATAGAATACATCGTCATGGCTGAGAGATAATATGCAATGTGGATATAATACATCGTCATGAGGGAGAGATAAGATGCAATGTGGATATAATACATCGTCATGAGGGAGAGATAATATGCAATGTGGATATAATACATCGTCATGAGGGAGAGATAATATGCAATGTGGATAGAATACATCGCCATGAGGGAGAGATAATATGCAATGTGGATAGAATACATCGTCATGGCTGAGAGATAATATGCAATGTGGATATAATACATCGTCATGGCTGAGAGATAATATGCAATGTGGATAGAATACATCGCTATGACGGAGAGATAATATGCAATGTGGATGAATACATCGTATGAGGAGAGATAATATGCAATGTGGATAGAATACATCGCTATGACGGAGAGATAATATGCATGTGGATAGAATACATCGCTATGAGGGAGAGATAATATGCAATGTGGATAGAATACATCGCCATGACGGAGAGATAATATGCAATGTGGATAGAATACATCGCTATGACGGAGAGATAATATGCAATGTGGATAGAATACATCGCTATGACGGAGAGATAAGATGCAATGTGGATATAATACATCGCTATGAGGCAGATATAATATGCAATGTGGATAGAATACATCGTCATGACGGAGAGATAATATGCAATGTGGATAGAATACATCGCTATGACGGAGAGATAATATGCAATGTGGATAGAATACATCGCTATGACGGAGAGATAAGATGCAATGTGGATAGAATACATCGCTATGAGGCAGAGATAATATGCAATGTGGATAGAATACATCGTCATGGCTGAGAGATAATATGCAATGTGGATAGAATACATCGCCATGAGGCAGAGATAATATGCAATGTGGATAGAATACATCGTCATGAGGCAGAGATAATATGCAATGTGGATAGAATACATCGCCATGAGGCAGAGATAATATGCAATGTGGATAGAATACATCGCTATGAGGCAGAGATAATATGCAATGTGGATATAATACATCGTCATGAGGCAGAGATAATATGCAATGTGGATAGAATACATCGCTATGACGGAGAGATAATATGCAATGTGGATAGAATACATCGCTATGAGGGAGAGATAATATGCAATGTGGATAGAATACATCGTCATGAGGGAGAGATAATATGCAATGTGGATAGAATACATCGCTATGACGGAGAGATAATATGCAATGTGGATAGAATACATCGCCATGAGGGAGAGATAATATGCAATGTGGATAGAATACATCGCCATGAGGGAGAGATAATATGCAATGTGGATAGAATACATCGTCATGAGGGAGAGATAATATGCAATGTGGCTAGAATACATCGCCATGACGGAGAGATAATATGCAATGTGGATAGAATACATCGCTGGGGTTTGTGTGGTGTTGGGGTTTGTGTGGTTTGCTATGACGGAGAGATAATATGCAATGTGGATAGAATACATCGCTATGACGGAGAGATAATATGCAATGTGGATAGAATACATCGCTATGACGGAGAGATAATATGCAATGTGGATAGAATACATCGCTATGAGGGAGAGATAATATGCAATGTGGATAGAATACATCGCTATGACGGAGAGATAATATGCAATGTGGATAGAATACATCGCCATGAGGGAGAGATAATATGCAATGTGGATATTGTGGGGAGAGATAATATGCAATGTGGATAGAATACATCGCTATGAGGGAGAGATAATATGCAATGTTGATAGAATACATCGCCATGAGGGAGAGATAATATGCAATGTGGATAGAATACATCGTTATGAGGGAGAGATAATATGCAATGTGGATAGAATACATCGCTATGACGGAGAGATAATATGCAATGTGGATAGAATACATCGTCATGAGGGAGAGATAATATGCAATGTGGATAGAATACATCGTCATGGCTGAGAGATAATATGCAATGTGGATAGAATACATCGCTATGAGGCAGAGATAATATGCAATGTGGATAGAATACATCGCCATGGCTGAGAGATAATATGCAATGTGGATAGAATACATCGCTATGAGGGAGAGATAATATGCAATGTGGATAGAATACATCGCTATGAGGCAGAGATAATATGCAATGTGGATAGAATACATCGTCATGACGGAGAGATAATATGCAATGTGGATATAATACATCGCTATGGCAGAGATAATATGCAATGTGGATAGAATACATCGCTATGGCAGAGATAATATGCAATGTGGATATAATACATCGTCATGATGGAGAGATAATATGCAATGTGGATAGATTGTTGGGGGTTTGTGTGGTGTTGTTGGGTTTGTGTGGTGATACATCGCCATGAGAGATAATATGCAATGTGGATAGAATACATCGTCATGGTGAGAGATAATATGCAATGTGGATAGAATACATCGCTATGACGGGAGATAATATGCAATGTGGATAGAATACATCGCTATGACGGAGAGATAATATGTGTGGTGAATACATCGTCATGCTGAGAGATAATATGCAATGTGGATAGAATACATCGCCATGAGGCAGATATAATATGCAATGTGGATAGAATACATCGTCATGACGGAGAGATAATATGCAATGTGGATAGAATACATCGCCATGGCTGAGAGATAATATGCAATGTGGATAGAATACATCGCTATGACGGAGAGATAATATGCAATGTGGATAGAATACATCGCTATGAGGAGAGATAATATGAATACATCGTCATGGCTGAGAGATAATATGCAATGTGGATATAATACATCGTCATGAGGGAGAGATAATATGCAATGTGGATAGAATACATCGCCATGACGGAGAGATAATATGCAATGTGGATAGAATACATCGCCATGAGGCAGAGATAATATGCAATGTGGATAGAATACATCGCCATGAGGGAGAGATAATATGCAATGTGGATAGAATACATCGTCATGAGGGAGAGATAATATGCAATGTGGCTAGAATACATCGCCATGACGGAGAGATAATATGCAATGTGGATAGAATACATCGCTATGACGGAGAGATAATATGCAATGTGGATAGAATACATCGCTATGACGGAGAGATAAGATGCAATGTGGATAGAATACATCGATATGAGGCAGAGATAATATGCAATGTGGATAGAATACATCGCCATGACGGAGAGATAATATGCAATGTGGATAGAATACATCGCTATGACGGAGAGATAATATGCAATGTGGATAGAATACATCGCTATGAGGCAGAGATAAGATGCAATGTGGATAGAATACATCGCTATGAGGCAGAGCTAATATGCAATGTGGATAGAATACATCGCTATGACGGAGAGATAATATGCAATGTGGATAGAATACATCGTCATGAGGGAGAGATAATATGCAATGTGGATAGAATACATCGCCATGGCTGAGAGATAATATGCAATGTGGATAGAATACATCGCTATGACTGAGAGATAATATGCAATGTGGATAGAATACATCGCCATGAGTGAGAGATAATATGCAATGTGGATAGAATACATCGCTATGAGGGAGAGATAATATGCAATGTGGATAGAATACATCGCTATGAGGCAGAGATAATATGCAATGTGGATAGAATACATCGCTATGAGGAGAGATAATATGCAATGTGGATATAATACATCGCCATGGCTGAGAGATAATATACAATGTGGATAGAATACATCGCCATGGCTGAGAGATAATATGCAATGTGGATAGAATACATCGCATGGCGAGAGATAAATACAATGTGGATAGAATACATCGCCATGGCTGAGAGATAATATGCAATGTGGATAGAATACATCGTCATGAGGGAGAGATAATATGCAATGTGGATAGAATACATCGCCATGGCTGAGAGATAATATGCAATGTGGATAGAATACATCGCCATGGCTGAGAGATAATATTCAATGTGGATAGAATACATCGCCATGGCTGAGAGATAATATGCAATGTGGATAGAATACATCGCTATGGCTGAGAGATAATATGCAATGTGGATAGAATACATCGCTATGGCTGAGAGATAATATGCAATGTGGATAGAATACATCGCTATGACGGAGAGATAATATGCAATGTGGATATAATACATCGTCATGGCTGAGAGATAATATGCAATGTGGATAGAATACATCGCTATGGGGCAGAGATAATATGCAATGTGGATATAATACATCGTCATGAGGGAGAGATAATATGCAATGTGGATATAATACATCGCCATGGCTGAGAGATAATATGCAATGTGGATAGAATACATCGCTATGACGGAGAGATAATATGCAATGTGGATAGAATACATCGCCATGAGGGAGAGATAATATGCAATGTGGATAGAATACATCGCTATGAGGGAGAGATAATATGCAATGTGGATAGAATACATCGCTATGAGGCAGAGATAATATGCAATGTGGATAGAATACATCGCTATGACGGAGAGATAATATGTGTGGTTTTGTGGCTGAGAGATAATATACAATGTGGATAGAATACATCGCCATGTCTGAGAGATAATATACAATTTGGATAGAATACATCGCCATGGCTGAGAGATAATATACAATGTGGATAGAATACATCGCCATGGTGAGAGATAATATGCAATGTGGATATAATACATCGTCACGAGGGAGAGATAAGATGCAATGTGGATAGAATACATCGCCATGGCTGAGAGATAATATACAATGTGGATAGAATACATCGCCATGGCTGAGAGATAATATTCAATGTGGATAGAATACATCGCCATGGCTGAGAGATAATATGCAATGTGGATAGAATACATCGCCATGGCTGAGAGATAATATGCAATGTGGATAGAATACATCGCCATGGCTGAGAGATAATATACAATGTGGATAGAATACATCGCCATGGCTGAGAGATAATATGCAATGTGGATAGAATACATCGCTATGACGGAGAGATAATATGCAATGTGGATAGAATACATCGCTATGACGGAGAGATAATATGCAATGTGAATATAATACATCGTCATGGCTGAGAGATAATATGCAATGTGGATAGAATACATCGCTATGGGGCAGAGATAATATGCAATGTGGATAGAATACATCGCTATGGGGCAGAGATAATATGCAATGTGGATAGAATACATCGCTATGGGGCAGAGATAATATGCAATGTGGATATAATACATCGTCATGGCTGAGAGATAATATGCAATGTGGATAGAATACATCGCTATGACAGAGAGATAATATGCAATGTGGATATAATACATCGTCATGGCTGAGATAATATGCAATGTGGATAGAATACATCGCTATGACGGAGAGATAATATGCAATGTGGATAGAATACATCGCTATGACGGAGAGATAATATGCAATGTGGATATAATACATCGTCATGGCTGAGAGATAATATGCAATGTGGATAGAATACATCGCTATGACGGAGAGATAATATGCAATGTGGATAGAATACATCGCTATGACGGAGAGATAATATGAATGTGGATAGAATACATCGTCATGGCTGAGAGATAATATGCAATGTGGATAGAATACATCGCTATGACGGAGAGATAATATGCAATGTGGATAGAATACATCGCCATGGCTGAGAGATAATATGCAATGTGGATAGAATACATCGCCATGGGTGAGAGATAATATGCAATGTGGATAGAATACATCGTCATGACGGAGAGATAATATGCAATGTGGATAGAATACATCGCTATGACGGAGAGATAATATGCAATGTGGATAGAATACATCGTCATGGCTGAGAGATAATATGCAATGTGGATAGAATACATCGCCATGAGGGAGAGATAATATGCAATGTGGATAGAATACATCGCTATGAGGGAGAGATAATATGCAATGTGGATAGAATACATCGCTATGGGGGAGAGATAATATGCAATGTGGATAGAATACATCGTTATGGGTGAGAGATAATATGCAATGTGGATATATACATCGTTATGGCTGAGAGATAATATGCAATGTGGATAGAATACATCGCCATGGCTGAGAGATAATATGCAATGTGGATATAATACATCGTCATGGCTGAGAGATAATATGCAATGTGGATAGAATACATCGCTATGAGGGAGAGATAATATGCAATGTGGATAGAATACATCGCTATGAGGGAGAGATAATATGCAATGTGGATAGAATACATCGCTGTGAGGCAGAGATAATATGCAATGTGGATAGAATACATCGTCATGAGGCTGAGATAATATGCAATGTGGATAGAATACATCGCTATGAGGCAGAGATAATATGCAATGTGGATAGAATACATCGCTATGAGGCAGAGATAATATGCAATGTGGATATAATACATCGTCATGAGGGAGAGATAATATGCAATGTGGATAGAATACATCGCTATGGCTGAGAGATAATATGCAATGTGGATATAATACATCGCTATGGCTGAGAGATAATATACAATGTGGATATAATACATCGCCATGGCTGAGAGATAATATGCAATGTGGATAGAATACATCGCCATGGCTGAGAGATAATATGCAATGTGGATAGAATACATCGCCATGGCTGAGAGATAATATGCAATGTGGATAGAATACATCGCTATGAGGCAGAGATAATATGCAATGTGGATAGAATACATCGCTATGACGGCAGAGATAATATGCAATGTGGATAGAAATACATCGCCATGGCTGAGAGATAATATGCAATGTGGATAGAATACATCGCCATGAGGCAGAGATAATATGCAATGTGGATAGAATACATCGCCATGGCTGAGAGATAATATGCAATGTGGATAGAATACATCGCCATGAGGCAGAGATAATATACAATGTGGATAGAATACATCGCTATGAGGCAGAGATAATATGCAATGTGGCTAGAATACATCGTCATGAGGGAGAGATAATATGCAATGTGGATATAATACATCGTCATGGCTGAGAGATAATATGCAATGTGGATAGAATACATCGCTATGGCTGAGAGATAATATACAATGTGGATATAATACATCGTCATGAGGGAGAGATAATATGCAATGTGGATAGAATACATCGCTATGGCTGAGAGATAATATGCAATGTGGATAGAATACATCGCTATGGCTGAGAGATAATATACAATGTGGATAGAATACATCGTCATGAGGGAGAGATAATATGCAATGTGGATATAATACATCGTCATGAGGGAGAGATAATATGCAATGTGGATAGAATACATCGCCATGAGGCAGAGATAATATGCAATGTGGATATAATACATCGCCATGAGGCAGAGATAATATGCAATGTGGATAGAATACATCGCTATGGTGGAGAGATAATATGCAATGTGGATAGAATACATCGTTGGGGGGTTTGTGTGGTGTTGTCATGGGTGAGAGATAATATGCAATGTGGATATAATACATCGCTATGGCTGAGAGATAATATGCAATGTGGATAGAATACATCGCTATGGCTGAGAGATATTTGCAATGTGGATAGAATACATCGCTATGATGGAGAGATAATATGCAATGTGGATAGAATACATCGCTATGATGTTGGTGAGAGATAATATGCAATGTGGATAGAATACATCGTCTGGTGAGAGATAATATGCAATGTGGATAGAATACATCGCTATGGGAGAGATATATGCAATGTGGATAGAATACATCGTTATGGCTGAGAGATAATATGCAATGTGGATAGAATACATCGCTATGAGGGAGAGATAATATGCAATGTGGATAGATTGTTGGGGGTTATGAATAATCGTCATGGGTGAGAGATATATGCAATGTGGATAGAATACATCGCCATGTGGGAGAGATAATATGCAATGTGGATAGAATACATCGTATGAGGGAGAGATAATATGCAATGTGGATAGAATACATCGTTATGAGGGAGAGATAATATGCAATGTGGATAGAATACATCGCTGTGAGGGAGAGATAATATGCAATGTGGATAGATACATGTCTATGAGGTGAGATAATATGCAATGTGGATAGAATACATCGCTATGAGGCAGAGATAATATGCAATGTGGATAGAATACATCGCTGTGAGGCAGAGATAATATGCAATGTGGATAGAATACATCGTCATGAGGCTGAGATAATATGCAATGTGGATAGAATACATCGCTATGAGGCAGAGATAATATGCAATGTGGATAGAATACATCGCTATGAGGCAGAGATAATATGCAATGTGGATATAATACATCGTCATGAGGGAGAGATAATATGCAATGTGGATAGAATACATCGCCATGGCTGAGAGATAATATGCAATGTGGATATAATACATCGCTATGGCTGAGAGATAATATACAATGTGGATATAATACATCGCCATGGCTGAGAGATAATATGCAATGTGGATAGAATACATCGCCATGGCTGAGAGATAATATGCAATGTGGATAGAATACATCGCCATGGCTGAGAGATAATATGCAATGTGGATAGAATACATCGCTATGAGGCAGAGATAATATGCAATGTGGATAGAATACATCGCTATGAGGCAGAGATAATATGCAATGTGGATAGAATACATCGCCATGGCTGAGAGATAATATGCAATGTGGATAGAATACATCGCCATGAGGCAGAGATAATATGCAATGTGGATAGAATACATCGCCATGGCTGAGAGATAATATGCAATGTGGATAGAATACATCGCCATGAGGCAGAGATAATATACAATGTGGATAGAATACATCGCTATGAGGCAGAGATAATATGCAATGTGGCTAGAATACATCGTCATGAGGGAGAGATAATATGCAATGTGGATATAATACATCGTCATGGCTGAGAGATAATATGCAATGTGGATAGAATACATCGCTATGGCTGAGAGATAATATACAATGTGGATAGAATACATCGTCATGAGGGAGAGATAAT